>CM074739.1:6384100-6692319 GCA_037367245.1 Phrynocephalus guinanensis | reverse complement strand
TAAATAGGGCTGTTTAGGGTTGGGTGGAGGTGCAGTTTGCCATTTGGTGCAATCGTTGCATCCAAATAGCACGTCCGCACTCCAGTGGCCTCATTTGGTCTGGCTCCTTCAATTTCCAATACAGCAGTGTGGCTTAATCAGCGAGCCACTTCACAGTACCATTGCATTAAACACTTCCTCTGCTCCTTGATGGGGAGGCAGAGGAAGTAAAAAATTTTTACATCACTGGTGAGCTACGTTAATTATAAAATTTAAAAAACTAATACACATGGGATGGATTTGACTGTTTGTGGGTGTGTGTGGGGGGGTCTTGACTGGCCCTTTAAGTCAAGACAAGGAAAAGATTGTTTAAAAATTATAACTGATGCAGTGTGTCAGCAATTATCTATTACACAGCGATGGTCGATTACAAATTCACTTCCCCTGCCCTTCCACCAAGGATCAGAGGAAGTGATTAATTTGCCAGTATTCTCAAGCTGCTCACTTATGAGACCACTTCACAATACTGGTGGCAAATTCAGACTGGAAGGCTTTCTAGTTTAAATCAGCTCCAGTGATCTCAGAAAGATGCAGACGTGACTGCTCTGGGGAGGCATGCTGGCTTGCTCTAATAAATATGCTGTTTGATTGCCATCTTTGGAAGTGAACCAGCCCATCTCTGCTGTGGGCTAAATGCCCATTGGGTCAGCCTTTAAGTCCAAAAGAGAAGCTTGCACGGGTAGGAAGAGAAAGAGAGAGAGAAAGAAACCAGAGAGAGGGAATGAACCAAGAACATCTCCCTTTTCACCCAGAATTAATTGCTTCCATTTCCCCATCGTTGGAAGTATTAACTAGTTCCGAGCTGGATGTGATGGAGCTGCCTTGTCCAGTGGTCACCAACCCAGAGAAAATGGCTTGCAGCCTGCTGGTCTGTATAGGCAGAGTGGAAGAGGATAGTGGCTTCAGCCTGACAGTGGTTCGGAGAAATCATTCTGGGTGTGGACAGAATGTGCGAATGCAGTTACGGAGCTGCACCTTCTAGTGCAGTGGTTCTCAACCTGTGGGTCCCCTAGATGTTTCTGGACTGCAGCTCCCAGAAGTCTTCATCACTAGCTAAGCTGGCCAAGATTTCTGGGAGTTGCAGTCCAGGAACATTTGGGGACCCACAGGTTGAGATCCACTATTACGCTCTACCATTGACTCTTCCTATAGACGACAACGGGGAAGCTCTGTAGAGGTGGACAGATGCCCTCGCACACAGGCGCATGCACACATCAACAGAAGATCAGCAAATGATAAAATTCTTGGGAGGTGTAGGAGGGCTGGGTTGCCAGGGACCTGTTTCAGCTTCTGGAGGCCACACACAACCTTTCAAACATCAGTTCGGTAAAGACACGGACCAGTGTAGACACTGGTCATTGCAGTGGATATCACTTCTCCCTTTGAACAGAGAGCCTTGCTGTGTACAGGTCCTCCTCTGTGACCCAGACTCATGAGTGGAGGAGAAACTGCTCCTATGTCTTTGAGTCATGTCGAAGGGGGGTGCCAGGTGGCACTTGTTGTTACATGGCCTCCTGTGGATGCCATGGAGGAATGGCATGGCTCCCTGGTATGTGGGCAGGCTGAGAATATCCAGCCAATGAAGCTCTTTTAAAGTATGCCACACATTCCTTCCAAGCACTAAAGGGGTGTTTGTTGTCCCTTGCTTGTTTGTTTGGATCCAGTCTCCTCATGAGAATGATCAAGAACAACGACAGAGGAGTTCATTGTGCTCCCTGTTGGGTTTTTTCCCCCAGCTACTGCAGCTGTGAATGATCACACCAATAATATCATTTAACTGCCCAGAGTTCCCTTTGGGGGAAATCGGCTGCGGTATACAAATGCAAAAACAATAAATAAATAAATAAATAAATAAATAAATAAATAAATAAATAAATAAACTTGATGAGTTTCTGAGTCACTCTGAAGTCTCTGACAGGCTTCTGTGAAAGTGGCCACAGGATAAAAAAATCTTTCTCTTTGCTCATATATTTCCATTTTGCATGCACATCCCTGTTAGGGCATGGCTGCAGACTCAAACACACACACACACACACACACACACACACACACACACACACACACACACCTGATTTGCCCTGTGTCTTCCTCTGGACCATCAGCCATGTGGCTGGTTTAAGTCTGGTTTAAGTCATCGCTAGGAATACAGGTTACAGCATCGCAAAATTCAGTCTTCTTTTGAAACCTATTTCATTTGACATAACCCAGAATATGCCTGTCTTCACTCTGAACATGTCGGCTAGCTAAATTCCTTGGTTCTCGTGAACAACCTACAAACAGCATAGCCCTGTTCGTGAGCATATGTTTTGTTAGCCATTCACAGTCAAAGCACTGAAAAGTACCCTTTTTGGACTACACCCCCCCAAAAAATCCAGTGAGCATAACTGGGGGATTCTGGAACCTGTGATCCAGCAAGAGAACATTCCCCATCTCAGTTCACAAACTTCTTTTAAACCGTCCCCCCGCCCCTTTCCCGAGAATCAGGTTCTTCACAGCGGTACCTTTTGAATTGTTGTTAGTTCTCACTGACATTTGATCCAGGAAACCCAGCACAAGCTGTGGCAATTTCTCTCCCATTGTACTTTCTTGTTCTTCCTACAATTGGATCACCAACAACTGATATCCTTTTTTCAGAGACTTGAGATTCTCTGGGGAACATGTTGCACACTTAAGATACTTAATGGACACACACCACCTGGGCCACCAGTGACCAAATGGGTTAAAAGCCTTCTTCCTACCTCTTGGCCTCTTATCTCTAGAAGATGTATATTCCAAGGGAGCATTCCCTCCCTCTCTCACACAGACGAAAGTCTGCGCTCCCTTGTTAGGTCTAGCGGGGACCATCATCCTTACCTGTCTCTTCTGTTTGGCTGAGAAAGGCCAGCTTCTTCCCTTCCAGATCACCGGGAGTCAGCTCCACCATCTGTTCCTTTACTCCGGAGCACTCTCTGGATGCTCTGGCAGGCATGCTCCATTGGTTTACTTTGGGATTGACGTCAGAGTCCTTTTCTGAGCATCCAAAAAACTTTGGCAACGGGCAGGAAGGGAGGTCTAAATATGCCTGCTTTTAGAACGGCCTTTGTGACGGGGCGATCTTGGACCGTGCGGGGGCGTCTGTCCAGTAAATGGTGTGTGTAATATCCCATGCATGTGTGTTGTTTGTTGATTATCCCCCCTTTTTTGGGGGGGGGGGGCTTACTGAGGAAATCAAAGAGGCAATTCTCGGGGGCTTGGTGGGAACATTCCAGACATCGGCCAACCCCAGATTTCGTTAGCAAACAAAATGCATTATGTCCCTTATTCCTACTTTTATTATTATTACTCAGAGATCAGAACTTTTGACCCCCCACCCCAAATGTGAAGATATTCTGGAAAGTACAGTCAACTAAATTGATTTTTTTTATTGAAACCTAAATCCTTCTACATGTATTTAATTCAGAAGTCTGCGGCACCTACCTTCTGTTGATGTTGAATTAGAACCATTTCCCCGGCCCTGCCCATTGCTAGCATTAAAATCTTTGGGGTTTTCCCTGACCTAATTGAACATGTTCATAAACTGATGGATTAGGATTAGGATTTAGCATAATTTAACCAATTCACTTTTAACACTTGTGTTTTTACAATAAAACCGTACCCACTAGTAGCAATTCGCGGTAACTCACCATGAGTTACTACTTATGTGTATGGCTTTGTTGTAGCCTTGTAATGCAAACTTAAAGGACTATCTAATACTAACATAACAGTCATATGTTTTTCCTTTCTGGTCAAAACATAAATGACGGTGGCACAGTTAAATCTGATCTATTTTCCATCAACAAATTTATTTATTTATTTATTTATTTGATCTTTTTTACCGCCCATCTAGACCTAGATGTACCCTAATCATAAGTATGGGTGTTCCTGATTTTTCTGTTTTCAGCTGGCAGGAGCCAGTGGCTTTTGCCTTTTTGTAGCACGTCACCTTGTGTTGCATTTTCTCGGTTTGCTTTTGGCACGTGTGGTCATCGATATCTGTCCAAGAGCCATGGAGGGTGTGTCCACTGATGCTGAGATGTCTTTTTCCTTTAACTTTTTTTTGTAAGCAACATAGTGCTGAATTGATAGAAAGACTTGCAGAACTGTAGTGCTTATCTGACATAGAGCTAGACCGATTGAACATTTTTTAAAAACACCTATTCATAAGATATATAATAGGTGCTTTCTTGAGGGGTGTGTTCCCATTATACTGGCATACCCTTCAGTGGGGCAACAGCATCTGCATCTTTTTTGCAGCAGGGAGAGGGAGGCTGTGGTAAAACACTGCTTTCCTAATCTCCAGGGAAAACACACCTAGAATGTATTTTAGTTCTAAAACCAGAAGTCTATAGAGCCTTTGTACACGGCCCCTAAACTCCGCCGCAAATGGCTGCCAGCTCCGGAGCTTACAATTGTTTCCCTACCAGCTCCGGAGTTTGCAGAAAATTAACTGCGACCACGCCCACCTAAGCGCGTCCCAGCGCACTTTTCATGTACCTGCTCTCGGAGGGTGAAAGGGAGTGAGTGCCGGGCTCTCCTCGCTTCTGTTTTTTTTTTTTGCCTCTCGCCCCTTTAAGAGAAGGAATCAGGACGACGACGGGGCTCCGGGCGGCTTCGGAGGTGAGCCTGCATTTTTCCTCTCTTTTTTTCTCCCTCCCCTCACGCAGACAGGAGCAAGGAAGTGTGGAGGGGTGGGGACGTAGGAAGAGCCACGAACCCCCAAGATCTCTGGTCCGAATTTAAGTGGCCAGCGGATCTTAGGGGTCGTGTGAAAAGGCCCTCTGTTTATATCACAGCTGTAGGGTTAGTATTGTGGTGGAGGTGGGGTGGCAATACTGTTTTCACAGTCCTCTCCTTACATGAGGAGTTGAGCTCATTCTGTTGCTCTCCCTTTAACTTGATGCCTTTGACCCCAGCTTGCAGTGTTAATTTCTTCTCAATTCCTGCTTTCATCTGGGGATTTGTTTGGAGTAAACCTGGCTAAACATGGCATCCGATGTGCATACAAAAGCTGCTGGATTAATTTCTGGCACAGGGGGAAAGACTCTCACCCACTTACATGGTCATTCTCTCTTTCGGCCCGTGAGCCTTCTGTGATGAATCCCACCTCGCTGCCATCTTAAAACCTTAAACATTCCCGTTTATTGCCCTCAGCCAGAAATGTTATTACAACAGCTTTAAATTTCAAAGGCAGTTTAATTCTTTTCTTCACAGCGACCTTTGGTTATTTTGAAGCATTCCCCCCCACCTTCAGCTCTGGGTCTCATCAGCTCCTGCAATGAAGCTTTCAGTAGCTCTAGCATAGTTTGCTAAGAATAGAGAGACTTCTTTTTCCAGAGTCCAAACAATTTGGAATCTTCTGGTTACGACCGACAAAATGGAGGTCAGAATCCTTCTGCCGAGATACATCCCTGTAGGGTAAGGTGCGTAAATTTCCATGGCAAATTGCCACTGCCCCACAGGGACTGGGTCTGAGTCCAAAGCTTTCAGTCTGAGTCTTGAGTCCTTTGTCCTACTCCTTGGGGTGTGGGGTCATGATAGATGTGTCGTGGAAGGCTAGACTGCAACACTCTTCTCCCTCTCACAAAATACCAAAACTAGGGGACATCCACTCAAACTGTGGGTTGGGAGAGTGAGAACAGACAAAAGAAAATATTTTTTCACCCAGCGTGTTGTTAGTCTGTGGAACTACCTGCCACAAGATGTGGTGATGGCCTCTAGCCTGGATGCCTTCAAAAGGCGATTGGACAGATTCCTGGAGGAGAAATCCATCACAGGTTACAAACCATGATGGAGATGTGTCATCTCCAGGCTTAAAAACGGGGTACTTCAAGGGCCAGATGCAGGGGAGTGGTATCAGGAGACAGATATCTAGTCTCATGGGCTCCCAGAGGCATCTGGTGGGCCACTGTGAGATACATCTGGTGGGCCACTGTGAGACTAGATCGGCCTTTGGCCTGATCCAGCATAGCTCTTCTTATATTCTTACGTTCTATGTGGGGCATAGCTTTGGAGACTGGAAAGTTTTAATTGGCTCAGAATATGGCAATTCGAATTTTAGTTGGGATGCCCTCATTCATGAACAACTATTAAAGACCTCTACTGACTTCCATTGTGTTTTCTGGCGCAGCATAAGGGACCAGTTTTGATATTTAAAACCCTGAATGGTCTGAGGCATGGCTACACGGAGGGCCAGAAGGACCTGAAGGGCTGCCTTCTTTCATAGTAAGCAAAAAGTTTATCTGGTTGTAGCACTTGTTCATGCAAAAATACTCGATCCATCACTGGTTATTTTTGTGTTTTCTCCTCTCTTCGTGTGATGGTATGGTGGTCCCAGTAGCAAACCCCACAAATTCTGACTTTCTCTGTGTGGGAACAGCCTCCTGCTTCAAAGCTTTTAATTATCATAAGGTAAAAGGTAAAGGTCCCCCATACACACAAGCGTCCTAGTTTTGTCTGACTAGGGGTGGTGCTCGTCTCCGTATTCAAGCTGAAGAGCCAGTGTTGTACAAGTCCATAGCTACATGGCCGGCATGGCTGCAAGGAAACACTGTTTTACCTTCCCGCTTTTTACGGCGGTACCTTTTTATCTGCTTGCATTTACATGCTTTCGAACTGCTAGGTTGGTAGGAGCTGGGGTTATCAGCAGGAGCTCACTCCGCTGCGTGGCACCTGGAATACAAACTGCTGAGCTGCTGACTTTGCAGCCAACAGTTTTCAGTGCTCTAGTCCACTGAACCACCATGCCCCAGTACCTGTTTATCTACATGCATTTACATGCTTTCAAACTGCTAGGTTGGCAGGAACTGGGGTTATCAGCGGGAGCTCACTCCACTGCATGGCACCCAGGATTCGAACCGCCGAGCTGCTGACTTTGCAGCCAACAGTTTTTGGAGCTTTAGTCCACTCAGCCACCACGCCCCTGACATTAAAAAAAAAAGGTTCAGAAAATAAGTTGCAATAAGGATTTCAAACATCTTCCCCAAAGAAGCGTTTGTGTATCAGTGAATATTTCAAATGCAATGTGGATGCACGTCCTGAGAAACTCAGCTAGGTGAGTTTTTCTCTTTTGAGAAACAAGTTTGGGTGTGTCTTAACACTTCCTCAGGATGATCCACAGCTCAACACAACCATCTGAGGTGGACCTTGACGCCAACTGAGGTGGACCTGTAAGAGATCTACGTGAAGATTCAGATCAGCCTCACAGCTCCTCCTCCAGGTGTGTTGATCTTCAGAGAACAGGGAAGGGTTGTCACCTCGTTTATGGAACATCCTCTTTGGGGAGACCTAGGAATGATCCACTCTTTCCTTTTTCAATCTAACATCTCAAATCCAATTGCTAAATCTGATGAGAGTAGAGCCCCTGGATCAATGGGAACTTCATAAATCAGCACATTCTTTTCTAGTTAGGATTAGTTAGGATGTGGATTGTTTCATTTCCACCTTGATCTTCAAAGCCAATTTGTTTTCTTTTTGTTTTTGTTATTCATTTAATGATTTAGACCAGGGCTGTTCAACTTTGAACAGGCCAAGGTCTACTTTTCCAGCCCAAAGTACCTGAGGGCTACTACACTAAAACCTCTACTTACGAGTTCTGGAGGGAACAGATTTTAATGTGCCATGGCCCTTGAACTGCCCCTCTCGGCTGAGACAGGGAGGGGTGGAGAACATATCCCTTCACTTTTTTATTGATGGCCGGCAGGCTACTTTTGAACCCTTTGCGGGCTACCAGTAGCCCGCGGTCTACCTGTTGGACAGGCCTGATTTAGACTATTTTTACCCCACCTAAGGGAGGCTAACTCAGGGGCTTCTGTTAATTAAGTTTAGCAGGCACTCCTCTGCACTATCCCTGAATTGATTCCCAGAGGTAACAACAAACGTTTTCTACTACAACTGAAATACAGTGGTACCTTGTATAAAGGAATTAATTCGTTCCAAAAGAAATTATGTTAAGCAAATTTTCCTTTATACACATTTCCCATAGGAATGCATTGAAAACAGTGTAATCCCTAATTGCAACTATTTTTATGTTGTACGGATTCACCCCATAGGCGATTCTGTTAAGCAAATTTCACCTATCTCTGGAATCTTTTATGTTGTACAGATCTTATGTTATACAAACCGTTTGTTATATGAGGGTCCACTGTACTGTATAATTTTCCTGTTTAATAGCTGTCTGTTCAACTCTTATCTGCTGCAATCTGCTGGCATATTCCGACATGCCGGAGGGATTGACACCAGTAATTCTGATGTTTCTCGCAGGTCTGCAGAAGTGTATGTGGTTGACAAGATCTCCAACCCTTCAGACAGTGCATGTTGGTTTGTAGTTTCCCGCAGGGCAAAGGGCCAAGAATTGCTTCCCTTGGTGGATTATGTCTCTTGTTGGTAAGACTGAGAAAAATGCAGATGAACTGAGACGGTTCTGGCCTTTTGCTATATATAGAAAAAAAATATAATGGCTATTTTTAAGTTGATTATTTGTAAAAGAATATCAGCCGCCAGTACCCTCTTAGATATGGGTGTAATGGAGAAAGAATAATAAAGAAAGAAAAGAAGTCAAGGCAATGTAACCATGAGACATCAGGCAAACGGAACTGGCAGGGGCACTAGAAAAAGCCAAGAAATTTACACTGCTTGGAAAATGCTCTTGTAGGACGCATGCAAAGAAAGGAAATGGTCATTTCTGGGATCCGAGAATGGCGTCTTGGCCATGCAGAATGGAGTGGCACAAGGCTGAGATACCCCAGCAGTGCAAACTAACACTGGGGATTCTGCAACCAAGTTTAGAAATCATATACCTGAACAGATTTCCCAGAGGCAAGAATAAGGGAAGCTTGAAAGGATGTCACATGGAAGAAGGGACAGGTTTGTTTTCCATAGCTTCACAGACTAGGACGCGGGGCAATGGTCTCAAACTACAGTAAAAGAGATTCAATTTAAACATTATCAAGAATTTCATGACGGTTAGAGCTGTTCTGCTGTGGAATAATATGCTGCCCCAAAGGAGGGTGGTGGAGTCTCCTTCTTCGGAGGTTTTTAAGCAGAGGCTGGATGGCCATCTGTCAGAAAAACTGTGATGGGGGTTCCTGTATGGCAGGGGGTCGGACTGGATGGCCCTTGAGGTCTGTTCCAACTCTAGGATTCTATGATTCTATCATTCTTTTTGTCTCAAGCAGGACATGAATCACTTCCAAAATAAGCTTCACTTGGAAAAGTTACTCTCTTTTTTGGACAATAACCCGATCTCCCATTACCCAGCTGGGAGATTCAGGGAGTCATAATCCCAAACAAGGTAATTTTGCCAAGCTCTGTAAGATAGGCATAAATTAATGAAAAAGAAATTTAAATAAGTTGAAGATAAATTATGAGTAATGCTAACAACAACTTGAAATGTCAGACTTTTAATTGTGGAGAAAAAAAAGAGTCACAGGTTGCTCTGTATATTTTTCACAAAAACTCCCATTGGTCAAAGATGACAGAAGAGAAGATGGAAGAAAATGTTAAGTTTTCTAAAGGTTGTTGTGAATTTTTTGGCCTCTTTGGACATGTTCTGGAAGTTTTTCTTCCTGACATTTCACCAGACTCTGTGGCCAGCATCTTCAGAGGGCAAGGAGCTCAGAGAACTAGGATGATTGAGGGTCTGGAGGAAGCTGGGAATGTTTAGCCTTACAAAAAGAAGGCTGAGATGAGATATGATAGCTATGTTTAAATATTTGAAAGGATGTCACATTGAAATGGGAACAGGCTTGTTTTCCATGGCTTCAGAGAATAGGACTCAGGGCAATGGTTTCAAACTACAGGAAAAGAGATTCCATTTGAACATTAGGAAGAACTTCATGACAGTTAGAGCTGTTTGGCAGTGGAATATGCTGCCACGGAGGTGGTGGAGTCTCCTTCTTTGGAGGTTTTTAAGCAGAGGCTGGATGGCCATCTGTCGAGAGTCCTGTGATGGGGGTTCCTGCATGGAACAGGGTTGGACTGGATGGCCCTTGAGGTCTCTTCCAACTCTATGATTCTATGATTCTCTGCGCTCTGGGGTACAGAGTGAGTGTAGGCATTTGCCCAACTTTTGGGAGATGGGTCCTTTTGAGGAGAAATGCAGGAGATATATATTTTGAATAAATAAATAAAATGACCCCCCCCCACACAGAGAGAGGAATATAATAAAAAACAGAGTTGGGGTGCAGTGACTTTGCCACCTGAGCTAGCTAATGTTAGAGCAGGCCATATCTAATCATAGATTCATAGAATGATGGAGTTGCAAGGATCCTTTAAGACCATTGAATCTAACCCCCTGCTCAAGGCAGGAAACCAAATCAATGTAGATCTGAGAGATGTCTGTCCGATTTCCTCTTGAATGCTTCCAAGCTTGGAGTGCTCACTATCTCCCCCGGAGGTCACTGGTTCCGTTGTCGTACAGCTCTAACAGTTAAGAAGTCTTCCTGATATTCAACAGCCTAAATCTGGCTCCCTTTAACTTGAACTATCATGGGTCCTGGGATGATCAAGAATGGCTCCTGCCCCTCCTCTGTATATTACCTTTCAAGTATTTGAAGAGTACTGTCATATCTCCCCTCAATTTATTTAAATTATCTGTTTTAAATATTTCTGTTCCACCTTTCCCCACTAAAGGACCCAGGTTTTCTATGTTCAAAGCTGAGACATACAAAATAATACAGGGCATGAGTAAAGTGGATAGAGGGACACTCTTCTCCCTCTCACAAAACACCAGAACTAGGGGACATATGCTCAAATTGAAGGCTGGGAGAGTAACAATGGACAAAAGAAAATATCTTTTCACCCAGCGCGTTGTTAGTCTGTGGAACTCCCTGCCACAGGATGTGGTGATGGCATCTGGCCTGGATGCCTTCAAAAGGGGATTGGACAGATTCCTGGAAGGAAAAGTCCATCACAGGTTACAAACCTGTGTAATCTCCAGGCTTAAAACCGATGCAGGGGAGTGGTGTCAGGAGACAGCTCTCTAGTCCCATGCACTCCCAGACACATTTGGTGGGGCCACTGTGAGATACAGGAAGCTGGACTAGATGAGCCTTTGGCCTGATCTAGCATGGCTCTTCTTATGTACTTATGTTCTTATGTTAAGGCTAACCATGACCTGCTCTTTCAGTCTTTCCTCCAAGGGCTTGGTTTCCAGACCCCTGACCCTCTTCCCAGCTTATGTTTAACCTTCAATCCAGTAATAGTCTCTCAGTGTTATACAACCCATTTGTAAGGCCAAGATAACTGAGCCAGCCTATCTGGCATGGCTGTTGTAGGATTTCCAAACTGACATATGTGAAGCATCTCAGTCCGAAGAAATGGGAAAGATGATTATAGACCAGATTGTCCCCTGACCTGTGGCAATAAATCTGGTTGTCCCACATGAGGACTGTGGAGCCTTCAGACCTTTACAAGGATGGGAAACTCGCCAGATTTTTGCTGGAAGCCTGGAAAAAAAGCTCAGCATCCAGGCTTAGCACTTTTGAAGCAACCTTTTAATGTGTGCTTTTAAAAGGATTAGAAAAACCACATATATCAAAGGGGATACCTACTTGGAAAGCAGGAAGAAATAGTAAGATCACGGTGATTAAAAAGGAAGGGCATGATCCGGCACACATTACTAACGTTCAAGTTCCACTCGTTTCCATTGGAGGAGGGTAAGGGCACAGTTCAAGTCCCCCTCAAAACAAACTAGGCCAAAATGACATTCAACGGGGGCTGGGCCATGCTTGGAATATTTAAAAGCTGACCTCTATTCTGTTTTGGGCCGTCCTTCAGGTCATAACAAACTGACACTTTCATAGGCAGTTACTTCATGCTCTTCTTTGTTCCATGACTAGTTTTGTACCGTAACAGTGTTGGTCGCGATCACGTGGTTTTGTCCCTGTTTCAGTGTTCCCATGGTCGTGATAACTTGTCTCGTGACAAGTGTTACCTCACGGTCTTATACCATGACAAACACTGAATTTGTCTAGCTTCCTCTCCCCCCCTTTTTTGGGTGTGTGTGTGGGGTGTCTTAAAAATTCTTTTTTGATATTTCACTTCTGAAAAGTCAAAAAAAAAACCTCCGGACACAGTTTTCTGAGAGAAACGAATGTATTGTTGTGTGACAGTCGTTACTACACGGTGTCTTGTCTCGGAACAGAAAGCGGGAACAAAGAGTGACAAGGCAAAACCCTACCCCAGCACCAGGTACAGTATTGTCACACTTAGCTCCCATTCTGGGTGCGTGGTGAAGTAACATATTTTTGTACCACTCCTAACGCAGCACTAACAGAGACAAGACAGACGTGAAGTAACCGTCATAGTCAGCAAGTGAGATTCGGACTCTTTCAGCACAACTATAAAGCCCAGCCAAATTACATCAGACCCCCCCTCCATTCCAGTTCACAATCTGCACCTGCATTCACTCACCCACTTATTCATTAATTGATTCAACGGAGACATGACAAGACTGCAACACTGGGTAATCTATTTCCTTTTTATTTGATCCAATTGGCTACACCCAGTGGTCTTTTCAAAATTCTATCCCAATCCCCAAATGAAATGCATGGGCCTTCTGCACCAACCCCCCCATCCCCCCTTCGCTGGCAAGGCAGGGCCCATTGGCCTCGATATGAGCCACATTGAGGAGAGGTGTGAATGTGTCTACCTGAGCCATGACATGTCTTTGGAAGGACTGGGGCAATAAAAACACCTCCCTCCCTTCAATTCGGATGCAGCCTAAGAAATCCAACCTCCGAGCCTCAACTAAGAAACTGCCTGGCTTCCCCCATCTTGCCAAACAGACATTACATCTAAGAAATAACTCCTGGCAAATCCAGCTTTTGCCATGTTATAACCTATTGGTACTGCTCAGAGGAAGGGGGTTTCACTTTCGAAATATTAGCAATGTTTTTGTGAATTTTCTAGTAGCTCAAAGGTATCACCTGTTTCACTTTTGAATTAGATGTGTAACTTGGGCATGCTTAGCCTAGAGAAAAGAAGAGTGAAGGCAATATGATAGCTCTTTTCAAATATCTGAAAGGCTATCATACAGGGGAGGGGCAGGATCAGATCTCCATCATCCCAGAGTGTAGGATGTGCAACAATGGGCTCAAGAGAGGAAAACCTAGCTTTCGGACAAATATCAGGAAAAACTCCCTATTCTAACTTCTGGGAATTTTAGTCCAAGAACATCTGGAGACCCAAGGTTGGGAACCCCTGACCGAGCCATTCCTGTGGTCTCCTGACTACCCTGCCCATGGGTAGGGAACTCTTGTTTACGAAATGGAAAGCCTCTCATCTAAAAATAAGGCAATTTCAACCCTTTTAACTACGTTTTTGTTTTGTTCTTCGTTTCTCCCCCTCCCGTTTTGTTTCATTTATTATGAAATGATTTTTTTTAAAAAAAAAAAATCATTTTGTATCATTGATTTCATTTTGCTTTCCCACCCCCTCGTGCCGACCGTGGGCTGTTTTAAATTTTTTTATTATTTTTTCCCTTATCCCCGGTCAGCGCTTCCCCCCTTCTCCCACTGATCAGCTCGTCCGCAGGCACGGTTGGCGCGTTTTTTCTTAATTTCTTCTAAATCTGTGGCGGGCCAGCGGAATTTTACAGATGAAATGAAATGTTTCGTTTTAACGGGAAAAAACTCGATCGTTTTGTTTAGTCTTTAAAACAATGCTGCTGAATGGCATCAAAAAGTTGATTCTTCAGGTGATCCAGCTGAAGTCGCTCCTGCTGCGGGGGGGGGGGGGAATCATCAGTGTAGGTGGTGGACACCTCATGCTAAGAAACATGCTGACAAACTGGAACAAGTTCAGAGGAGGGTGACAAGGATGGAAATCAAGCCCTACAAGAAAAGAACTGCACCTGTTAAACCTTGAGGAAAGAAGACCAAGGGGTGATATGATAGCACTTTTCAAATATTTGAAGGCCTGTCAAACAGAGGAGGGGCAGGATCTGTTTTTGATTGTCCCAGAATGCAAGATGCGCAACAGTGGGCTCAAGATATGAAAACCTAGCTTTCGGATAAACTCCCTCACTGTTAGAGCAGTACGGCAATGGAACCCATGACCTCAAGAGATGGCGGGTGCTCCAACACTGGAGAACCACCTGGCAGATATCCTTTGACTTGTATTCCTGCATGGAGGGGGTGGGTACGGTTGTACTTGATGCCCTCATCGACTACTTCCAACTTCATTATTTTATGATTCTACGAACTTGTATTGTGGACAGGAACTTTCTTTTAGGGCAGAATATGGAGAGACAGAAGAAAAAAGGTGTCAGACAAGTTGCATGTTATCCTCTTATCTTAGAGGTGTCCAAACTTCAGCCCTCCAGATGTTTTGGACCACAACTCCCAGAATTCCAAGCCTGTATTGCCAATGACTGTGGGAGTTGTGGTCCAAAACATATGGAGGGCCAAAATTTGGACACCAGTGCCTTATCTGTTCATTCTCTATTCAGAACATATCATATGAAGATTCAGACTGGATCTGCAAGAGTGAAGACTGGTGGAAGAAACATCCATCATTTAAGATTTGCAGATGATATCATCTAACAGGCAGAAAGCAGCAATGCCTTGAAATGGCTTCGGGTGAGTGTGAAAGAAAAAAGTGCCAAAGCAGGACTCCAGTTGAATGTCAAGAAGACCAAAACCATGACTGCAGAAGAAATAAGTGTTGACGGTGACAATGAAAAAACTGAAATCGTTCGAGATTTTGTATATCTTGGTTCAATCATCAGTCCAAATGTAGACTGCTGCCAATAAATCAGAGACCTGGAAGGGAAGCAATGAAGGAATTAGAATAAAAAAATAATGAACTGTAAGGATGTGTGGCTGGATACCAAGATCAAGACCATCTATATTTTTCTAATCACCATCTATGGGTATGAAAAGTTGGACAGTATTTATTTATTTATTTATTTATTTTAGAGTATTTTTACCCCACCTTTCTCCTTGGAAAAGGACCCAAGGAAAGTTCACAGGAAAACAATTGGTTATCTTGAAATGTGGTTCTGGAGGACAGCTTTGTGGATGCAGAAAGCCAAACAAGTGGGTCCTAGATCAAATCAAGCCTGGAAACGTGGAAAGCAGCAGGAAATGTGGCCGATCAAACAGGAGACAAACTCCCTAAAGGAAGCCAAAGGCTTGAGTTTGCATCTGCTGAACAGAGCAGTTGAAGGCAGAACATTTTGGAGATTGCTCATTAATGGGCTCGCCATACACCACAGACGGCTTGACGCCACATTACGGCAACATGGAAGAGCTTGACTCGGTAAAGGAAGCTGTGGTCTTTGGTTTGCAAGACTTGCAGAAGGCTGTTGAGAAGAATCATAGAATCATAGAATCACAGAGTTGGAAGAGACCTCAAGGGCCATCTAGTCCAACCCCCTGCCATGCAGGAACCCCCATCACAATATTTCCGACAGATGGCCATCCAGCCTCTGCTTAAAAACCTCCAAGGAAGGAGACTCCACCACCCTCCTTTGGGGCACCATATTCCACTGCCAAACAGCTCTAACTGTCATGAAGTTCTTCCTAACGTTCAAATGGAATCTCTTTTCCTGTAGTTTGAAACCATTGCCCCGCGTCCTAGTCTCTGAAGCCATGGAAAACAAACCTGTCCCCTCTTCAATATGACCTCCTTTCATATATTTAAACACAGCTATCATATCCCCTCTCAGTCTTCTTTTTGAAAGGCTAAACATTCCCAGTTCCCTAAGCCGTTCCTCATAAGACATTTCCTCCAGACCCTCAACCATCCTGGTCGCCCTCTTCTGCACCCGCTCGAGGACATCTTGGAGGCCAGTCGGTCATAGTTGAGATAAACGGGCAGCAACCGGATGGCACACAGTGGGCAACCTGCAGCGTCTGAAAGCTGCCTGCACTGATCCCTGGAACTTGGAAGGTTGCTCCCACAACCTTGCCAATGCCTAGCCCCAAAGATCTGCTACGGTCCTGAGAATATGGCTGAGTTCCCATCCTGAGTTTTTCTGCTTTATATATCCTCAGGAGAAATCTGGCCTATAAACATGCAAGCAAGCAAGCAAATCAATAAACATAGTCTCTGTTCTAATGTCATTTGCCTTAGAGGTGGGAAGCAGGTGGCCTTCCAGATGTGGGACTGCCACACCCATAATCCCCTCACCTTTGGACTGTCATTTTACAGGCCGGTCCGTTTTTCGGAATAGTTAAAGACTGTCATACTGGAACTTGGGAAACCCAAGTTTTAGACATGAAAGTCAACAGGCCAGTACAGTAACTATTTCTCAGCCTCACTTACTTTACAGGGTTGTTGTGCAGATAAAGTAGGAAGAAGGAGAGCTGTGGACATCATTTGCATTCGTTCAGCATATACATGTAATGAACAAATGAGCAAACAAGGAAAAGGTGAGAACGTAGGAAGAATCTTGATGGACTGGGATAGGAAATCTATTTGTGGTGAGTGACATGCAGGCCTGCATGAATTTAACAGTTTTCCCATTTTGTTTGTCTCTCAGCAATCTGCATCCAGGAAGGCAGAAATAGACTGGGTCTGAACCTGGAGGCTCTCTCTTGTCAGCAGTCAGAGGCAACATCAGCAGTAAGGCCGCACCTGGAGTATTGTGTCCAATTCTGGTCACCACATTTCAAAAAAGACATAGTGGAACTGGAAAAGGTGCAAAAGAGAGCGACTAAAATGATTACTGGGCTGGGGGATCTCTCTTAGGGCACAATCAAACTGTGGGTTGGGAGAATAAGAACAGACAAAAGAAAACATTTTTTTCACCCAGTGCGTTGTTAGTCTGTGGAACTCCCTGCCACAGGAGGTGGTGATGGCATCTGGCCTGGATGGCTTCAAAAGAGGATTGGACAGATTCCTGGGGGAAAAGTCCATCACAGGTTACAAACCATGGTGGAGATGTGTTATCTCCAGGCCTAAACCTGGGGTACGTCAAGGGCCAGATGCAGGGGAGTAGTATAAGGAGACAGTTATCTAGTCTCATGCGCTCCCAAACGCATCAGGTGGGGCCACTGTGAGATACAGGAAGCTGGAGTAGATGGGCCTTTGGCCTGATTCAGCATGGCTCTTCTTATGTTCTTATGTTCTTAACAACCAGGGAGAGACCTGCCTCTTCCAAGAAGTGGTCTAAACTCCTTAACAAGCCGTCAGACCTCGGGGCTCTCGCCACATCCTGTGAGATTCAGCATTCTTTGTTTTCGACCTCCATGAGTTCTGCAAAGCTGCACGGAACGGCCATAGTAGGGCCTTCTCGGAAGGCGAGACGATGGCCCCTATCCAAGCTTTTGGCTTCTCCCTTGGCAAGGGCCCCTTTCACCTAGCCTGGAAGGACCTCCTGTCGGCTCATTTCCCGCGCCACTGCCGACCGGGTGCGGATTGGCCGCCTGCTCCCCAGCTCTGCCGCAGGGCAGATAGGAGGAGGGCACATTCCTTCCTGGCCCAAGATAGAAAGTTTCCCATCTCGCCAAGCCAGTGGGAATGTGGCCGTTTCTGGGAGCTGTGCTGAATCAGAAGTTAAAATAGCCAAGAGAGAGGAAAGAAAGATGATCGAGCTAGCTTTATTATCTGCCCTTTCAAATACTTCCAACCTGCTTGGAAAAGTAACTTGTTTGTTTGTTGTTTTGGTCCCTTGGCCATTCTGGTTTGGGAGACCGTGAGAGTTGGTTTCCAAAAAAAAAGTAACTTCTCCAAGTGCTGTGCCTCTGATATCCACCACAGTTTCCTTCTTTGGCTGGCTCTGATGAGCCACTGGAGCAACATTAGATGAAAGTTAATGTCTGGTAGTGGTTGGAGTCACTGGGGAATTGGTTTGCATCTCTGAGGCTCTAGCTGGGGAGACAAGCCTTGGAGTGAGGCCAGTTCTAGAGTAAGAGCAATTTGACCTTTCCTGTAGGCAGTGGCAGTGAAGTGTAGGGTTAGATGTGCAGGTGGCTATCCATTGTGCGGCAGAGTTTGAATTTTGGGTAAATTCCTCTAGCTGCAGAGCAGAAGTGCCGGGATTCAGAAATAGCTTCAAGTTCCCCCTGAGTAGCCCATGCATTTTGCCCATCAACTGGCACTTACAGTCTCAATAACTCACTCTGGAACATTAATAGAATAAATATTAAAACATGCTTGAGTTACCATTGAATATGAACTCAGTCAGGCAACAGGCCTCAGCAGGCAGGGAAAGAGATACACTGAGCAGAGAAGTGCGGCTGTCATTGAATCAGAGGCAGAGAAGAAACTACTGTATTGGTTAGTGCTGTTAGTGACTGACAGTCACCGGAGCCTGGAAAGGTCCCTCCCAGCGAAACAGATTACAAGCTGCAAGTGAATTTTCAACAACTCCATAACATCTTCCCTCAGCCCATCATGCATTTGGGAGCATGGTAGAAGGCCCTGGGTCTGTTTCCACAATCCCCTAGCTCCCATGCAGTTCTGGGCTCTTCCCAGACTTGATAGTCTCTGCATGCAGCCTGGAAGCCAGCTGTTGTAATGGATTCTGCAAATAAGTTTAAACAACCTTTGCTCCTGCACTGTCGTTAGTGGATTTCCAATTGCAATAATGTGTAAGATTTTTTTTCCTGCTCTCCTCCCTTTGCTGCCAGAGATCACTCCTACACAGTAGTCACCTCTACATAGAAAGGTGCTGTTTTCTACCAGTAAAAATACCAAACAATCCTAAAAGAAGGACCTCCCAGAGAACAAAGCTAAGAAACACAAGCCATGCTTGCACTCAGAAATGTCCCAGAGATAGATGTGCTTTTCCCATCATCTCTTTCTGGAACTTGTGGCTAGAGAGACTTGGCTCAAGAAAACACCTTTACTCAAGACTCTAGAGAAGGCAATGCCATTGAGAGAAAGTGTTTCGTGGTGGTTTAATTGTCTGTTGGTGACTCATGAATTGTGACCCCTTTGATCCAGGATTCATCATCCAGGGGGCCTTCTGCAAGACACCTCATGCCATAGGATAAAATGGGTGGCACCCACAGAACCCTCTAAGCCAGCGTTGGCGAACCTATGGCACAGGTGCCAAAGGTGGCACTCGGAGCCCTTCCTGTGGACACCCGACGTTGCCCCTTCACAGCCACTTGTATTCAGGTTAAATTGCTGTATTGGCACTTTGCGAAAAATTAGTGGGTTTTGAATCACAGTTTGGGCAGTCGGTCTCTAAAAGGTTTGCCATCGCTGCCCTCTAGGCTATCTATGAAGCAACTCAATGGTTGAGTTTTAAGGAAACACAACCGGAGCAATACAGGGTCTGTACACTTCATCCATCACGGTTTCATGGACTGGCCAAAGGGAGTCATTGGATATTTTCTTACACTTCCCAACTTTAGGTCTGTGAAGATTCTCAGTTCGTTAACCAAAGCTAATGACCCATGCTTAATGGGTGTTGGTAAGGGTTGAAGAGTTTGGACTTTCATGTACCCTAGGCCATTGTACTTCTTAGGAGCCTATTTAGGACATTGTCTAACTTATGGACCTTTTCAGACCAGGGTGATGTGAAATCAACGTGAACTATAAATTGGAGGTCTCGCTACCAACTTTCCTCAGACTGACAAAGCTGCTTGGATGAGCAGTGAAACCTTTTGATCTCGCAAGAAAAGAAGTCCAGTTGCCATGACTCATGACTCTCAACTTTAAAATTTAAAATAAATAGAGGAAATAGATAATGGTGAGGCGGTAGGCTATTTGATTGTTATTATAGCCCTCTGGTCAGGGAGCTTGACAGAGATAGCATCTGATTCAGAATGGCCCGAAGACATAGCAACTCCAGCCTCTGGCCTCACTGGCACACATACAGGCTTTGGTTGTTTACTTCACACAGCTGATGTGTGGAGCTGTGACAAAACCTGGAGAGAGCTCCCGGTGCTTAGGAGCTTCAAAAAGGTGACAAAACTCAAGTAAATACTAACACACAAGGGATTATAACACAGCAATGCAGACAGGGGGGACAAAACCTTGCCACAGGCTCAGTTGCCAAGTCTGCCCACACATTTGCTCTGGCAACACAATCACAGAACCTAACAATGCCTCATTCAATATCAAAGGCAGCTTCACTGGCTCCTCAACCAATGTGATCTATGTCCTCTTGTGACAACTGTGCCCGTCTACACTTTACATAGGACAAACAGGACAATCTTGATGGAAAAGGATCAATGGATTCAAATACGACATCAGAAACCACAATACACAGAGAGGCATTTCAATACACCAAGACAGTCTCTGTGGAAGATTTGCAGGTCGCCATTTTAGAACAGAATCCTTACAGATCAAGGATACAGAGGAAAACAGCTGAGATAAAATTCAAATACTGTACATAATAGACACCAATAAAATGCACTGAAAATAAGTCAAAGTTTCTTACCTCATTACTAAATGTAAAACTTCCATACCACAACCGTTATTTTCTTCACTACTACAAAGCCCATCTTTCACCACAAAGCTCTAAGGTAAAAACCAGTCTATATTCCCTACATTCCCTTCTCTATATTTAATATCCTCCCTTTCTCTCACTTTTTAGCTTTACGTGATCCCTCAGTCTTCAACACACACACACTTCCATCTCTCTGTTTATTTTCATCCGGGCCTGGTGTCTTTTTCGTCTCTGAGGGAATTTACAGCACAGCCTTTAAACAACATAAGTAACACTGTATGCATATGGGCCATATGCCCAAGAACCAAGGAATATTTTGTGTACAACTGTTATTTCATTCTGGGCTGCATATTGTCCGTCATTATTGTAAGCCATCTTGGGTCCTTTTCCAAGGAGAAGGGTGGGGTAAAATATTCAAAATAAAATAAATAAACATTTCATTCTGCTGCCTATGGCCGACGAAGTGGCCTTGATCCACAAAAGCTTACATTAAAATATAATAGTTAGTCATTAAGGTGTCCCCTGTGGAGTTTAGAGGAAGTGTGGTTCTGCACGCAGCTGCCCCTCAAAATAGGAAGATGGTTGTGTACATGAGGATCTCCATAGGTCCATAAAGAAAACAAAAGTGGTGGGTTATATAAAGCCCTTTGATGTGATGCAGCACACTTAACCCAGCTGTAACAGAGCACCTGATTGTGTTACAGCGAAACATACCAAGTTCCTAACAGACACAGTGATTGAGAAAACACTGAATATTTTTCTCTCGCCTTTTGATCTGCAGTGCTTTGTTGGTGTAACTGAACGAAGCTTCATCGACCAGCATATGGTCCTTTCTGAAACAGAGGTTTATCTTTCCTTTTTTAAAGAAGGCCAACAGGAATCATTTTCCTTCTGCCACACTAGAGTCTGCAGTTTATTGAGTTTAGATCCTAGATTTTTCTTGGCTCTACAGAGCCAACTTGTGTCCTGTTTTATAGTTTTATGTCGCCACTGGGCTCCGTTTTCTGTGCTTGCCCTCTTACTCCCATGCTTATCAAGTGCGATCTATAAATCTCCACCGTTTGCTCTGCTAAATGTCTTCCTGAGAAAATAAATAGACTGAGTGATAGGATGGTTGCAGTGGTAGAGGACAGACTAACTTCTGAACCATCCCCCCCCCCAAAAAAAATCCTCTGCTTGATTAGGCGGTGGCAATACAGAGGTGGAGATGGGAGGCCAAGTTCTTATTTTAGAAATGCCAACCGTGTTAATTTATGTATTTGAAGACATATAGGAAAGAACCTACACTAGTATTCTGTGGAGCAGACCAGGGCTATTCTTACATAACTGTGTAATCTAGTAGTAAGATGCAACTAGAGTAGGCCTGTTGAACCAGAGGGGATTTAGCAAGGGTGATCATCTGCAGCTTCCCCCAGTGCGCAACTACAGAGCGGGGAAAATATGTTTTGATACCTTTCTTCAAATCAGATAACTGCTGGTTTCTGCAGATAAAATTCTTGTAGCTGTCCAAGCCGCAAAGAAAGGCAGAGACGGAGGAAGATGTCAGAGGTTTGCATGGAGCGTCAACAGCAGGAGCTGACTTTGATCTGACAAGGTGTTAATTGGCAAAGTCAACTGGAAGCGCCCATTTGCTTTGCCTTTTTTGGTGATGGTGGGGTCTGAGTTTAGGATAGGGCTTATCTGACTCAGCGCTTGGTTGACCGTAAATAAAGATTGTATTACTTTTGTTAATGCGTCTCTTACATGAACATTCCTGTTTACAGGTGCTTTGCAATTCTAATGGGATTTTATCCAATTGGGTTCATGTTCGTAGATGTGTACGGTAGAGATGGGCACGAGCAGGAAAAATGACGTTTTGAGTTGTCATGTATCGGAGCCGGCCCGTTTCGGCTTGTTTCTGTTTGTCGCGAAATTTCTCAAAAATTTGTCGTTTCGTTTGTCATTTTTTTCATCTGTTGTTAGTACTGTTTTGGGGGGATAGCGGGCTCCTGGAGACACCTCTCTGGGGTGGGTGCCTCCTCTGGCCCACTAGGAAGGGAAAGCGGGCTCCTGGAGGCACCTCTCTGGGGTGGGTGCCTCCTCTGGCCCGCTACAAAAGGGTACGCATAGCCAATTGGATATGCATACCAAGTTGCAGTGGCAGGCAGAGGCACCTCTCTTTGGGTGCCTCTACTGTGACTCACTACTGGCATACTGGTGTACGGTGCACTTGGGCTGGGGATGGGGAGGAACAAAGTGAGAGAGGACCCCTATGGGCGCCCTCTGGCTCACTAAGAAGGGAAGTGTACTTGCGTGTAGTGCAATGCGAGTACACAGATCTGGCTTAGGGTTAGGGTTAGCGCAAGGTCTAGGCTTAGGGTTACGGGTAAGGTTAGGGTGAGTTACTGGGGTGCACCTCTGGGTGCCTCTCTGACCCACTAAGAAGGACAGTGTACTGGCGTATGGGTTAGGGTTAGGGTTAGGGTTCGGGTTCGGGCTAGGGTTAGTGGGCATTTTATGCCCGACTGGCACATCCCAGAAGTCTCGGTCAAAACCTGGCCAAGTGGCCGTGCAATTGGTGGAATGGTTCCAAAAATTTGCATGGTCCACTCCCATGGCCAGCCCATCATTGCGCAGGTGTAAAAAAATAAAAATAAAATAAAATAAAATAAAATCAATGGAGACGTTTTGTTGCAAGAAAAACCCACTGCTGCTACTGTAAAAATTCAGGCAGTTTTAAAATAGCTATTTTCGCATGTTTCTGTGGTGCTTTGGTGTGATTTTGGACCACGATTTCAAAACAAATATTGCGGTCGCCCCATTTTGGATCCCCCACCCGCACCGCATGGCATGGCGAGTTGGCGTCTTGGCGAGACGACGAGGATGCCCCCCACCAGAGCAGCCCAGGACAGGAGAGGGGGGAGGCCAGGGACCCCCCCCCCAGAAACCACCCCTCTGTAGGTGCCCTCACTGAGGCAGGCATATTTTCGCCTGCTTTTTTGGCCGGGAATTGTTTTTTTTTTATTTTTAAAACTTTTTTTCTATGCTGCTTGGCATCGCGTGATCGCTGCGATGCCAGGAACGACAACGACAAATCAGACCCAATTTTTCTTTTTTCGGTTCGAGTTCGAGTTCTGGCGGAGTAATTGTCGTTACCGTTTCCGTTACATAACGGAAACGAGGAACAGAAACGGAAACGAGAATTTCGCCAAGTCGTGCCCATGTCTAGTGTACGGCAAGGATGCATTTTGGCTCCCACCTTGTTTAACCTATATATTAATGGAATTGTCAAGAGCCTATCTAACAGAGATTTTCATCCACCTAAACTGGCATCCCGCCCAGTCTCTATACTCTAGTATGCAGACGACGCAGTGCTTTTGTCAACTACGTGTGTCGGGTTTAGAAGGCTTCTGAGATCTTTCTCCTCCTACTGTACACAAGAATGGTTAGAAATCAATTATACCAAAACCAAAATAATGGTTTTCAGTAGAAGGAGAATCAAGCACAAAATGGTCTCTGAATGGTCATCAGATTGAACAAGTTCAGCAGTACAAGTACCTAGGCATAACATTCCAGTCGTCCGGTGCTTGGTCCAAACACATCAAGTATGTAGCAACAAGAGCACAAGGGAATGCTAAAGTCATAAGTAAGTTTCACAACACGACTGGAGGAAAACATGTTCCTTCAACTTTACAAGTTTTTAGGGCAAAAATCCTCACCCAAATGCTCTACGGTTCACAGGTGTTTGGTTATGCTAACCTGAAACCCCTGGAGATCATTCAAACCAGTTTTGTAAGAGCTATCTTGGGGGTTCCCTTATGTGTGCCCAATTTTTTCTCCGCCTAGAGGCTGGACTTATTCCTATTGCAGCATTAACTAACTTTTTGATGGTCAAACACTGGCTCAAACTTACCTTCCTTTCAGATGGCCTAACCCCTCTGATCTTGCTAGATAAATTCCAATCACAATGGAAAATACTAATAATAAAAGTGATAAATAATGTAGGATATCCCCCCTGTGGCCTCCAAGCAATGGGTTATTGCAAAGCCATTAACAAGGTGAAGATACGAATAGAGATGGGCACGAATAAAAAAATGGCGTTTCGTTTGTCGTTTGTCATTTAGGGGGTCCGTTTCGGTTCGTTTCTGTTTTTTGCGAATTTTCACAAAAAATTCGTTTTCGTTTTTGTTCGTTTCGTTACCATTTTGTTACCATTTATTTCAATTTTTTGTGATTTTTTTTAGCTTTTAAAGCAGTTCAATGTATTGCCGTAATGAAAACGAAACGGATGACAAAATTTCTGGTGTTTCTGTTCATTTCGTTTCATTTTAGAGATAAAATTCGTTTGTCGTTTTGTTGCGTAATGAAACAAAAAAACGAAAACGGAAACAAAAAATTGTTCATTTTGTGCCCATCTCTAGATACGAATTAGAGACATAGCTTTACAGAATCATATTGCTCTGGTTTGGAAACTCGATTTCCTAAAGAAATCTGCATTCACTGTGTCTCCTTACCTGGACAAGATTGTATCCTCCTCCTCCAGGAGAGCTTTTACCTTGGCGCGGTTTAATGTCCTTCCCTCCAAGTTTTTGGAGGGGAGATATCAAGGTTTACCATTAACAAACCGTAATTGTCCATGTACTAATGATCAGCTGGAAACTGTGGAACATGTTCTCTTATTCTGTACTTATTATCAAGACCTACGTAGAGAACTTATTTCCCCTATCATAGGCAAATTCCCTGGGAGGTCAATACATTTTTACTTGCATCTGCTCCTTTCTGATAAATGTTACCAAATAACCAAGCAGGTTGCCAAATTCTGTGCAGTAGCACTAAGGGTTCGAAATCAGATTATAAATGGAGATAAAGAAATATAATACTCATGTCTTAATGACTGCTAAATTTTAATCCGTACATTTTATCTACCAATTTTATTTACCAATTTTATGCATTAATTGAAATTTTAACCCGTGCTTTTTATCTACCAATTTTATGAATTAACTGAAATACTATCATGGAATACACATTGATGCTATGTATTTTGTTGCTGTACCTGTCTAGTTTGGTCACTGGCGGTAAATAAATAAATAAAATAAATAAAAGATTGTATTGTATTGTATTGACTCAGCGCCAACGTGAAAGCATGTTTTTAAATGAAAGAAACACTATTTCAGTGGTTCTCAACCTGTGGGTCCCCAGATGTTCTTGGACTGCAACTCCCAGAAGCCTTTAACACTCACTGTGCTGGAAGGGGTTCAAATAGTGCAGTAGTTCTCAACCTGCGGGTCCCCAGATGTTCCTGGACTGCATCTCCCAGAACCCCCTTCCAGCACAGTGAGTGTTAAAGGCCTCTGGGAGTTGCAGTCCAGGAACATCTGGGGACCCACAGGTTCAGAACTACTGCACTATTTGAAAACAAAAAGCACTTGGGTCAGGGGGCTTTGGGGGCCTTTCCCCTCTCCTATCCCACCATCATGCCAGATATCTCTTCTACTTTTCCCCCATATTAGTATAGTTATTTTATTTTATATATTTTACCGTAGCATTTTGTTTCTTCTTCTTCTTTTTTGTTACATTGTTGTTGCTATTTATTGTTTGTTTGCTGATGTTGTTAACCACCCGGAGTTCCTTTGGAAGATGGGTGGTATATAAACACACACACACACACACACACACACACACACACACACACACACACACACACACACACACACACACACACACACACACACACACACACATCTCCGTGAGTGCTCCTTTGCAGTGGATTGCCAGATCATGCAGGGCACACGGCAGAGAGGAGAGATGTCCAGATGGAGCAAAATAAAATCATCCCTGCCGGCTGAATAAAAAGAAGGAATTCCACACTTAGAAGATATGACTCCCTAATGGTCTTTCTCATCTTGTGTAGTCATTGGTGTCTAATTCTGTTTCATCTGTGCTTAACCCAATCACATTGTGAAGTAAATGGCCAATGTAGTTGCCTCTGATTCACTGAAATAAGGCAAAAAAAAAACATGTGTGAATGCTTTCTCCTAACAACACATGCAGTTCCTGTAGCCACACTTCCAAGGCAAAATAAAACAAACCCAATGAGCATTTAAGGATCTTTTTCTAACCCACGGTGGGTAATTTCAGATTGGTCACCGGCCAGTTTCCAATTAGGCTAGCAGCCCTTGGATGGCACATGCCCACCAACCTAGCAAACTGACAACCATATCAACCTGCTAACCTGTATGACATGTTTTTCAGCCAGTTTTCTAGCTACCCAGCAGTTGTTCCATCTTTGTTTCATGGAGCCTCGTGGTACAGTAGATAAACTGCAGTGCTGTACTGCAATCAAGACTCTGCTCACAACCTGAATTCAATACCGATTAGCTCAGATAGGCGGCTTGAGATAGACACATCCTTCCTTTCTTCCAGGGTTGTTAAACTGAGTTCTCAGCTCAGTGGGGAGGCAATGTACAGCTTGCTGCATACTTAAATCGTAAACTTCCCAGAGACTGCTTTATGTGCTACAGGGGGTGTGTATGAACTTTGCTTTGCTTTTATTATTATTTTTTAATTTGCTTTTATTTTAACTGATTTTTGTGGCCCAACATAATTTACTGCTGGGGTGGGTCATCACTCATCACCTGTTCCAGTCCTGCAGAATGTTTCACAGCTACACTTCCAAGAGAACGCCTCTGTATTTTGCAGTGGCAAATTCTCTCTCTCTCTCTCTCTCTCTCTCTCTCTCTCCCCTCCCTCTTTCCAAGTTAAAGGGTATGGGATCACCAGGAGTACAAAGCCGCCTGCAAAACTTGGTCGCGTCACACACTTCACGGAATGATCTTTAAAAATAAAAGAAAAATCAAATATTTTTGGTGTGTGCATGAATGTGTGTGTTGGCGGTGGGTGGGAGGGAAGAAGTGCAGAATGGCCTCAAAAACGACTAATTATCATTATTTATTAAATTTATGCAAAGCTTTTCTGTTACATGGTGATGCTCAAGACAGATTGCAATCTTTGGAAAATAATAATAAAATAATAAACAAATAAAGAAAACTTAACCTAAAATTTAAATAAAGCCAACCCTCCCCAAAAAGCTATTAAAATAAATTAAGCATCAATTTAAACATAACAAAAAATATTTCATCATTTTAAAATACATGTTGTTACATATTTTTTCTAAAAGCAATGCGTGCCAACAGGGGGTAACTCTGATTATACAGTCTGAGAACTATACGGAATTGTCTCTGGGGTTGCTTCCTGTTTGAGGGCTTTATGTTGCTATTTGTTTACAGCTTTTAATTTTGTTGTCAGTAGTGCCATATTTTAAGTGCCTTAATTTGCATTAGGAAACAGTCATTCAGAGTAATGAAGTAATTATGCTGAGTGAAGACTTCCTTAACCAGCCAAAGCAATTAGCACAAATATTAACCACAGAAAGGAAAGGAAAATAAGAAATATCCAGACAAGAAGCCTACGGCTGAAGGTTTTGTTCACAGATCCAGTGAATAGACAGAAGCCAAGGGAAGCTGGTCCAACCCTGTCTTCTTCCTTTAAATCTTCACCGATGAACGTGAGACTAATCCCAAGAAGTCTCCATAACCAAAGCCCATTAAAAAAGAGACAATGTAAGGCCACGGTGGAAGACGGTGGCTTGAATTTTGCAGAGCAGCCACTCCCCTGCAGATTTTGGTCTGAACTTTACAGGAGGTATGAAAGGCACCAAACCCATTTGGGGGGGGGGACCCGGATCTGCAGCTTGGCTCATGCAAATTTACCACCAAAAACCACAGAGAATCAGCGGCCTTCCCTGAAATCAGAATTACATGCTTCCATGGAGTACAGCTGGAGGGTTGAGGGAGGAATGAATGGAGATGAGTTTAAAACAACAGCAGCAGCAGCAGCAGCAGCAACAACAACAACAACAACAACAACAACAAACACAACTAAGGATCAGACTACACAAGGTGTGTAGAGACCCAGGGACATAAAGGATCCTTCCAGATTCTACAAAAAGGTTTACAGAGTGGCAGGGAAAGAGCCTTCTTCCTATCTTCTTCAGATGCTAGTTGAAATCTTAAGCACCGAGGATGCCACAGGCTAGTTTGTGTTTTCTTGAAAGCATTGACAATGACCATGTAGAGGGAAGACAAAGCAATGAACTGAAGCCACAGCTGTTGTGTCTCTCCTGAAGCAACGCCATTTAAAACCTGCCAACAGACCATGGTGTCTGGCTCGATGGGGAAAGCTGGGTTAAGTTGTGACTTTGCTCATTTCCTGCTTAGACAGGTTGTCACGCAGACACAGAACAGAACTGGACGAGTTTTTCGAGGATGGAAGAGTGAGGAAAACCATGCATTACCACTTAGTCAAGCAAGATGGAGCAGCCACTGAGTTTGCAGTCAAGAATGCCAGGAGAGAAAATCAGGTCCTTGAGAGCTTCTCAAAACCAATCTTTTTGTTATTGTAATACCACTAATGCACACCTAATAAACAAAATGACACAAGCCTGATGCACTGCAGCCAAAACTGTGCTCACCACCCAGGGTTCCATCCCAGGTAGGTTCGCTCAGCCATCCATCCTTCCAAGGTTGGTAAAATGAATACCCAGCTCACTGTGGGGTGGTGGTGGTCAATGTGTAGCCTGTATAATTAACTTCTAAACTTCCCAGAGCGGGGGGGGGGGGGAACGGTCACCCACCCTCCAGATGTTTTGGACCACAATTCCCAGAATTCCTAGCCTAGATTGCCAATGACAAAGGGCTGTGGGAATTGAGGTCCAAAACATCTGGAGGGCTGGCAGTTGCCACCCCTGGCCCAGAGTATGCTTTAAGTGCTATGGGGTGGTATATAAGCATCACATTTGAAAAAGAAACTAAAAAAAAAGTTCAAAGTAGTTTGGGAGTAACTTTTTATACCATTTTCCCTTTCTGGGACCCCATTGCCCTTCAAAAAAAGTGAACAAATTCATGTATTAAGCTTTGTTCCTAGCCCTATATCAATACAATATCAATGCATTCTCCCTGTCTAACTGCAAACACACCTTTCCTGGCCATTCTCTTCTTAACTTTCACATTACACAAGTCTTGGGTTTGAACTACACAGGGGAAGTTTTATCCCTGGCAGCTGAGCAAACGTCTGGAAAATGTGGTTTTCCTGTTTCCTTTCCCTCCATCAATCTCATCGTCGGGCTGTTGTTCTTGCAGACAAGTGTTTGGTTTAAGATAAAATTCTTGTTAATGATATAAATTATTTGAAATGACCTGGAAATCCCGAGTTACATTCGTACACGTCAGCTCTGGAGAATAAGAGACAGGGGTTGTGTGATGTCTGGCAGATGAAGGAAGCTGCACACCTGATGGAAGGCAACCTCGGGAGGGATGAACACTTACATTTTGCCCATTTTTAAAAACATAGTTGTGGTTCTGAATAAGGGGGCACTCACCAGGAAGCAGCACACAGGAGGATGTGGTTTGTACCTGTATACACGCACATACAAGCACTCACAGTAGTATGGCGTGGGTTGCCAGTATCTGGGGCAAGGCAAACGCTCTCTCCCTGATCATGCTGCCACACTGCCTTCTAGGAAGTAGACTGCAGGCCTGGAAGGGAAGCAGAGCATCCTCACTGTTCCTGGCGTGGCTCAATGGGCACGTCGTTGGTCCCATTGTCGTACTACTCTAACAGTTAGGAAGTTTTTCCTGACATTCAACCGAAAGCTGGGTTCTCTTAACTTGAGCCCATTGTTGCGCCTCCTGCACTCTGGGATGATCGAAAACAGATCCTGCCCCTCCTCTGTATGACAGCCTGTCAAATATTTGAAAAGTGCTATCAGATCACCCATCAGTCTCCTTTTCTCAAGGCTAAACATACCCAGTTCCTTTGGTCTTTCCCCATAGGGCTTGGTTTCCACCCCCTCGATCATCCTGGTTGCCCTCCTCTGAACATGTTCCATTTTGTCAGCAGTTTTCTTGAAGTGCGGTGTCCAGAACTGGACAAAATACCTGAGGCGAGACTAGGGGTGGGCACAAAACGAAAAACATGCTGTTTTGTCGTTTTGTTACATAACGAAACAAAACGAAACAAGGAAGCAGCATTTTGTTACAGACTAAATGAAATGGTCATTTCCCCATTGAAATGAACCCTTTCATTTCGTCTGTAAAAGGGGTCCCTTACTTGCAGGGTGGCCACCACTGGAACCCAGGAGAGGGAAGAGGAGGAGGTGGGTCTCAGCTGGGAGGCAGGTGGGGGGGTGACTCCCCTGGGTCCTAAAGGCACAGGATTTGCTGCCAGGGAGCCATTTTCAGAGGGCTCCTGCCCAGTGGTCAATAGCTATCCCCCTTTAAAAGTGGACCAGTCGGCACCAGGGAGACCATCTGGTGCCGACAGGGCCAGTTTTAAAGAGGTCCAGCCATTGACAGCTGGGCAGGAGCCCTCTTAAAATGGTCAGATGGGAAGTGCAATCACCTGGAACGGCCCACCTGACCATCTTCAGAGGACTCCTGCCGAGTTGTCATGGGCTGGACCCCTTTAAAAATGGGCCAGTTGATAATAGCTTGGCAGGAGCCCTTTAAAAAGGGCTCCCGGGCATCAAATCTGGTGGCTGTAGGACCCAGGGGAGCTGTTTCATTTCGCTTGATTTCATTTTGTATGAAATTTTTTAAAAAAAACTTGTAAGAAACAAAATGAAATTAAACAGTATTTTTCCATTTCATGCTCATCCCTAGGTGAGAACTAACCCGTGCTGAATACAGTGGGATGAGCACCTCACAGGATATGGAAAGTAAGCTTCTATTAATGACTGCCCCTGTGCCACCCACCCTATGCCACTGAACATGCACATGTGCAGACACAGCATTTGGGTGAGTAACATGTAAGCTATGGGCTATTATTTGTCTTCAGAATCCTCCTGTGCCCCTGGGCATGCCAAGAGTGCATACTGGTAAAATTCAGCGACAAACAGTCCTGTGGAATTGTGGCAGCAACTGGGAAAAGACCACTGAACGTCTAACAAAAGGAGCGATCAGGAAGGAGGCTGTCAAGTCATGCTTCACTGCAGAAAGGGTTGCTTTAATGAGCGTTGTCCCACTTAAAACGTTCTTTCCATTTTCCAGCCTGCCCCCCCCCAAAAAGTACTTGATCTGTGACTGGACCAAAAATGTCCCACTTGGGGTTGGGCCAGAGCGCATTTCCTTGTGTGTCGTGTGATCACCAGAAACTAGACCTTTCAAATGTCTCTGAAGAAGAAGAAGAAGAAGAAGAAAGAAGAAGAAGAAGAAGAAGAAGAAGAAGAAGAAGAAGAAGAAGAAGACACTCTCAGAATCTTCAATCCAGCATGGGTGTGGCTGATCAATTTTGAGAGTTATAGTCTTAAAAAATAAATTTCCAAAGATCTAATACATACATGACCATCCAAATCTGAAGCTGGATTTTTTTTTCCTTTAGAAGAAAACATATGAAAGGTTCCTCCACCCACCCTCAGGATCTAATACTAACCCTACAGAAAATTTTCTAGATGACACATACATTCTTATTTCATCTTGTCCAATTACCTTTCCTGAACACTTTCCAGCCTTCTGAAACCCTTTGTTTATTTTCTGATGTGTGTGTGTTGAGTGCTTGTGTTAGATTTTAATAATACAGTATTTCCCCGTGCTTTTAGCATTTTACTTTTCAGAGTTACAGCCATTTCAGTGACAAAGTCTGCACAGGAAGAAAAAAAATCCTGAACAACAGTGGATTCTTGCTGGACCCCGACAAGCGCAAGTATAGGAAAGTACAGTGCTGAGGTTGAGCACTACACCACCCACTGTCAGGCTATGATGTGCTGCAAATCCCATGAACTTCCATCAGCAAATGGCAGAGAAGAGATACAAATGCCCCATCTAGAAAAACTCTCCATAAGAGAAGGTGATGGTCATGGATCAAATTTCTCCCCCCTCCCTCCAATGCTCCAGGACCCTCTCCCCCCCATATGGTTAACAAACGGATAAACACTTTGCAGAACATCTCGTTGAAAGACCCGGCATCGAGGATAACAGGAACTAGAAGAGTTGCACTACAAGAGTGATGCCGTGGTAGACGTTTCTCTGTTTCCCTGGGTACCATTGCTGTTTCGTGGGGAGGGGGACAGATGGAGAAGTGGGGGAGAGAGGAAATGAGAGCCTGTTACGAAAATATGCATAGCCATGGTTTCAGGTCAGGAGGACGCCATGGGTGTGAGAACCATGACGGATTGGTATTAAAATAGGCCTGGGAAGATACAGTGCAATGGAACAATGGTGGCGTATGTTCCCCCACCCCAACCCGCAGGGATTTTACAGCCCTAAAATCTGGTATCAGGTAAACAACTGACGTGCTTAGTTGGGACACGGGTTCTCCACGATGGACATCTTGTATCATGATTGAGAAATTCTTGTTCTTCCCTCCACGTTGGAACTTCCCACTACGTCGTTTGGCCAGTCCCGGCAGGGACTAGTGGCAATAGAAACCAGCTGTTTTTTGGAAACCCATCTGCTAGCTACAGGGGAAATTCCTTCCACACACTCTTCTTTACACAAGTGAGGGCACTTTTTGCATTATTCCGGTCTCCTATGGAAAGGTCTTGGCCTGTGCCCAGAAATGATGTTCATTTAAAAACTCGGCTCCTGTAGACCTCGTGAGTTCCTTTCCATTACAATACAATGGAGGGCATGAGTCAAGTGGATAGAGGGACACTCTTCTCCCTCTCACAAAATACCAGAACTAGGGGACATCCACTCAAACTGAGGGCTGGGAGAGTGAGAACAGACAAAAGAAAATGTTTTTTCACCCAGCGTGTACTGTTGTTAGTCTGTGGAACTCCCTGCCACAGGGTGTGGTGGTGGCATCTGGCTTGGATGCCTTCCAAAGGGGATTGGACAGATCCCTGGAGGAAAAGTCCATCACAGGTTGCAAACCATGAGGGAGATGTATAATCTCCAGGTGGAAATCAACGGGCAACTTGAGAATTAGCATTGGTCATAACAGCAAAGATCAATTATTTTTCTCCCTTGTAAATTATTGCCACCAAGACTGAACAATGAACAGAAGACGGATGGGAAGGGAACTCAGGCCTGTGAAACTTCCACCGGAACGTGGCTGCTGTATTCCATTGTGAAAATGATAATAATTCCTACATGGATTATCCCACAAAAAGGTTATTCCCTTTGCCTTTCAAGCATCATGTGTAGAGAATATTCTCCACTAACAGGAGGCCTCTTGGCAGCGGTTTCCTTTCTTTTCAGGCTGGCTGGGGTTTAATTTTATTTTGAGAGGGAATCTGTGCAGCTGTTGACAGAGTTTACACGTTTTAAACCACAAGGAAAACAAAGCGGCAGCTTCTTTTCATTTTATGTCAAACGGTCGGTCGCCCAGTTTGCTTTGACTAAATCTCCGTTGAGATGGGTCTTGCCTTGTGCTGAATAAACACCCAGGCAGAACATACATTCCTGCTCTCTGGAAGAGGATAAGGTAAAGGCAGAGGAATAAGTGAAGAGAAAAGGGAAAGGCACCGGGGGGGGGGGGGGAGCAAGCCAAAGAGAAGCCCAGTCCATGCCCTTCATTGCTGGGGAGTTAACAGTGTGACATTTATAGTGCTTCTGATCACCCGCCACATGAGTTCCTCCATCATGTGATGATGCTGTCCATGTGATGGAGAAATTCTGACAAACCCATTGGTTGTGATCACGGACAACGTGCCTACAGCCAATGCCGGCTTTCTTGTTCAAACGAGTGACCTCTGTGTGTGGCGGGGAGGGTGACCAGAAATTGTGAAATGGGTTCTCACACGTTTTACCTCTTGGCATTGGAACACCTGAAGAGGACCTGAGTTCTTCAAGAAAAAGACAGCAGAATGGACCTAACCTCTTCAGACCCTTCATATGTTTGTGTCCACATGTTTAATTGAATTTGGAATGGTCATCTCCCGATAAAAGTAGAAAACTAATAAATTCACGGTTATGCCTTATATCATTATAGTGGGGATTTTTAAAAAAAACTTTTCATTTTTTTTCATTATTTGCTTTTCGTTTTTGCAGATCTAATATAAAAAAGAACAAAAATAAGTTGACTTTTATGTTATGTTTAAATATAACAACATATTGTGTAACACGCTTGATGGGTGCACATCAGTGATGCAAGGAAGAAGTATAGAGACTGTTTTGGTTAGAGGAAAAATAATTTTTATCAGTGAAACTGCCTAGAAAAAGAGATGTAAGCTTCAGGGTGTGTGTGTGAAAGTCAACCTGGACTATTTGTTTAGGAAATTGTCCTTGGTTGGACTTCTTGTAAAATCCTCTTACATAATTTATCCCTGCAGAAGCATGGTAGCACTAGCATCATTAGAAAAGTTGTCCATATTTCTATATCACAGCTTTTCCAGCTCCTTTGTAAACCCTTTTTTGTTGCACGGAAACCATGGGGTCTGTGGGTTGGAAAGAGGAAGTCTATAATAAGAAATGAATCTCTCTTTAAACCTTAGGACGAACTTCATGACGGTTAGAGCTGTTCAGCAGTGGAATATGCTGCCAGAAAGGAGGGTGGTGGAGTCTCCTTCTTTGGAGGTTTTTAAGCAGAGGCTGGATGGCCATCTGTCGGAAATACTGTGATGGGGGTTCCTGCATGGCAAGGGGTTGGACTAGATGGCCCTTGAGGTCTCTTCCAACTCTAGGATTCTATGATTCTTCCTGCTTGTTGTAACATCATGCAGTGACAGTTACTTTTGGTAAGCACGCTCTTTCCCCCCATTCCCATAGCTCCCAAGCTTCTATTCCTTGGAAGAAATGACCTCCTAGCAAATTAAATATTCCTGTGTCGGAGCAAAGGAAATGAAGATTTTTTAAAAAGCATATTAAATCATTACAGATGCACTGTGTTACTTTAAAAAACGATAAATAGAAATCTTCTGTCCGGAAATGGGAGGAGACAGGAAGGGAATTTTTGATTTGCTTTTCTCTTAAACGTAAAATAAAATTGCATCTCCCAGTCACCAGTAAGCAGCTAGCTTCCTTTAGGAAGGGGTCTATGGTCTGGAAACAGCCACCAAAAATTACCTATCTTGTGTCCTGTGGAGGTTATTGTGGGGTAGATAAGAGCTTTTCAAATATTCTGGACCCAAGTCATTTAGGGTTTGGTGGGCCATAATGAAACTTTTGAAACTTATTAATTTTTTTTGGATTCTCAGAGGCTTTCATGGCCAGGATTTCATAGTTGTTGTGATCTGGAAGTTGAGTCATGACTACAGGACTTCTTTTTGAGATAGAAATGTTTCGCTGCTCATCCAAACAGCTTCATCAGTCTGAATACAGCTAGTGCTAGTCCTCCATCTTAAAGTCCGCTTTGACCTCTTGTCACCCTGGCCTGAATTAGGCTCATAAGATGAACAATGGCCTGAATAGGCTCCTTAGGGAGATAATAGTATCCATAGCCTTAAGGTGAACAATGGCCTAAGGTGCTGAAACCTATCAAGAATGGGTCGTTAGCTATGGCCTTGGTGGTGAAGGCTTTTTGATTTGCCTGGGGACTTTGGAAAGCACACCCTGATAAGTAGCAGATAGACTATGCCTGAGGCCGCCACCTCTGTTGAGGGAGGGGGTTTCGATGCTCACTTTCCCTGACTCCTCTCTCAAACCACCTCTCTTCTTTGTCTAATATGTGTACATCCTCATCTTTGAAAGAGTGCCCTTGGTCCTTCAAATGGTTGTTGTGAGTTTTTCTGGCTGTTTGGCCGTGTTCTGGAAGTTTTTCTTCCTGATGTTTCGCCAGACTCTGTGGCTGGCATCTTCAGAGGGCAAGGAGCTCAGGGAACTCCAAGAGCACAGAGAGAACTCCTCGTTCCCTGAGCTCCTTGCCCTCTGAAGATGCCAGCCTGACACGTCAGGAAGAACAACTTCCAGGACATGGCCAAACAGCCCAAAAAAACTCACAACAATGATTGATTGATTTTGCTCATTTATTTTATTAATTTATTTTACGACTGAGCTGTCTTTTCCTTTTTATTTTTGTGCCATCCTCAGCCCACCCTGTTCTTTGTTTGATGGTTGGGGAAGTTTACTAATGTGTTAATTGAAATTATGTTTTTATATTGGATTATTTACTGTACTGTTGGTTGGCATGGTTTCGAATTTTGATAATTGTTTAACTTTTGTAAACCGCCCAGAGTAGCCTTATAGCTAGATGAAGCCATATATAAATTTTATAAATAATAAATAATAAATAATAAATAATAACCCCAGTGAAAGGCATTTCCGTGACCGAAATCCAAGTGAGATGTATCGTAGGCAAGTGTCACTGAGGACAGATCAGACATGTCGAGAACCAATGGCTTCTGATTGATAAGGTCTAAGTTGTGTTCCTAGGTGCACTCCCAGTGGCATGACTGGGTGCACACCCATAGGAATGCAGCTGGCCCCTCATTAATGAATGGCAATTAGTTACCAAGATGTACCTGAACCAAGTGTAAGGTGGCAATGGAATTCTGGCCACAGCCTCTCCTGTTTTATGCTTCTCAGTTCAAGACAACTAGCCACGGTTTCAAAAGCAGATGGAAGGAGTTATTTTGTTGAAGGGATAGATAGGGCAAGGTGTCATGGAAGAGCACCAGTACACCTCATTAGCTGCCAGGACAAAAAAATGCTGCCCTTTATCTCTTTGACTCATTGGCCATGACATCCTGGTTGGAATGAAAATGCGAACCGTCCGGGCGGAAAAATACTTAGCTTTGTAAGGAGAAATGCCTGAGCGATGATGAGACGGACTGCTTAGCCTTCTGGATTTTCTGCTACGCGTAAGAGGACTGTATATGAATTCTACATCTTAATGGCAACAGCTATAAATATAGAAACTAATTATATCTGCATCCACTAAGAAAGTGGGTAGAGCCTAGTGACAATGCATTAAGGGCAAAAAATTCGGTCTCGTCCCAAGCGAGCAACCAATTACAAGAAAATAACCTTTGACAATACTGATCACCTTTGAACTATAGAGATAGAAGGGATTGAGACGTACAAAATAATGCAGGGCATGAGTAAAGTGAATAGAGGGACGCTCTTCTCCCTCTCACAAAATACGAGAACTAGGGGACATCCACTCAAATTGAGGGCTGGGAGAGTGAGAACAGACAAAAGAAAATATTTTTTTCACCCAGCGCATTGTTAGTCTGTGGAACTCCCTGCCACAGGATGTGGTGATGGCATCTCGCCTGGATGCCTTCAAAAGGGGATTGGACAGATTCCTGGAGGAAAAGTCCATCACAGGTTACAAACCATGATGTAGACGTGTAATCTCCAGGCTTACAACCAGGGTCCTTCAATGGCCGGATGCAGGGGAGTGGTATCAGGAGACAGATATCTAGTTTAGTGCACTCCCAGACACATTTGGTGGGGCCATTGTGAGATACAGAAAGCTGGACTAGATGGGCCTTTGGCCTGATCCAGCATGGCTCTTATGATCTTATGTTCTTATGACCATATGGATCATTTAGTCCACCCCCTGTCAAGAAGACACAGTGGGGAACTGAACTCCCATCTTCTGATTCTTCAGCCAGATCCCTAAGCCTCTGAGCAGTCGTAATTCAAATGCTGTGATGCCAGATTTATTGATTGATCGATTGATTGATTGATTGATCGATTGATTGATTGATTGATCTATAGGATGCAAGGCAGCTTTTACATAATCTAAAACAGCCTTGGAAAGCTTAAAACAGTAAGTATACAATATTAAGCACTCCCTGGGAGGTTTATGATTGAATTATGCAGGCTACCCATTGCACCCCCTTTCCCCAGTGAACCCGGTACTCATTGTGCTGACCTCAGAAGGATGGAAGGCTGTGTGAACCTTGAGCCTGCTACCTGGGCTTGAACCCCAGCTCATGAGTGCAGTTAGAGCTGCAGTACAGAAATTTAACCACGGCGCCACAAGGCGTACACAAACTATGAACACAATTATAGGGAAGCACCGGGCATCTCCTACTCTTTTTCTGTTTTTCCTTACAGGAGCAAGGATGGGTCTGAAGAGGATTGGTTTCTGCTGATAGATAGGCTCTACTGGTAGGTAGGAACCGCTCCTTTTGAAACTCACATCTGGTCAGAGAGAGAAAGCAGTGATGGCATGGGCACCTACTTTAAGTATATTCATAACATTGGATGCACAGAGGTGTTGCCCAGTCTTTAGGTCCGAGTCCAAAGTTCAAGTCTTTGATATCAAGCCTATCAATCTAAAGCTTATAGTCTTGGCTACAAGCCATCACAGTCTAGTCCCAAGTCCAGGTCTTTGGGCCCAGGTCCAAGTCCAAGTCCAAGTCTTTGGTGCTAACCAACTCCTGAGTCCCAAGCTCAAGGTCCAAGTCCCTGTTAAAAACAAGCATTTCCCCCAGAAAAAAGGGAGCGTTAAGTGGGTTAGGAGTCACGAGTCAAGTCTGAGTCATCGAAAAAACAACAACTCACCCAATCCAAGTCCAAGACGAGTCAACCATACAGCTTAAGTTTGTATTGCCCTAGAGCAGTGCTCCCCAACCTTTTTGTCCCCGCGGACCGGGAAATTTTTGAAAATTTTTATGTGGCCCGAAGCTGGGGGTGGGGGTGGGGAGGGGGGAGAATGTGAAAGGGGGGTCCGGCGGGGAGGCAAAAGGGGGGGTGAAAGCAAAGGATGGGAGGGAAGGAGGAGGGGGAGGCACGAGAGCGGCGGCGGCGGCACTCACCGGCTTGGGGCGTCGGGCGTGCCACTCCCCCCCCACACACGGGCGGGGTGGGGGGGGAACCCGGGGCTCCTCCGGCACCGGGAGCCGCGTGCGGGTCTCGCTGCTGGTGCCCCACTTGCTCCTGCTGCCACCGCCGCCGTGGGCCTCCTCCTCCGCCGGGGAAAGCGAGCGGGGCGCCAGCAGCAAGACCCGCACGTGGCTCCTGGCCCCGGCGCCCCGCGCGCGGCACCCGCCCGGCCGTGCCGGGAAGCGCCCTCGCGGCACCGACGAGCCGCCGCCTCCTCCTCCTGCTCCTGTTCCTCCTCCTCCTCCTCCTCCTCCTCCTCCTCCTCCCGCCGCCGCCGCCGGAGGAGCAGCAGCAGCCACCCCCCCGCAATCGCCCCCCCGCCGCCACCGCCGCAATCACCCCCGTCCCGCCGCCGCCGCCGCCACCCCTCCGCAATTGCCCTCACTGCTGCTCCTTCGGCGGTGGCAGGAGGAGGAACCGGAGCAGGAGGATGAGGCGGCGGCGGCGGCGGCTCGTCGGTGCCGCGAGGGCGCTTCCCGGTGCAGCCGGGCGGGTGCCGCGTGTGGGTCTCGCTGCTGGCGCCCCGCTTGCTCCTGCTCCTGCTGCCGCCACCGCCGTGGGCCTCCTCCTCCGCCGGGGAAAGCGAGCGGGGCGCCAGCAGCGGGATCCCGGGGGGAGGAGGAGGAGGATGGGCGCCTCCGCCTCCTCTTCCCCAGAGGAGAGCAACGGACTGAGGAGAGCCCGGTCTTCTGGGCCGCCGCCAATGCCGCCGCGTCCCTCCTGGCGGAGCCCAAGCGGCCGCCGCCAACGCCGCCGGGGTGCCAGCGTTTTGGGGCGGAGTCGCCGGCTGGCCGGCCCGGGAGGAGGGGAGGGGAGGGGAGGAGGGAGGCAAAGGCAAAGGCGGCGGCGGCTCCTCCTGCGCTCCTCCAGCCTTCCTCCTCCACCGGCCGCCCGCGGGAGAGAAGAGGAGGAGGAGGAGGGCGGCGGAGGAAAAGGGGAGGAGCCTCCCCGGCCTCCCCAGGCGGCCCGGTGCCGACCGGTCCACGGACCGGCACCGGTCCGCGGACCGGGGGTTGGGGACCACCGCCCTAGAGGTCCAACTCAGAGTGTGGAATCGATAAAGTTGCTCCTTGTGAGTCCTGTATAGGGTTGCTGTACATTGGTTCTGACGTCATGGCATCTACAGTATGTAACAGTGAGAACAAAGACATTTCAGGAGCTGCGGTGTTTACCCTAACCAGGCTGGGTGTGAAGATTTATTTTCAATAGAATTTGCAAAAATATATATGCTAATATCACCATAATTGGGATGGGGGGATATTGTTGTTCAGTCGTTCAGTCGTATACGACTCTTCGTGACCAGAGCTTGCCAGGCCCTCCTGTCCTCCACTGCCTCCTGGAGTCTGGTCAAATCCATATTTGTTGCAACGATGACACCGTCCAACCATCTCATTCTCTGCCGTCCTCTTTTCCTTTTGCCTTCAATCTTTCCCAACATCAGGGACTTTTCCAAGGACTCCTCTCTCCTCATGAGGTGGGCAAAGTACTGGAGCCTCAGCTTCAAAATCTGTCCTTCCAGTGAACATTTGGGGTTGATTTCTTTCAGGATGGATAGGTTTGATCTCCTTGCAGTCCAGGGGATTCTCAAGACTCTCCTCCAGCACCACAGCTCAAAAGCATCGATTCTGTGGCGATCAGCCTTCTTTATAGTCCAGCTCTCACTTCCATACGTCACTATTGGAAAAACCATAGCTTTAACTACCCTGACCTTAGTTGGCAAGGTGATGTCTCTGGTTTTTAGGATGCTACCTAGGTTTGCCATCGCTTTCCTCCCAAGAAGCAGGCGTCTTTTAATTTCATTGCTGTGATCGCCATCTGGGGAGTGGGGGTGGATGGTGGGGATGGGAGCATCCCAAATGGACCCGTTTGTTCAATGAGGCCCACCCCGGCTTTGAGGGCTGAACTCCTGAAGAGCTGGGCTTGAACTTCTGCATTCTTAGAATTTATCTGGAGCTAATGGGGGAGGCAATTTAATTGCAGTTTGTTCTTGAAAATTTTGCCCAAGCCTACAATTTTCTTCAGATCTGAGAAATAAGTTCAGGTTTGGAAGACTAAAAGAGGAGAGAAAAGCAAATTGAGTGATTTCTCCAGTTTTTGTGCTCTAGCCATGGGATCTTTTAAAGGTGGGGAGATTGGGAATATGGATGGATGGAAAAGGTTCACCTTCCCTCCGTGCTTGCTTTCTGCCACCCAGCTAATTCCCCACTCTTGCACACTGCTCTCCGTTATGACGTAGGGCTGATGCAGAAATCAAAGCGAACTGAAATGAACTTGCGTGCTGCACGGCCCTCGTGAGCAGCCAAGCCCCTCATGCCACGTCAAGTGCTCCGGGAGATCAAAAGCGCCATAAGCCTCCACTGCTCTCCTGGCATTCTTTGGAGAACTTTGTGTAAAGTGAGAAGGCAGCGTCATGTCTCCCGTATAGCCTGTGTGTGATGTGTGGAATGCTTGGAAGCCAGATTCCCTTAAGAACGGCAGCATTCTTGGCCGGGTGGGTCTCTTTGGGAAGGCTCTGGGACTTGGCATTGGGTCAACCCTGTTGACCTCTTGCACCACCCATGTATACAAACTGCAGAACCTCAAGGATCAAATCTAACCACCACCACCACTGCCTTTGAACTGCAGAACTGGAAGGGGCCTTATGGATCCCCCAGTCCAGCCCTTCTTAAGGAGATGTAGAGACGAATCAAACTCCCAAACTCTGCTTCCAAAGACTTAAGCTACTGAAGATAATTGGGGACTTGTAGCAATAAATTAATGCATGAAGTTCAGTAGAGGACAATTGTCATACTGGTACCCAAAGGGCAGATTTACTAGTATATACAGTGTTTTTAGAGCTGCCTAGATGCCCTAAGCACATCCGATCTCGCTTGATTTTGGAAGCTAAGCAGGGTTGGCCCTGGTTAGTACTTGGATGGGAGACCACCAGGGAATACCAGGTGCTGTAGGTGCCTGGAGTAGGAACTGGCAAGTCACTCCAGTACTCCTGCCAAGAAAACTCCATAGACATGGAGTCACGTAGAGTCAGTCATGACTGTAACGACATGACACACACACACACACATTGTTTTTATTTGTTTTTGTGTTTGTTGGCTTAAATTATGTATGTGCCACTTTTCTCCCTAGAGCAGGCATGTCTAAACTTTGGCCCTCCAGATGTTTGGGACCACAACTCCCAGAATTCCAAGCCTGTATTGCCAGTGGCAAAGGACTGTGGGAGTTGCGGTCCAAAACATCTGGAGGGCCAAAGTTTGGATACCACTGCCCTAGAGGCTGAACGGATAAAACAACATTTAAAAAACCACTATATAAAGATCATATCTTTAAAAACAATTAAGTGTTGAAATTGTTTTTTAATCAAGTTTAAAACAACTCAAAAATATTGAAAAACATTTTAAAAACCTGTGAGATTTCACCTGATTTAGCAATGTGCAGTCATTTGTTTTCCACATCTGGCATGGGTTTAATTGAAAGGTAGACTTTGTTGTCTGGTTGCATAAACCCCAGCTGCACAAGCAGCTATGCAGCTTGCAGAATCCCAGGTGCTAGACTTCCCTGAAAAGGTGCAAGTTGCTTTTCTCCTGTAGAAGAGTGGTTCTTAACCAGCACTATGCATAAATTTGTGGGACAAGAGCCCTGCACCTGGGGTGCAAGATTTCCATAACACTAACACTAAATCAAGTTGCCTGGGATGTCCTACAAGAGTGATGTTGTCACATTTTGCACCCCTTACCCTCCCCTGCCCACGGCTCCCTGCCTTCTGAAGTGCAGTACGGCCTGCAGAAAGTGATGTTTGCCCAGCCCAGGTGTATCCAGTAGGCAGTTCCACATGTGCAGTTGTGCAACTAGTTGCACCATCGGTTGTGCAACCCATTGCACCATCAGGCATTGGATGCTGGCTATAGGGGCGTAATCTGCTGTGGATTTATGTAGACATACATCCGTGGCAATAGGATTTTGCCTTATAATTATAAAAAGTGCCTTGTTGCATGGTAACTACTTGACTTGTAATTCATTTCTTTCAGGTCCTGTGGAAACGGGGTTGGGAACAAGGCCTTTTCACAAAATCTTTTTTCTTTCTTTTCTTTTCATTTCTGGAAATATCACGCAGTCCTTACCAAGTAATGTCCTCTGAGGTGCTGTCAAGCTTTTGGCTGGTTATATCTATGCTTCTTATGGGAGGCTCCGTGGTCTTCGTGTAACATCAGCAGCTCCTTCATAAATCACCTTTTCTTGTCACTTGCTAGACTAGAACATAAATTTGGACGTGGAAATTATAGCACTCATCAAACAGGCAGTTAATCTGCTTCGGCATGGATGAGAAAAATGAATACAACAAGCAGAAGTGCCTTATTTATTTATTTATTTATTTATTTATTTATTTATTTATTTATTTATTTATTTATTTATTTATTTATTTATTATTTGTTTGTTTGTTTGTTTATATTAGAGTATTTATTTATTTATTTATTTATTTATTTATTTGTTTGTTTGTTTGTTTGTTTATATAGCTTGTATGCCGCCCACTACCCAAAGGTCTCTGGGCGGCTCACAATCAGAATGAACAATTAAAACATCAAGATACAATAAAATTAGAACAATAAAACATGTAAATGCAATAAATACAATACATTAAAAACACACCACTAAAATTGCCATCAGGACCCACAATCGTTAGTTAAAAAACTTTTGGAATAGGAAGGTTTTTACCTGGCGCCAAAATGTTATTAACGTTGGCGCCAGGCGAGTCTCATTTGGGAGGGCATTCCATAGTCTGGGGGCAGTTGCTGAAAAAGCCCTATTCCTGCAAGCCATCCCCTTCACCTCCTTAAGGGATGGCTCTTTCAGGAGGGCTCCCTGACTAGATCTTAATTGCTGGGTAAGTTCATATGGAAGGAGGCGGTCCTTCAGGTATCTAGGTCCTAAGCCGTTTAGGGCTTTATATGTCAAAACAAGCACTTTGAATTGGGCTCGGGCAGCAACTGGTAACCAGTGAAGGTTATACAGAATCGGAGTGATGTGTTCCTTGGTGGCCCTACCACTCACCAGCCGTGCAGCACGATTCTGAACCAGTTGCAATCGCCGAACCGTCTTCAAAGGCAGCCCCACGTAAAGTGCATTACAGTAATCAATACGGGATGTTATCAGTGCATGCGTAACTGTCATAAGGCTCCGTTCATCTAGGTAGGGGCGCAGCTGGTATATATTCCGCAGCTGGAGAAAGGCACCCCTGGCCACTGAGTCCACCTGGACTTCCAGAGTTAGACCGGGGTCCAGGAGCACCCCCAAGCTACGGACCCTGTCCCTTAGGGGGAGTGCAACCCCATCCAGGACAGGGAAGTGGCCCTCTAGCCTGTCTGATGAGGCACCCACTAACAGCACTTCCGTCTTGTCTGGATTGAGTTTCAATTTATTAACCCTCATCCAGTCCATTATCTGGTCCAGACCCAAGGCAACTTACAGTAACAAGGGATAATATACAGTCCAATACAATTAAGACGTGTTCAGGTATGTGAGAAAAAGGAATTGAGGGACATCTTACAGCATTAATAGACAACATTACATTAAAGCTACAAGGTTATAAGTCGTCATAAACACAAAGTCTATGTGAACCTGTAGATTCATATAAAAGACACATAATGGTAGTCCATCATTCAGGGAAAGCTTGCCTGAAGAGAAAGGTCTTTGCCTGTTTCTGGAAGGACAACAGAGGTGAGGCAGTCGTGGCCTCTCGTGGGAGGGAGTCCCAGAGTCTGGGTGCAGCAGTCAAGAAGTCCCTTTCATGGGTTTCCACGAGACGTACCTGTGAGGGTGGCGGGATGGAGAGAAGGGCCTCTCTTGATGACCTTAACACCTGAGTCAGTTCATACTGTGAGATTTGATCTTTGAAGTAGCTGGGACCCAGTTTGTATAGTGCTTTGTAGGTCAAGGTCAGCACCATGAATTGGGCCCGATAGCTGATTGGCAGCCAGTGGAGCTGCTTTAATAGGGGTGTAATGTGATATCTGTACCCTGCCCCAGTCAGCAGTCTGGCTGCTACATTTTGGACCCATTGAAATTTCCTGAGACTTTTCATAAGTAGCCTCACATAGAGCGCATTACAGTAATCTAGCCGGGACATCACTATAGGACATGTGTCACCATGGCCAGAGCTGGTTTCTCAAGAAAGGGGCGTAACTTGCATACTAGCCTTAATTGTGCAAATGCGCTCCTAGCCACAGCCGTGACCTGGGCATCCAAGTTCAAGGATGAGTCCAAGAGCACCCCCATGCTGCGTAACTGATTTTTCAATGGGAGGGCACCTTAGGACTTCCTGATTTATTTTAGCATGTATTTTTGTGAATTGCAGTCCACTTTCTCAAACTTAGGAAGCGTGGTGGTTAAGCCATGCAGGTTACTATGCACAGAACATGGAACACAGGGATAAACATCAACAAAGAGAGGATAAAAGCAAATTTGGCCACATCACTCCAGTTCTGGTGAGTCTCCACTGGTTACCTGTTGTGTCCTGGATCAAGTTCAAGATTTTGATACTCATGTATGAAGCCCTTCATAGTTTGGCCCCACATTACCTGTCAGAGTGTGTTTTCCCATTGTCATCTGCCCAACCCAGCAGATTGACTCATGTTAGGCTCTTCTGGGTTGCATGCCAAGAGATTTCATCTACCAGAAGTATAGAATAGAATAGAATAGAATAGAATAGAATAGAATAGAATAGAATAGAATAGTTTTATTGTAATTATGCATATGCAAGATATGCACAACAAAATTAGAGTGCTGTTCCACAATACACTCTAAACAAGGAACCATACAAAACACATAAAACACATAAAACACCATACAAGATATTAAAAACTCTTAAAATCGCTTACAAAATTTAAAACACTACTTAAAAACTGATTAGGATGGTGCTAAAACTGTCGCGTTTAACTTGGATACCGCTCTGGGATAAAAACTGTTCAAGTAGAGCCTTCTTGGTGGTGGCACCAAGACTATGGAACCACCTACCAGAGGAGCTACATCTTTCCTCCTCCCTGTAGGACTCGGGGCAATGGTTTCAAACTACAGGAAAAGAGATACCATTTGAACATTAGGAAGAACTTCATGACAGTTAGAGCTGTTCGGCAGTGGAATATGCTGCCACAAAGGAGGGTGGTGGAGTCTCCTTCTTTGGAGGTTTTTAAGCAGAGGCTGGAGGGCCATCTGTCAGAAATACTGTGATGGGGTTCCTGCATGCATGGCAGGGGGTGGGACTAGATGGCCCTTGAGGTCTCTTCCAATTCTATGCTTCTATGCTTCTATTCTTTTAGGAGACAGCTGAAAACACTTCTCTACAGAGAGGCTTTCCAATTTGACCCCGGTTGAGTGTTTCTCCTCCAACTCTGCTTTTTGTGATAGTTGGTGGTACTATTGTTCCTTTTTAAATGTCCTTGCCATTTAATGACATTTGTGTTATATTTCAGTGTTTTGCTGCATTGTTTTGTTTTAATTCTTTGTAAACTGCCCAGAAGAGTGTTTTGGCTTGGTGAGTTAGCGATCCACCGGTGCAGCCAAACGTTGGAAGTTCAATTCCTCACTGCGCCTCCTGCGAGTAGAGGCAACCTGGGTGGATTTGGACAAGATGCAAAGTCCTAGGGTATCCCCCAGAAGAACATAAGAACATAAGCTGGATCAGGCCAAAAGACCATCTAGTCCAACTTCCTGTATGTCACAGTGGCCCGACCAAATGTGTCCAGGAGCACACAAGATTAGATACAGTGGTGCCTCAATTTACGAATTTAATCCGTTCCGAATGCATGCTCTTAAGTCGAACTACTCTTAAGTCAGGGTGCCTATCTAAAAAATTGAAAAAATAAATGAAAAAATGGAAAAAAAATGAAAAAAAAATTGTAAGTCGAGCAGACCATATCTAAAATTTGTAAGGCGGCAGTTAAAATGCCAACAATTTTCCGCTCTTCAGTCGAATTGTTCTTAAGTCGGGGTACCACTGTATCTGTCTCCCGATACCACTCCCCTGCATCTGGTCCTTGAAATACCCCAGTTTTAAGCCTGGAGATTACACATCGCCATCATGGTTTGTAACCTGTGATGGACTTTCCCTCCAGGAATCTGTCCAATCCCCTTTTGAAGGCATCCAGGCCAGATGCCATCACCACCTCCTGTGGCAGGGAGTTCCACAGACTAACAACACGCTGGGTGAAAAAAATATTTTCTTTTGTCCGTTCTCACTCTCCCAACCCTCAGTTTGAGTGGATGTCCCCTAGTTCTGGTATTTTGTGAGAGGGAGAAGAGCATCCCTCTATCCACTTGACTCATGCCCTGCATTATTTTGTACGTCTCAATCATATTCCCCCTCAGGCACCTTTTTTCCAGACTTTAGAGCCCCAAATGTTTTAGCCTTTCCTCATAAGGGAGGTGCCCCGGCCCAGTAATCGTTTTAGTCGCTCTCTTCTGCACCTTTTCCAGTTCCACTATGTCTTTTTTGAGTTGCGGTGACCAGAATTGTACACAATACTCCACGTGCGGCCTTACCATCGTTTTGTAGAAGAAGGGAAAGGCAAACCACTTCTGAGTATTCTCTGCCTGGGAAGTCCTGAAAAGGGACATCATAAGTCAGAATCTAAGTTCTGAGTTCTGACTAATGGACTCTTAACATGATGCTAGAAGAAGTTTCAAATGCTTGTTGTTCCCAGGCCCCCACGGTTGTATTTCTATTACAGGCATTGCCAATTTATTGAGTTTGAAGGTCAATGCTCCTTCTGGCGTTCTATATTTACTTCTAACCTTGTAGTGGTGTTATTTAATTTTGATCTACGCTCATGATAAAACAGGATGTTTCATAACATTTTGCCTAGCTTTTTTTCTGCGAATGTCCTTTTGTTAGCAGCCTTGCTATTTTTTATTGCTTATTACCTGCTTGTCTTCTTTATTGCTGTAGTAATAATATTTAACTTACATGGTGTAACCCTGGACTCAGAAAGAAACAATCCTTTTCCTAAAAAGTTAAAGGAGAATTAGAGCATAGGCTAGCTCGACTTGTGTATTTTAGAATTAAGAAACAAATTGATAAGAATTCTGCACCAAGAAACACTCGGATAATTCCTCAGGAATAGCAACTTTTAGTTTGGTTCACATATTTTCCAGCATGATGTGCTAGGATGTGGAAAAACTAGAGCCTGGCTCAGGAATTTCAGGAACCGTAGTCCGAAAAAGTAACTTTTCCAATATCTTGGCAAATGCATTCCATTCTTTTTATGATCATCTTTTTGAGTCGGTAACTAACACTGATTTTCGCTCTCAACGTAGTAATAAAAATTAAAGTAGACTGTGGCATTCTTGGATCAGAAGGAACTTTTTTGTTCAAACGTCTTTCTTGTTACTCAACTCTTTTCTTTGGATGGTTTTAATGTTGAAGCATCTTGAATAATGACTGCTTATTTCATGTTATTTGCCAAACCGTTTCCCACCGCTGTATTAGTGGCTTCGATGTATGCTACACTGACCCTTGTAAACGGCACCCTGCTGTGATGATGGATTACAGTTAAGCATAAGAGACAACTCTCACATAATTCATGGCCAATGCCAGACTCCGACAAGCCATATGCCAGGACCCAGAGCCTGGAAAATTATGCCTTTGGATGTAGTTTCAGGAGTTCCCACCCATCATGGTGCCCATCCTGACTGGGGGATTTAGGGCAGCTGTGGTCCATAGAAAAGTAACATCCTTCAGCCCCATCCTGCATAGCGCAGTGGCTAAATTGTTGTATTGCAGCCAAACTGTGTTTAAAATCCAGGGTTCAATTCCAGGTAGTAGGCTCAAGGTTCACTCATCCTTCTGTCCTTTGGAGATTGGTAAAATGAATACCCAGATTCCTGGGGCTTGGCACTGTGCAGCCTGCATAATTAACTTCTGCTTCAAGTGCTATGTGGTGGTATATAAACAGCATACTTTGCTTTTTGCCTGCCTCACTAACTTACATTCAAACAGTTTCAGCCGCAATTACAGTAAAGAAGGCCTGCACAACAGGTAGACCGTGGGCTACCGGTAGCCCGCGAAGGGTTCAAAAGTAGCCCGTTGGTCATCAATTTAAAAAGTGAGGGGATAGGTTCTCCACCCCTCTCTCCCCCATCCTAAGGACCACCACTGCCCCAGCAAAGTTCTGGGTCTGCCAGCCACTCTCTCAGCTGAACGGGGCAGTTCAAGGGCCATGGCGCATTGAAATCTGTTCCTTCCAGAACGGATTAATTGATTTTCAATGCATTCCTATGGGAAACCACTGCTCTACTTACATTTTTTTTTTACTTTTGAGTATGTGCTTGGAACGGATAAAATTCGTAAGTAGAGGTTTTAGTGTAGTAGCCCACTTTGGGCTGGAAAAACTAGACTTTGGCCTGTTCAAAGTCAAACAGCCCTGCAGTAAAGAAACAAACTGAGAGCCGGATCAAGCTTTTAAAATTGGGTTTAAATTCATGTGGTAGTCACATGATTTTTGTGTTGTTGTGTGCATCCTTTTGGGAAAACTTTTATTTTGTTTTTAAAACCTCTGTTGTATTTCATTTGAAGGGGCTAAACGGGCTTTTAGAATTGTTTCATTTAAAGAACAGCCACAACTTGATAAAATATTACTATCCTCAGAAGACAAACTAATTTAAAAACGTTATAGCTTCTTGCTAGAATAGAAAATGGAAGACGAGCAAGTGAAGGAAGCGATGATATGCTGAACCAAGAACTTTGGTTATATAATTGAACTAGAGAAATGGCAAAACTATGGAGTATTAACAGCAAATTAATTCTGGCAACTTCTTATAAAGAAAACCTATATAAAATGTTTTATGGTTGGCACTTCCCACCAACTAGATTAGCGAAAATGTTCATGAACCTGTGCAATAAATGTTAGAAATGTAAGAATCAGATGGGACTTATTATCACATATGGTGGTCTTGTGTGAGGGCAAAGAAATTCTGGGTTAAAATTAGAGATGGGCACGAAACAAAAAAATAGTGTTTCATTTTGTTTTATTTCTGTGTTTCGTTTCATTTTGTTTGTAATGAATTTTTAAAGTACTGTAGTTTCATTACAAAATGAAATGGAACAAAATGCTATGCTTCCTTGGGGGAGCTTCCTCAAGTGATTCTAGGTAGCCCCCCTGAAATTTGGAAAGGTTTGGGAGTCAGGGAACTGAATTATGAAGCTCCAAAGAGGGTGGCCCTAGGAAAAAATATTTCTAATTGGAATCAATTGGAAGCTAAGCGGCAGCAGGGCTATCGCTGGAATACTTGAGTGGCTTGCCAGTTCTTACTCCAGGTGCCTATTAACTAGTATTGATTTTGCAATGATCTGTTGATTGCAAAATAAAGATATTGTCTGATTAGACTTGTGAAGGAAGGAGATGTGTGCATGGATGATCAGTAAAACATAAAGCAAATGCCAGGGACACAAGGATATGTACAATCATGCCACTAAAAATAAAAAGGAGAGATGGTTGCAGCTGACCATTCAAGAAAATAAAGCAAGAAAAGAAAGGGAACGAAGAGGAAGTACCGTATATACTCAAGTATAAGTCAACCCGAGTATAAGTCGGGCCCCCTAATTTAACCCCCCAAAACTGGGAAAAATTTATTGACTCAAGTATAAGTCTAGGGTGGGAAATGCAGCAGGGCCTGGCAGCTCCTCTTTTGTGAGCTGGTGTGTGTGTGTGTGTGTGTGTGTGTGTGTGTGTGTGTGTGTGTGTGTGTGTGTGTGACGTTTAAAATGACTTTTAGCCACCGAGGCAAGTGCTTGGGTTGGTGGCTAAAAGTCATTTTAAACATTGTACACCACTCCCCTGCAACATGGGGGGGGGTGAAGTGAAGTGGGGCACAATGTTTAAAATGATTTTTAGCCGCCGACCCAAGCACTTGCCTCAGTGACTAAAAGTATTGACCCGGATATAAGTCGAGAGCCCCCCTTTTCAGCCCAAAATTAGGGCTGAAAAACTAGGCTTATATTCAAGTATATACAGTAGGTACTTCTTGGCTGAAGGACCTGGAGAGTGACATGGATGTAGGATTGCTGCGAGCAAAGTCACAGTAGCCCCAATGATGTCCAGCGGCCAGTAGCAGAAGAGAAACAAGGAGGAAAAGATTGCTAAAGCACGTATCTCTGGGGAAACCCAGTTGTGGGATGGAAAATGGGTTATTAACAGGAGGAAATTTACATTCTCCTTCATGTGGTGTTTGAGGCTTTGACATATGTCATTAGTTACATCCGGCTCCTGGGTGGCGACATGAAATTAGATTATTTCCTCAGATATTTTAGTACTTAGCCGAAATCATCTGCCCGTTAGCCTTTCTTGTAAGGCATAAAAGGCTCTTCCCGGTTCTGATCGAGTATGATATTTCTCCAGCTGTTTCTGATTTACAGAGTGCAGTGAACATTCCTGATGACATTAGCGTCTTCTTCTATGGGTCCTGTATTTGTTGGGATTGCACAAAACTCATTTCAGAGCTCGGGTTCGTTGCATTTGGAGGTCAACGTTTCCTGGACCTCTCAGCCACAGAGGCACACCTCCTATAACAGTGCAAAGCCTTCTGATCGCCCTGGCACCATTTTGCTTTAGCTCCGTATGTTACAACTCAGCTTGCTGGATTATTATTATTATTATTATTATTATTATTATTATTATTATTATTATTATTATTATTATTATTATTATTATTATTATTATTATTAGCCATCAGGAGGCAAATCGGCTGGGTCAAATGTGGGACTTGGAAGGGAGCCACATATCTGGAGAAAAAAAATATATAGTCTTAGGTAAGGCACCTTTGAGTTGACCTGTAATTTGATACACTCGGCTATTCCATCAAAAACATGGCTTATCAACTAGGAACATAAGACAAAATGAGGCTTAGAGTGCTGTTTATTGCAACTCAGATATAAAATCAATTAATTTGAATTGTTCGGGCAAGTGTGAATGCCTCTGTTAGTGTAAATTGTGTATGGCATGAATTCTGTGCACCCTCTCCTTCTCCAGCGCTGTGTGGGCTTGGCACTAATGGGGTGAAAAATAAATAAATAAATATTCTCGATATTTGTTCCTGGGTTTATTATTATTATTATTTACAATTTCTTAAGCTTTGTTGATTTACCATAGGAATTTTTGTTCTTGGTAGAAGCACTCTGTGGCAAAATCCTACTTCAGAGTCTTCTGTTTGTTTTGTTTTGTTTTTGAAGTTGTGTCCCTTCAGATCCATGATTCCCTGCTGTACAATAAACCAAGAGTATATTGCACTATACAATGTAGCTTCTTGCATATTGCATTGTTCCGCTTACAAAAGCTCCCCTGGGGTATGGATAGTGCCTAAATGCACACTTTTCATTTAGCCCAATTCCAAGGTGCTTGTTGTTGTCACAATCTACACATCAGAACTGGCAACTAGACGTACCAGTGCAGCCTGCCCACACTTAGTTTCAGTGCCCAGTCACAAAAACAGAGCAGCTGAGCGCATGAAACATAGGAGAGGAACATAAGTATGAGGGCAAACAGACCCTTTTCAAACATTTGAGGGATCACATCTTCGGAAAACGTGCCAAGTGTATCAGTTAGTTGGACCCTGATTCTTGGCTTAAAATAAAGTGCATGGTTGTAAGGAAAGGCTTTCATGCAGTGTTGGAGAACAGAGGGTGTTGCTTTTGGGACCAGCTTAGTGTCCTGTACGTTAAGGCAACATTCAGCCCAACCTTGACTTTGTTGTTGTTCTCTTCTGTCGGGATATTTTCAACCTGTGTTGAACCTATAATAATGATTTTAATAATTATGAGTAAATTATGCGTATGAGTAAAGTGGATAGAAGGATGCTCTTCTCCCTCTCACAAAATACCAGAACTAGGGGACATACACTCAAATTGAGGGCTGGGAGAGTAAGAACAGATAAAAGAATTTTTTTCACCCAGCGTGTTGTTAGTCTGTGGAACTCCCTGCCACAGGATGTGGTGATGGCATCTGGCCTGGATGCCTTCAAAAGGGGATTGGACAGATTCCTGGAGGGAAAGTCATTCGCAGGTTACAAACAATGATGGAGATGTGTCATCTCCAGGCTTAACACCAGGGTACTTCAAGGACCAGGTGCAGGGGAGTGGTATCAGGAGACAGATATCTAGTCTCATGCACTCCCAGAGGCATTTGCTGGGGCCACTGTGAGATACAGGAAGCTGGACTAGATGGGCCTTTGGCCTGATCCAGCAGGGCTCTTCTTATGTTCTTAAGTTCTTATGTTGTTTTGTTGTTTTAATACATTGTTGTACGCCACCCAGAGACCACTTGGTAGTGGGGTGGCTAATTTTTTTGTAAACAAGTAAATAAAATAAATAAATGATCTCCAAAATGTCCTGTCCGCAACAGTCTGCCTCAGCCCTCGCAAACACAAGTTTGTGGTTTCCTTTAGGGAGTCAATTCATCTCACATTTGGTCTTCCTTTTTCCCTGCTGCCTCCCATCTTTCTTAACATTATTGTCTGCTCCACCTCAGGATGTGTCCAAAGTAGTAGAACCTCAGTTTTGTTGTTTTTTGCATCCAGAGATAGTTCAGGCATAAGTTGATCTACAACCCACTTGTTTGCCCTTCTGCGAGTCCAGGGTATCCTCAAACCTCTCCTCCAGCACCGTATTGCAAATGAATTTATTTTTTCCCCTTTCTTTTCAGCTTTCTTAACTCTGTGGCTTTCATCTCCACACATGGTGATCAGAAAGACAAGCATGTGGATGAACTTGGTCTAAGTCTCACTTGACATCTCCTTACACTTCATGATAATGGAAGGCTGGCTTACCATTAGTATTTCTACTTGCTGTATCAGCTTCTCAACTCTCCTCCTGTTGAATGTTTTTGCTTCAAAACATAATGTTACAGTACTCCCCCATTTATTGCCAGCTGCGTTTCCAAAGAGAGGTTTTTAAACCCCTCCTGACACCTCTGCAAACCTTGCTGCCAGGAGCTCAAGGTCTGTTTGCTGAGGTGCCAGGAGGGGGTTAAAAACCTCTCTTTGGAAGTCTGCTTCTCTCAAGAAAAAAAAACATGATATACTGAGACCGTAATATATGAAACATGTTGTGGCGGGGAACTATTGTATTACCAAACGAGATAATGCCCAGTTTCCTAAATTGATCCAGAGGACATTACAGGGTTTTGGAACACATCCTGATGCAGCACAGAGCAATTTGTGCCCCATTCAGTTGGATTTGTAACCTGGATGGAAGCCAGTTTAGGAAGTCTCCGATCAAATTGGACTGAAGACCAAAATGACTATAACTTTGTCATTTTTGTACAGAGGCACATTGCTGGAATATTTAGCAAGATTTACATTTCAGCCATTACAGGGTTAATGTGAATGTAGAGTATTATGGGCTGGATTTAATCTGAAGAGTGAAGCCTATTGGTTGTTGAGATCACACCACTTGGAATGTTCTGGTAGAAGTCTAGTTAGTGTGTGTCCCTTGTATTCTTAGAGAGGAGAGAAGCATGTTCCTGGCTTAGCAAGATGGCTGTTAGAATAGTTATCGTTAGAAACCTCCCGTGTACCCTTCCCTTCCAGTTAAATACTGTAAATAGTTCTTTTTCATATAGTAACACAAGACGTGTCTCTCTAATTAAGCAACTAAAAATCATCTGCAACCACCGATCCAACAAAGATCCCCAACACACATGGAAGGAGGAAACCAGAGAACTCCTAAAAAGATGGAATGAACCAGTCGACTTTCTGATACCCAGCTATAGGGATCCTCATTCAGCCCACTTCAGAACCAAATCTTCCCTTTGATCTGGACCTTGTACACTTTGGTTTGGTCCAAATTTGGAAAACAAAATTGTTTTTATTGATTAACAACTCTGGTGCACAGATTGGGAAGGCAGCGTGCATTTTATCTCACGAGTTTACGCCACCAGTGGCTTGTCTGCTAGGGTCCAGCTTTGCTGCTCCCCTTCACCCTGCAGCCAGCGCTCCATCCAGCATCCCACGGACAAAATCCAGCTGTGACTGGGAAAAGCAGAACAAGACAAAGCCAAAACATGCCCACACAGTTGTCCTCACGTCTCAATGAAAAAAGGGGGAGATGCTGAGTTTCCATTTTCAAAGGAGCCAGAGATTTTAGATTGGAGGGAGGATAGCAAATTCCTGGAAGCTGGAAAGAAACAACACTAAGAGGCAGAAAGGTCAGCGAAGATACTGGAGTTTCAGGAAGAAAACAAGAGAGAGGTTTGTCAAGGGCTCGTGGGCTTGGGACTGTGGGTAATGTTAGGGCAGTGATGAGGGGCAGGGCATTGGACCACACGAGGCTGACTGGGAGCTCCCGGGAGATGCTATGAAAGCAACAGATGGGTAGCCTTGAGGCAAAGAAGTAGCAGGAAATGTGACCAACTTCCCATCCCTTGAACACACGCTATTAGAGATGGGCACGAAACGAGCGATATTTTTCATTTTCGTTTTTGGTTTTTCGTTTCGTTACGCAACGAAAATGAAACAAAATTTTTTAACAAAACAAAAACGAAAATGAAACGACCAAATTTGCCGTGTTTTTCGTTTTCGTTGCAGCAGATGCATTGAACTAAAAAGAATGCTAACGAAACAGCAATTTTTCGTTTTCGTTTTCATTTTTTTGTTTTGTTACCTAACGAAACGAAAATGAAATTTTTTGCAAAAAACATCACAAAAACAAAAACGAACCGAAACGGACCCCTAAACGACCAAACGACAAACGAAACACCATTTTTTGAGTCGTGCCCATCTCTACACGCTGTGTGAGCTGGCTGCTATTGAATGGGATCCGGCAGCAGTTTTTCCAGTGGTCTGCTTCAATGTGCTACAGTGCTTTGTGATCTCCTTTCCTGCCTGGAACTGGACATCAGGAGCAGCTAATGCCCCCGATGTCCACACTCTAAGCCACATGGTTCTGTTGCATGCAGGTATCTCTGCCCTCACCATTTGGCCTGAGAGGGAAATCAGCCCAGAGGGCGGGACAGAGAAGCCTGAGCTGTTGCCGGGAGTGGAAGATCGGTTGAGGAGATGATGGAAGCAAGCACCTGAGTGACTGACTGAACCAAAGGAGGCAGGATCAGCAGCAGCAGCTGTGCTGCCGCTTTGACGAACTTGGGCGAACTGGGACAAACAGGTTCGTGCCCATCTCTGTTCTGCAGTTTAACTTGAGAAAGGTTTAAGCGCTTAACCTAAATGGATCAAAGCTTGTTCCCAGCTTTCTAGGCCCAACTGTGATGTTGATGGGTGGGGAATAAATTTAATAATAAAATAAATAAATAAATAAATAAAAATGTTGGTTGAGATTTCAAGAAAGGTGAATGTCTGTTTGCTTTGGACTTCAGAACTTGTAAAGTAGGCTAGGCTGCCTAGCCAGCAATGAATGGCCACTGGTCTTAAGGCAATGGTTTGCAATTACCGAACACATTTTCGCAACCTGTATCTGTAATTCTATTGAGATCAAGCCAAGCGAGAAGAGTGAAATAAAATAAAATATATGTATGCAAGGTTTTTAGAGCACCAGATATTTTACCAGGCATCACGGTATAAAACCATGAAAGGCAGGGTGAGAAGATGATATTCTTTTTCAGAGGCAGTTGTGTATCACTGAAGGGGGACTGTGGGTGTTTATACACGACCCCTAAACTCCAGAGCAAATGGCTCCCAGCTCCGGAGCTTAAAAAATGTTTACCCACCAGCTCCGGAGTTAACAGGAAATTAAGTGCGACCATGCCCACTTTAGCGCGTCCCAGCGCACCTTTCACGTACCTGCTCTTTGGAGGTGAAAATTATTTGATCCGGTGTTTTTCTTTCTCTTTTTCTCCCTCCCCTCACGCAGCCAGCAGCCAGGAAGTGCGGAGGGGGTGGGGACGCAGGAAGAGCGACGAACCCCTAAGATCTCTGGTCCGAATTTAAGTGTCCAGCGGATCTTAGGGGTCGTGTAAAAAGGCCCCGTGTGTTTGTCTCCCTTCCTTGATTGAAAGCAATCCAGAAGCATCTGGCTAGCCAGTGCTAGAAAAACTGTACTCAACCCCTTGGACTCAAATGCAAACATATTCATAATGCTTTGGGGTTAGGAAGGCCCCATACTTTCAACCCACAGGATTTGCAATTCAAGAGTATTGGAAGTGCTGTTTGAGATCTCTTGGAAGAGATGCTCTCCAACTTGGTACCCTACAGATTTAGTCCAATGACTACAACTCCCAATGAAGCAGTCACATTTAAACAGTCAAAATAACGACTGTAGACCAGAAATCAGAAGATGTACAGCACTTGGAAGAACAGTGATGATCACTATGAAAAACATCTGGAAGAATAAAGACATCGCCCTCCCAATAAATGCAGACTAGATAATTTGATCGTGTTTCCAATAGCTTCCTGTTGTGAAAACTGGATTCTGGGAAAGACAGGAAGGAAAAAGATAGAGGCATTTGAATTGTGATGCTGGAGACTACTACTAAGCATCCCACGGTCAGTGAGGATGATTGACCAACAAGGAAGTGCTAGACAGAGTCCAACCAAATACATCTCAGGAAACCAAGATCATCAACACAAAAGGTCCTACTGCAGTCATGCTGTGCAAGCCGACTCAATCAAAATGACAATGATGCTGGGACAGCTCAGATCCCAGAAGAAGGCTTTGCACCATCAGAAGGGAGATTGGAATTGACGCCTTCAAAGGGGGGAATGGACAGATTCCTGGAGGAGAAGTCCATCGCAGGTTACAAACCATGATGGGGATGTGTAATCTCCAGGCTTAAAACCAGGGTCCTTCAAGGGCCAGAGGCAGGGCAGTGGCATCAGGAGACAGATATCTAGTCTCGTGCGCTTCCAGAGGCTTCTGGTGGGGGCCACTGTGAGATACAGGAAGCTGGACAAGATGGGCCTTTGGCCTCCTCCAGCATGGCTCTTCTTATGTTCTTATGTTCTTACCCCTTCCAGAGTGTTTTTTTTAAAACGTCCCTCTGTGATGCTTTGCTAACTCTGAACATCCCCAAAGCTACAGGCTCCTTAAAATGAACACAATGAGTCTTTCAACAGTTATTTTTAACTAGCTGTCAACGACAGGACAAGCAGCAGTGGAGGAGGGTGGAACCAAGCCAGAAAACTAAACATCCGTTCATAACCTCTGTCCAAACGTGATGACAATAAATTACCTCCATGGTTTTTCTTCTCCTCCCTTTATTTTTTTAATAAGCAACACGAGACAAAAAACAGAGCAAGGAGACATGGACTGTGATGGTTGGCAGAAATGGAAGAAAGTGTAAATCTGCCTGTTGCTGTTAAGGATAACTCCAAAATACTCTCCAGTTCAACTCCAGCCGAAGAAGTGCCTAGGCAAACTGGATGTTGTGACCATGCAGCTGGAGGATGGAGCTTAACCTTCTCTCCCTCAAATGAAGAATTAGGCTGCATATTGATGAAAACATGGGTTTGACCCAGGTTATTTCTTCTATGTTGGTCCCCTTATTACATCAAAGGCAGGGAACCATTTTCAACTGGATAAAAATGTTGGAAAACCTCTTGACAGCCTTAGGCCAGGGGAAGATGGGCCCAGAAGCAACATATTGACTAGAGATGGGCACGACTCAGCGAAATTTTCGTTTTCATTTTCGTTTTTTTTCGTTTCGTTTCGTAACAAAAACAAAAACGAAAACTTTTCAAAAACCAAAACGGAAACGGAAACGAAACAACCAATTTTGCCGTGTTTTTCGTTTTCGTTGAGGCAAATCCATTGAACTGAAAAGAATGCTAACGAAACAGCAATTTTTCATTTTTGTTTTTGTTTTTTCATTTCATTACGAACCGAAAACTAAATGAAAAATTTTTCAAAAAGAAAACAAAAAACAAAAACGAACCAAAACGGATCCCCAAATGACCAAACGAAACACGAAACACAATTTTTTGAGTCGTGCCCATCTCTAATATTGACTTAGTTCAACTTAAAGCTCTTGCTGTCACTGAGTCTTCTTGGCGGTTATCATGTGACATCAAGTTGCTTCTGACTTCTCGCAGGGTTTTTGACATTGTCTGAGGGTCTGCCCAGGCTGGCAGTTTGGGACAGGCCTACAAAGGGTTAATTGAAGGGAAATAATGAACCCTGTTGGAAAGACATCCCCTCCTACACAAACATGACAGATGTCTGTCACCTAAACCAAGGCCTATGGGAAAAACCAGCTCCTGTCCTCTGTAGCTTTGCTTCTCTCTTTCCACACGTGAATTTTGAGTCCTACCTCCTTGCTGTGGGGATTTCTCCCTTCACTGAGGCTGAATCAAATAGTTCATAGTGTGGTAGAATGTCTAGCATGGAATCTCTAGCATGTATACTTTATTGAAACAGTGACGTCTACGCTGGCTTGGGCACGTTGTGAGAATGGACGATGGTTGGATCCCAAATCTTCTATACGGAGAACTAGGGCAGGGAAAGCGCCCCAGAGGGGAGACCACAGCTGCGGTATAAGGATATCTGTAAGAGGGACCTGAAGGCCTTGGGAATGGACCTCAACAGATGGGAAACCCTGACCTCCGATCGCACTGTCTGGAGGCAAAAGATACAGCATGGTCTGCATAAATTTGAAGAGGCATTTGTCCAACAGGGAGAGGAAAAGAGGCAGGCATGGAAACAATGAAACTCGAGGACTGGGCAAGAAACAGAATACATCTGCCCCCAGTGCGATAGAAACTACCATTCCCAAATTGGCCTATTTAGTCACACTAGGTGTTCTTTTTAGGATCTCTACTCCAGGCATGATACCATAGTCTTTCGAGACTGAAGGATGCCCATGATGAGAATGTAGAGAGGAGATTCTCTCTAATGATTGCACTTCCAATCTTTACTTGAACCATAATGTCTTACTTTTCTTCTCCACATTCTCTTGAATCACTTGAGAACTTGTAAGAGTGGTCCCAATGCAGAAAGCTAAAAGAAATCCAGAAGGAACGGAAGACTGACGAAAAGTAAAAAAAAAAATCTTTTGTTTTACGGGGCAATACATAGGTGGTTACTTCACGTCCACTTTTTGTCTCTGTTAGTGTTGCACTTAGGAGCGGTACAAAAACATTTTACTTCACGTCCGTCAAGCAACTACTGAAATTTGTCTCGACCACATCCCCGGAATGGTTGCTAAGCGCGACAATACTGTACTTGGTGCTGGGAAATGGGTTTTCCCTTGTCACTCTTTGTTCCCGCTTTCTGTTCCGAGACCAGACACCGTGTAGTAACGACTGTCACACAAGAAAACATTTGTTTCTCTCAGAAAACTGTGTCTGGGTTTTTTTTTGACTTTTCGGAAACAATATATCGAAAAATAATTTTTAAGCCCCCCCCCACCTCCCAAGGGAAAAAGGAAGATAGACAAAGTCAGTGTTTCTCACGGTACAAGACCATGAGGTAACACTCGTCACGAGACAAGTTATCATGACCATGGGAACACTGAAACAGGGACAAAACCACATGATCATGACCAATGCTGTCCCGGTACAAAACTAGTCACAGAACAAAGAAGGACATGAAGTAACTGTCAAAGACACTCTTCCGATAAAAACCTGTGTCCTTATTTTGAGACAATTTCTTGGGCAATACATTTTAGAAGCTGAAATTCTTTAAAAGTGCTTAAGTTAGTGTAACTAAGGGCAAGAAACAGACATTTAGGGGGCCTCTACTCCCTTCATCCTTCACCACTGACTGTGCTAGATAGCGCCAATGGGAGCTCCAGTCCAAAAAACATATAGGTAGGGTGGCTAGGTCTCAGTCCATCAGCGGAAGTATCAGAGAACTCAGGTGCTTCTCTAGGGGCCTTTTCACATGACCCCCTAAGATCTGCTGGCCACTTAAATTCGGACCAGAGATCTTAGGGGTTTGTCGTCGTTCCTGCGTTCCCACCCCCTCCGCCCTCCATTCTGCCATCTCGCTTTGCTCCTGGCACTGCATTCAGGTCTCTTAAAGGGGCAGGGGGCAAAAAAAAGAACAAACAGAAGCAAGGAGAGCCCGGCAGTCAATACTGTTATATCCGCATCAGGAATTTTCACCCTCCGAGAGCAGGTACATGAAAAGTGCGCTGGGACACGCTTAGGTGGGCGTGGTCGCACTTAATTATCTGTAAACTCCAGAGCTGGTGGGGAAACAATTTTAAGCTCCAGAGCTGGGAGCCATTTGCCGCGGAGTTTAGGGGTCGTGTGAAAAGGCCCTAGGTCTCCAGAGACATTATCACAGGACAAGCAGCTGCGGTGGAGAAGACATTTTGATGTTTGCCTGATACAATTTTAAAGACCAGGTGCCTGTCCTCACCTGTTCTTCACTGGCGCCAGTACTACTGATCTTTCCATAGCTGTAAGCCAGAAACACAGAAGAATGGGAAGGACAAAAGTGCAGGAAAAAAGAGAGATATAACATTGGAAGCTATGAAGGAGTGTGGGAAGATACTCCTAAAGTTAGACCTACAACAGTGCTGCATGAATGCATCATTGTCTTGTAATACAGCTTCCAGCAACCTGATCCATGCTTGAAAATATAGAAAGAGCAGCCCCACCACCACCACCACCATGGTTTCTTCACTGATTCAATCTACCTCATCTTTCATCTTGGTCTTTTTCTATTGTCTTCAACTTTTCCTACCATTGTTGCCTCTCCCTGTGAGTCTTCTCTTCTCATGATGTGCTGATGTAGGCTTTCCTCCGTTTAACCACTTTTGTTTCTAGGAAGAGTGCAGGCTTGATTTGATCTAGGATCAACTGATCTGTCTTTTTGTCATCTCCACTATGATGCCACATTTCAAATGAATTAACTTTATTATCTGTTGGTTTCCTTCATTTCCCAGTTCCCCTGTACGCACTTAGGGCAATTATAGACGACCCCTAAACTCCGGGGCAAATGGCTCCCAGCTCCGGAGCTTAAAAATGTTTCCCCACCAGTTCCGGAGTTAACAGGAAATTAAGTGTGACCACACCCACTTTAGCTCATCCCAGCGCACCTTTCAATTACCTGCTCTTTGGAGGTGAAAATTATTTGATCCGGTGTAACGATAGTGAGTGCGGGGCTCTCCTTGCTTCTGTTTGTTGTTTTTTGGCTCCCGCCCCTTTAAGAGCTACTTTTACAGAGACGAGAGGCAGAACGGAGGTGAGCGGCATGCTTTTCTTTCTCTTTTTCTCCCTCCCCTCACGCAGCCAGCAGCCAGGAGGGGGTGGGAATGCAGGAAGAGCGACGAACCCCTAAGATCTCTGGTCCAAATTTAAGTGGCCAGCGGATCTTAGGGGTCGTGTAAAAAGGCCCTTAGGGAAGGGCAATGGCATAGTATTGGTCTCCAATGACATTTCCTTACTCTCGAGAAGTTTTCCTGGTTCACAGAAAAGATGACAATCTAGTCAATAGTTGCTTCTATCAGTTCAACTTCTCTTTTAAGCACAACAGTTATTTAAAAAGGAGGTGAGACAGTGATTTTATTTATTTATTTATTTATTTATTTATTTATTTATTTATTCCTTCCTTCCTTCCTTCCTTCCTTCCATCTTTCCTGAGTCTTGGGGGGGAAATACAGAAAGCAGATAAGCACCATCTCTGCCCTGGCTGTGACAGCAGTCTCACAGCTGCCTGTGTCCCTCCTTCAGCATGTCAGGGAGTTGCTTAGTCTTTTGCCAATAACTTTCAGAAAAACAAAAATATGAAACCATACAACCTCTGGCCTCCGGAGTCTGGAAAAACCTGCCCCCTCCTGAAACCTTGCAAACATTGAAGTTGGTTGCATTATTACTTTTTGGGGGGGAAAGCTGTGGGAGATTGGAAAGGCCAACAGTCTTCAGCCAACAGCTTTGATGTGCCCGTACCAGCTCTGGGATGGGAGGAATGTTGGCATCGTGTTCCCAGAACAAGGCAGCAATTTTTATCTCCGACCCTGGGATCAGGTATTATGGAGTTTCCCTTGTCACTCAAAGGAGCCACAAACTGATCTATATAGCAAAATCTATGATCAGGATGGCCCAGCAATCTGTGTTCAGTTCTGGATCCTCCTTTGTTAAAGGCCATCATTGTTATTTTGGGAGAGCTTTCTTATTCTAGAAGTCTTTGCCACTAATCCGTTTTCACTTCCCTTGTGTGACAGGGCATCACCCTCAAAATCAGTGGCATGACAGCCAGGAAGTTACTTAGGCCCTGTGTCTAAAAACCTGGGAGATTGAAGGTTCAAGTCCGACTCTCCCAATTTACATAAATATATTCTGTGATCTTTCTTTCTTTCTTTCTTTCTTTCTTTCTTTCTTTCTTTCTTTCTTTCTTTCTTTCTTTCTTCTTTCTTTCTTCTTCTTCTTCTTCTTCTTCTTCTTCTTCTTCTTCTTCTTCTTCTTCTTCTTCTTCTTCTTCTTCTTCTTCTTCTTCTTCTTCTTCTTCTTCTTCTTCTTCTTCTTCTTCTTCTTCTTCTTCTTCTTCTTCTTCTTCTTCTTCTTCTTCTTGACTTTTACCAGTCACCACCAATCTGGGTGGCTTTGAACTGAAGGCAAAACCGCATTGACCAAAAATGCAGGAAATGCTAGAAGATTGGAGTGGGATGACTTGCACCCTCCCCTCCGCCAGTGATCAGACAACACTATGGGAAATGTGGGACCCAAGGTCCCACACCAAAATCTGCTTTATTCCCTCCCTGTGAGAGACATTTCTACTTTTAAAAAATTTAAAATTCTTTCACTTTCACATCAGTTCACTGCTTGAATTGATAGCAAAAAGAGAGGACGAGATGTGGGCTCATGCACACAGACCTAAAAACCACCTTCCCCCTTGCTTCTCACCTCTTACAAGATGTACTCTCTTGTGCACACGGGCCTTCCCTGACAAAGTCTCTCTCCAAAGACTTGATTTTAATGTTTATTGCTTCTCCTCCTAGGCAACACTCATATTTCTTTTATCCATCCATCCATCTCATATCTATCTCCTTCCTTCCTTCCTTCCTTCCTTCCTTCCTTCCTTCCTTCCTTCCTTCCTTCCATCTATCTATCTATCTATCTATCTATCTATCTATCTATCTATCTATCTATCTATCTATCTATCTATCTATCACCTTAACTAGCAAAGCACTAAGTGGGTAGCTCAATGAGTTAGGGTGCTTGCTTCCCCACTGCACCTCCAGTGAGCACAACTAGCCTGTGTGGCCTTGGGGCAAGCTGCGTAGTCCCAGAACAGCCCCAGGAGAAGGGATTGGTAAAGCACTTCCAGCAAAGGGTTGCCATTACTCAGAACTGACTTGATGCACAAGATTATTGGAGGTGGCCATAGGGCTCAGTGGTTTAGGCACCTGGCTGTGGAGGTCGGGTTTGGTTGTTCGATCCCCCACTGTGCATCCCAGAAGAGCTAGCCTGTGTGTTGAACATCTTTGCGGAACCATCTAAATATAAAATGGCAGAAACCTCCTTTGTCATGATGGTGGATGTCTACTGGGACTGGAAGGACCAAGGATGGGGCCACCAGAGATGAAGCCAATGTTTCACCAGAGGTCACCAGAGGCACATCCAGTTCCTCACAGTTTGCTATTTAATTCCCCCACCCCGTTTGCAAGGTCTAAGTGCATTTTGCACCTTTCCGCCGGGGAGGAAGGGAGTTGTGAGTAAGGGCATGATTGTGCCCTTTCCTTTATACTGAGGCCACCACTGAGGTCTTGATTTGGATCCGTGCATTGATTGCTGCCTTGGTTTGGCCCCATTGGCCTTAGAGGTCCCTTCCAACTCAATTATTCTTGGAGCGTTAATTTGTTGTCCCTAAAAGTCAACTTTGCCCTAGTTAGGGAGAGATTCACCATAGGGATATTTTGGTGATGGAGTTTTCTCCCTTGTCCCCCCCCCCTTTAAACAGGAATGTGTGTGTGTGTGTGTTGTGTCGTTACAATCGTGACCGACTCTACGTGACTCCATGTCCATGGAGTTTTCTTGGCAGGAGTACTGGAGTGGCTTGTCAGTTCCTACTCCAGCACCTGGTATTCCTTGGTGGTCTCCCATCCAAGTACTAACCAGGGCCCACCCTGCTTAGCTTCCGAAATCAAGCGAGATCAGATGTGCTTAGGGCATCCAGGCAGCAGGAATACTAAATATAAAATAAATATTGATGTGAGGAACAAGCAGGATAGCTGCATGGTTGTAGTAGTGGAAAAGGAAACCTCTCTACCCTACTCAAGTTATTCTTGATTTAAATACCTTATTCAGAAGTACGGTTTCTCCAAAACTGATAGGTACTGTATTGATGGAACAGTCAATTCCCCTCCCATATAATATAATATAATACAGTTGTTCTCCGCCCTTTCGCGGTTCATATACTGCGGCCATGGTATATCGCGGGTCTGCAGTATATGAAAAAAGCCCCCCCCTGGGGTAAGGAGGAAAGGCCTTCCCAGGCCCATCGGAGGCCCCAAAAGTGCTTCCCCGCAAACTGGAAGTGACTTCCAGTAAATCAGAAGTGACCTCCAGATGACTAGAAAGCACTTTTGGGGCCTCGGGAGGACTGGAAAGCCCCTTGCAGGCCCGTTTGGGCAGCGCCAGGCCTGGGGTAAGTACAAAAGCCCCCAGAGAATCCGCCCAGTCCCAACCTGACCCCTCATCCGCATATTGCGGATTTTCAATTATTGCATGTTGGGTTGGTTCCCTAACCCCTGCAATAGGTGGGGGTTTACTGTATAATATAATATAATATAATATAATATAATATAATATAATATAATATAATATAATATAATATAATATAATATAATATAACATTTAATTCATGCAAGCACTACTCTTGGTTGTTTACTGGTTAACACCTCAAACCTTCAAGACTCCTTTTAGCAATGGTGGTCTTTACCCAGCCCAGTCTCTTCCCCAGGTGCTTTTAGTAAAACAAAACAAAGCCCAAACTTTCAACTTCTGAGTGACTCTTTGCATTTCATCTTGTTGGGTTCAAATGGCCAGCATCCTCATCTTAACATAAGTTGCTTTATGTGCAGTGCTGTCCACCGCAGCCACAAATTGTTGCTAGTTAGAGTTGCCACTTAGATTCCTTCTCATGTGTCAGTTATGTGACTTGATGAGAAATAGAAGTAGTGACTCCCCAGGCATGCCCAAACTTTGGCCCTCCTGACGTTATGGACAACAGCTTCCAGAATTCTAAGCTTAGATTGCCAGTGACTAAGGACTGTGGGAGTTGTGGTCCAAAACATCTGGAGGGCCAAAGTTTTTGGCCCCATTTGCCACCGTGATTCACACACCTCTGCACCTGCACCAGCCGTTGGCAAACCTTGTGGCGCAGTGGTTAAATACCTGTACTGCAGGTAAAATTGTGCTCACAACCTGGGGTTCAATTCCAGTTAGCTGGCTCATGGTTGACTCAGCCTTCTGTCCTTCCGAGGTCGGTAAAATGAGTACCCAGCTTGCCGGGGTAAGGGGGAAAGTGTAGCCTGCATAATTAAATTGTAAACCACCCAGAGAGTGCTTTAAGCACTATGGGGTGGTATATAAGCAGAACCATTTGCTTTGCTTTGCAAGCAGTAGTATTCTGGGCAAAGCGTGGGGGCCTGGAAACTACAGCATTACTTTGAACACAGAACAAGAAAATGTGGGGGACAATTTTGAAGCCAGCCTAGGATAAAAATGGAGGATCAGCATACATGTCACTGGTTGATTCTTAAAGATCAATTCCAGTGTGAAAATCTTTTCCAATAAACCTCTTTCTAGCAGAGCAAAGCAAAGGATGGGGCTGTAGTGCCACCTGCTGGTCACCTGAAAGACGTTCCAAATTATGGACCTCCCTCTCCTGCCCTAAGCACCTCTGATCTCGCCTGATTTCGGAAGCTAAGCAGGGACTGCCCTGGTTAGTACTTGGATGGGAGACCACCAGGGAATACCAGGTGCTGCAGGCGCCTGGAGGAGGAACTGGCAAACCACTCCAGTATTCCTGCCAAGAAAACTCCATAGACATGGAGTCACGAAGAGTCAGTCACGACTGTAACGACACAACACACACACACTCCTTATTTCAAGGAAGGTCACACAGGCCCTAAGAACCTCGGTTATAGAGATGGGCACGACTTGAAAAAAATTTTTTTCGAGTTGTCGTTAGTCGGGCCAGTCCCATTTCGGGTCGTTTCCGGTTTTCGCGAAAATTCGCAAAAATTAGTCGGTTCGTTTTTTCGTTTTTTCGTTGTCGTTAGTACTGGTTTTTTTGGGGGGGAGTGGGCTCCTGGAGGCACCTCTGTGGGGTGGGTGCCTCCTCTGGCCCGCTATAAAGGGAAAGTGGGCTCCTGGAGGCACCCGTGGGTGCCTCCTGCCACTAGGAAGGGGAAGCAGGCTCCAAGAGAGACCCCTCTACATGGGGGTCTCCCTTCCTCACCTGCTGCTGCTGCAAAATGCTATGCAATAGCCATATGGATATTGCATAACATAATGTGCAGACGTGAGACCAGTGTGAGAGTGATAGGGTCATACCTTCCCTTCACAAGGCTCCCGCACCACCATGTCTCACACAGAAGGGAATTGTACTTGCTGCGTGTAGTGCAATGCAAGCAAGTAGATCTGGCTTTAAGGTGGCTTAGTGCAAGAGCTAGGGTTAGGCTAGTGACGGGTAAGGTTACGGTGGGCTAGTGGGTTGCACCTCTGGGTGCCTCTCTGACCCACTAAGAAGACAGTCTGTGACGTATGGGTACGGAGTCAAGGGTTAGGGTTAGGGCTAGGGCAGGTTTTAGGGGGCTTTTTGGCACATCCCAGAAGTCTCCATGGCCAAGTGGCCATGCGACTGGTGGGATGGCTCCAAAAATTTGCATGGTTGTCCACTCCCACATGGCTGGCCACTTGGCCAGCCCATCATTGCGCAGGTGTAAATAAAATAAAATAAAATAAAATCAATGGAGGACAGAGGAGGAGAGGAGAGACATTTTGTTGCAAGAAAAAACCCACTGCTACTGTGAAAAATCTGGCAGTTTATAAATTTTCGCATGTTTCTGTTGTGCTTGTGTGTTTTTGGACCACAATTTCAAAAACAATATTGCGTTTGCCGCCCCATTTTGGATCCCCCGCCCGCACCGCATGGCATGGCGATGGCGACTCGTGAGTCCGGCTGCCCAGGACGGGGGGGAGGCGGGACCCCCCCCCTCCAGAAACCACCCCTCCGGTAGGTGCCCTGCGCCCTTAGTCAAGCAGGCATTTTTCCGCCTGCTTTTTTGGCCCGGGAATGGGTGGGGGGAGAGTTTAAAAGTTTTTTCCTGTGCCGTCCGTGCCGCTTGCTTGCGCTTTAATTGCGGCGGCCGGCGGCGAGACTGGGCTTTTTGCTGGCTGCGAGCCTGCGGCGAGTCCCACCAGAGCAGCCCAGGACGGGGGATGAGGGGGGAGGCCGGGGACCTCCAGAAACAACCCCTCTGGTAGGTGCCCTGAGGCACGGCAGGCATTTTCCTGCCTGCTTTTTGGCCGGAACCGGGTTTTTTTAACTTTTAAAAACCTTTTTTCTGTGCTGCGTGTGGCATCGCGCGATCTCGCGATGCAAGGAACGAGCACGACAAATCAGACCAAAATTGTTCGTTCGTCGGTTCGAGCTCGAAGTCTGGGGGAGTAATTCCCGTTACCGTTTCCGTAGAGTAACGGAACCGAGTAACGGAAACGGAAACGGAAATACCGCTAAGTCGTGCCCATCTCTACTCGGTTATATTGATGGAAGTATTATTTAAATCTATGCACAAATTTTCAACAACAAAAGGGGAAGATGTTTATTTGTAATAAACTGTAAGGGCTGTAAGGTGTGTTTTTCCCCTAACTGTCTGGCTGTATTTTTCCCAAATTTACCTTGCTTCTAAATCAATCCAATTCAATGAGGGTTTGAGGATGTGAAGGCTCCTGTCCTTTTAATCGATGCCTGTGTGGATTTTGGGTGGCAAGGACATCGCAGTTTTTTCTTACATTAAAAAAAAATTCTTAACGTGTTTATTGCTGCATCGCTTAATCAATTTGTTCAGCATTACAACCATCTACCCACCAAGGAAGACGTGAGGTGCGCAGCAGAAGACCTGTGGGTGCAGAGAATGCTTTCCATTTCCAGATAACCACTCTTCACCCACCAAGCAAGTGATCCAGGACACAGAGGGCAGAGGGCATGCCAGGAGCATTGCTAGCAGATATTTGATTTAACGATGTATCACTTATACATTTGGAAAAAAAATACAATCAAAAGTGTGCCCCATAAACAGAACAGAAATTAGTTGAAGGAATTTAAGTCAACATGAACATGCGTTTTTAGTTATATACCATGTGATCTTACAGTACTTTTTTTAAGTTGGGGTGGGATCAGTGTAAATTGGCCTGAAGAAGTAAATATAAAAGAGGATTCAAGTGCCAGCATCTCACCTGCAGAGATGATCATGGATCTTGTTGCCATCCCCTAGAGCAGTGGTGGTGAACGTTCAGCACTCCAGATGTTTTGGATCACTCCCAAAATTCCAAGCCTGTATTAACAATGACAAAGGATTGTGGGAGTTGTGGTCCAAAACATCTGGAGTGCCTAAGGTTAGCCACCACTGCACTAGAGCTTTCATCTCCTGTCCCCCTCCCTCCTTTTCTGGATCTCTGACTCCTAACCATAACCAGGTGATTGTTAGTTCAACCCCATCAGCAATGTGGGGACTTATGCCGAAAATCCTGCAGGCCTCTGCCCCAAAGAGTATCTGACCTGAAATTCAAAACAAGGAAAACAGAGGGAAAGGAAAGACTGGACGATATGGAAAAAACTAGAGAAAGAAGAAGAAGGTTTTCCAGGTTGCACAAGAAGGATGTTCTTCACACATATGTAGTATTAGCAGTGGATGCAGCTGTGCTGCTGCCTTGAAATCTTGTGGCAACTGAAACACTTGATAAGTGTTGATTCTAGTTCCCCCCCCCCTGCAAGTTTAGGGTGCATTTCTAAGGTACTTGTCCCTTGCCAATGATGTTTGATGGCTACAATTCAGCCCTATATCCTTTGCTTTCAAGGACTGTGCATGACCCTTTTGATGGTTCTTGCCCTTCCATAGGTAGGAGCACACACAACCGGAAGTTGGAAAGTTGCGTCATGGCAACTGGACTTCTTTTCTGGTGAGATCAATCTCACCAGAAAAGAAGTCCAGTTGCCATGACTCAATTTTAAGATGACCTCACCTAGATGGCTGAGAATCTTCACAGGCAAGCACAACACAACCTTTCTGAGGTTCTGGTCTACAGTGGTCCCTCACCCATTTGAGGTTCATATACTGCGGTCCCTCTATGTTGCGGGACCACAGTATATGAAAAAAGGCCCCATGGGATAAGGGAGGAAAGGCCTGTTTCAGGCCTCCCTTACTTACCCCAGGACTGGCGCCGCCACGAGAGGGCCTGTGAGGACCTTCCCGGGCTTTCTGGAGGCCCCCAAAAGGGCCTCCCTGCGAACCGGAAGTGACTTTTGGAAGTCACTTCTAGGCCTGTTGGAGGCCTCAGAAATGACTTCTGGTTTGCAGACAGGCCCTTTTGGGGCCTCCAGTAGGCCCAGGAAGGCCTTAGCAGACCCATTTGGGGCAATGTCTGGCTGGGGGTAAGTACAAGATCCCCCAGCTACGTACCCCAGCCCTGACCCAACCTGCATCGGCATATCATGGATTTTCAATTATTGCGGGTCGGGTTGGGTCCCTTGTGAGGTGCCCCTTTCACACACTGGGTTTTCACTCGCTGCCACCACCAGATTAATCTGGACACCTGTATATATTTGAGAGAGAGAGAGTCACACCAGGTAATATAGTTTTAAAACAAACATGAAACATTTATTGGTTTACAATTAGATGATCAGTATTTTGATAGCTTTAGCCGAAGTTGCATACATGTAATCTTATAATAAAGTGTTTCCTTTCTAAACCAGACCCTTTTCAGGGGCAGGATCTCCCACCTGACCAATTGACAATCTAACTGACTCTCAGCTCTCTTAACTGAACTCCTCTCAGCGCTAACCCGAACTGAATACAAACTGAACTTAACTCAACTGAACTCAAACTGAACTGTCCATCACCCCTTACATTCCAATATATAACATTCTTAGCCCCTCCCACCAGCTTGGTGATTGGCTATTCAAATCAGAGTCATAAATATTCATACTTGTATTAACCCTTTTCACCACATCCCTAACCCCTACGATAGGCGCGCGGGGGGGGGTCACTGTACTTGGATTTGCAGGTGCTCATGTCTGTTCGCTCACCCTGCTCACAAACTTACAGGGACTCGGGATACAGCTAAAGATGCAGCCTTGGCTAATGAAGCAGTTTGCCATTTCCTTCTCAGCTACAGTCCATCCCAAACACCACGTGCTTCGGGGAGAACATACAACTGCCAACAGCCAAATAGCCTGAAACACGCAAAAAAACCTGGCACAGATATTCAGCCTTAGACATAGCTTCATCTTCTCTCATGTCTTCCATGAATCCCACACAAAACATCTCTATCTACTCTACCTGTCTAAGGAACTCCTTGCAATGAGTCTGAGTACAGGTATAAACCTGTGAGCCTGAAAAAAGTGACATTAACTTTTTCACACAACCACTAAAATCCACAGTAAACTTTGATCCAGATCACCCCCCGGAGCAGTCATGTGATTGATATAGTGGATCAGATGTTCCCATGGCCGCATTTTGAAAACCGTTCTGATCCCATGACTGAGAACTGCAGCAAATTTATTTTATAATTTTTTTTCTTCCTGTCCCGCCGTCTCCCCAGTGATTCTTACTGTAGCTTCACCATGACGTTTTATATCATGATTTTTTGTTTCCTTGTTTCCTTATTCATTACTGTTGTTTTTGTTTTATTCAGTTTGTTATTATTGTTATAGTTAGTGTTGTAAACCGCCCGGAGTTCCTCCAGAAGATGGCGGTATGTAAGTATTAAAATAAATAAATAAAATAAATAAATTAGCAAAGACACCATAACGGGGGATGGGGTGTATTTGGTGCAGATTTTCCGTGTTCCCATGGACTCGAGTAACGGTTTAAAATCTGCATCGAAATAATGACAAGGATTTTACCACTTTGAGACCAGGTACGTACAAAATAATGTACAAAATAATGCAGGGCATGAGTAAAGTGGATAGAGGGACACTCTTCTCCCTCTCACAAAATACCAGAACTAGGAGACATACACTCAAATTGAGGGCTGGGAGAGTAAGAACTGACAAAAGAAAATATTTTTTCACCCAGCGCATTGTTAATCTGTGGAACTCCCTGCCACAGGATGTGGTGATGGCATCTGGCTTGGATGCCTTCAAAAGGGAATTGGACAGATTCCTGGAGGAAAAGTGCATCACAGGTTACAAACCATGATGGAGATATGTAATCTCCAGGCTTAAAACCGGGGTACCTCAAGGGCCAGATGCAGGGGAGTGGTATCAGGAGACAGATATCTAGTCTCATGTGCTCCCAAACGCATCTGGTGGGGCCAACTGTGAGATACAGGAAGCTGGACTAGATGGGCCTTTGGCCGGATCCAGCATGACTCTTCTTATGTTATGTTCTTATGTTCTTACTTGTAAAATGTGCTGGGTCCCATTTAGGTGGGGGTGGTCACACTTTATTTTTTTTTTAAGTCCGCTGCTTGTGGGAAAACGATTTTATGCTCCACATCTGAGAGCCCTTTGCAGCTGATTTTAGTGGTGGTGGGAAAGCAGCCTTAGGAAGGTGGCTGTGAAGACACAATGGCTGAGATCCTGTTGCTTAGTTTAGGAAATCACACCAAAGAAGAGGGGATTTGGTGAGTTGACTCTTCCATAAGTTCCACTGATTTTGTGACTTTGGTATAGCAATAAATGACTGTTTCATAATTTTTAAAGAGCATTTGTTTAACAGGCAAAGAGAACAGTTGAATATGGCTTAACTATTAATTAGGATTTGTCATACTTCCTCTTAGTACGATAATCTTATACTGTATTACTTAGACATTTCCTCATGGTAAGTTTATTTTAAACACTTGTTGCTGTTTGCTAGTTAATTTGCTGCTTTGTGATGGGGTATCTACAGACAAGGGCAGTAAAAGTTAACTGTTTGGTCCTAAAGATCTGGCAGAATATGTTCACTGATGGATGTAGATTTCTTGTGCTAATAACCTGCTCTCTTCAATCAGGCCTTAAGTGACATCTCAAAAGTAGCAACATGAGCAGGAAGGAAGTTCCAACTTACTTTACTGGTGCAGCAAGCAGACCTTTTGAGTTACTTTTTAGTATTTATTTATTATTTATTTATTTGTTTATTTAACCTCGTGGCACAGTGGTTAAATGCCTGTACTGCAAGTAAAACTGTGCTCACGACCTGGGTTCAGTCCCCGGTAGCAGGCTCAAGGTTCACCCAGCCTTCCATCCTTCCGAGGTCGGTAAAATGAGTACCCAGCTTGCTGGGGGGGCAATGTGTAGCCTGCACTCTGTAATTAAAATTGTAAACCGCCCAGAGACTACTTGTAGTAGTATGGGGCGGTATATAAGCAGAACACTTTGCTTTTGCTTTATTTTAGGGCTTATATACCGCCCGTCTTCCGGAGTGTAACCAGCATCTTAAGTCTACTTTTAAAGTGTCAGACATTTTCAGAGGCATTTTCCACTTTTAATGTAGTTCTGTCATGGGATTCTCCTTCCCTCTCAAAAGTAATGGAAAACTAATGTGATGATTTACATTCCTGGAGGTGGGGATCGGGGGCACTGTTCTCAGTTGGCTCCGGTCCTTCCTTCAGGATCGGCTCCAGTATGTGCAGCATGGGGGAGAGTTGTCGGCCCCGTGGACACTCCCTTGTGGGGTTCCGCAGGGGTCGTCTCTCTCCCCCATGCTGTTTAACATCTATGTAAGGCCGCTGGCTGGGGTCATCAGGAGATTTGGGCTGCGTTGTCATCAGTACGCTGATGACACGCAGCTCTATCTCTGTTTTTCCACCTCTGCAGTGGAAGCTGTCCGGTCCCTCGACCAGTGTCTGGAGGCGGTCATGGCTTGGACCAGGGCCAACAGGCTCAAACTCAACCCTGAGAAGACCTGCATTTTTGTCAGGGAGAAGCTGGGGTAGTCTTGCTGGTTTCATTTCTCTGTGTTTGCAATCTTTTTCCATTGGTCTTCAGGCAAAAAACAGGCTGGATTTTTCTTCCTGCTTATGTTTGTCTGTTTGCATTTTCCCCCATTGCACTTTGGGTAGGAACAGGCTGGGGTAGTCTTGCTAGTTTCTCTGGTCCATGTTTGCATTGCACTGCAGGGGAAGTGTTCCATCACTGCAGGCCTTTAAAGTACACTTTATTAAAAGCTCTGGAAACACACACAATCACCTTTTTTTGCCTTTTTTCGGACCTCTGGAACAGATTAATTGGTTTACCATTCATTTCAATGGGAAACCATGTTTCGGATGATAAATTTTTCGGATAACAAATTGCCTCTGAGAATGAATTAAATTCACTATCAGAGGTACCACTGGTATATATATTTAATGTGAGCTTTTGTGGACATGTCCACACCATCAAACATAAAAGAAGTCTCCTTCTAATATAATAATAATATTTGAATGGCAGAGCTGGAAGGGACCTACTTGGACTTATTAAAGACTATATTAAAAATATAGTCTTTAAGGTGCCACAATGTTTTTGCCTATAATTTTTAAAACTTTTTATTTATTTGCAACTATAATACTTGCATATTTCTTAACATTGTTCTGGGCAATGCAACAAATAATGTTTAAAACCCTTTAATTAAAAAAGGGAGATTAACAACAACAACAACAACAATTTATTTTATTATTTTATTTATTCATTTTTATACCACCCCTCTTCCCGAAGGAACTCCGGGCAGTGAACAAAAAGGGCAAGACAGACCCAAAAGGAACAATACATCAATTGAAAAGAAAATAAGAAATGAAGAATAAAAGAATAGAAAAATAATATATAATATAAAACAACTCAGCAAAGGAGTTGATAAGTCAACAGCAGGACGGCGCAGGAAAAAAAAGCTAATCCAGGTCGCCAAATGCCTCCCTAAAAAGCAAGGTTTTTAACGCTTTTTTGAAGGCAGGCGGGGACTGTGCAAGGCGCAACTCACTCAGAAGATGGTTCCTGAGCGAGGAGCCAGCCACCGAGAAGGCGCGGTTGCGGGTGACCGATTTCCGCGCCTCCATAGGCGTGGCCACTCGGAGTGAGAGCACCTGCGACATTCTACTGGGCCAGGCCTCAGTTGATCTTTGGAGATGCACTCCGACAGGTATTCAGGTCCCAAGCCATGGAGGGTTTTGTAAACCAAAACCAGGACCTTATGCGGAGCACAACAAGCAACCAGTGCAGACGAGCCATAATCTGCTAATCTGGCAACTATAATAATAATTATTTTATTTTATTTTTTTATTTTGAATATTTTAATTTTATATTATCATATTTTTTAAATATTTTAATATTATTTTATATAATAATAATAATAATAATAATAATAATAATAATAATAATAATAATAATAATAATAATAATAATAATAATAATAAATATGCTCATCTGGCAACTATACTACTACTACTACTACTACTACTACTACTACTACTACTACTACTACTACTACTACTACTAATAATAATAATAATAATAATAATAATAATAATAATAATAATACAAACGGTTCTGATTTGATGCGTACCTTCCAAGCCCCGCCCACTCGTTTCCCCGAACCAAGCGGGCGGAGAAGCCACTCCGACTGCATCGCCCGCACGGCCCCCTGCCTTCTTGTGCCCACCCACCGCCATTTCCCAAATGAGGGGTGCTCTGGAGCAACATCCAAGGCCACCGGCCAAGATACCACCTCCTCCAGCGCTCCCCGGCTCAATCCGCTTTGGCAAGGAGGGGGCGATGAGCTGGTTCAGCTCAGTGGGTTGGGAGGGGCAATGCATGCATGTGGGTGGGAGGGTGTTTGTGCTTGTGTGTACACACGCTGCCACGCGCACACACATTACATTACACCTCTCTCCTCCTGTCCCAGCCGGCACCGGGGAGAAGTTGACAGGTATGATCGTTAGAGCAGTACAACAATGGAACCAACTACCCTGGGAGGTGGCAAGCACTCCAAAGTGGAGGCACTCAAGAGAAAATTGGGCCACCATCTCTTAGATCTGCTTGGAGTTCAATTCTTGCTTTGAGAAGGATCTTGGATGAGAATTGCAGTTTTATTTTTGAAAACTGGACGTGACTGTAATTTATAACAGGGAAGCAAATATGTCGGTAATCATTACGATTTGGAGAAAACATTACGATGTGGAAAAACAATCTTTGCCATTAGGGTGCCACTGCGTATGTAAGCCACTGGTGCTAGTTTGGGTCCTCCAGGTATGATATAATGGAGAGATTTTACGGCATCATGGCAAGCCCTACGGCTATTGTGTATACTTCACATCATAATTATTTTATGATAATACCTAGTGCAGATAAATTAATTCTGGATGGTGCCTATAAATCCCCCCCCCCCCGTTTCAGTCTGAAAAGAGCCATGTATAAACCATTGGTTCGACTATTCCTCCTTCTTTTTCCTCTATTTTATTCCATTATTCGGTAGTGCTCAAAGGTGGTCTGCAACCAACAGAAAGCAAGTCCCCTGCTCCTTAAAGTAAAAATTAAATGGAAAGGATTTCCTTAGAACCACCTAAACAGGAAACGGGATCAAACAAAGAAACCATTAAAGCTCTGCACAGATTTCTCTCCAGAGTGCTGTGGGTTTGATCTCAGTGACTGTGTATCTCCTCTATCCCCATGTTTTACATCTGGCGGACTCTGCTGTTGAAGACAGGAAGGACATGGAAAGGTCTTTCGTAAATGGAGAGGCCTTTAGGGGGAAAGGGTCTCGTGTCAGCCAGAGCACTGCTATCATTCTCGGTTGTCCAAGATACTGTGTGATGGTGGTGGAAATGCAGAGAGTTGATCCCCGGAAGCTGGCACCCGGGTTCCAATCCTGAGCCAAGAGCCGTCAGCCGACAGTTTCTCCATGCTAAGTGGGAGGACAAACGGAGCCTCATATATCTCCTGTCCCTGCTTTCATCTCCCTGTGCCGGCAACACGCTGTGTTCAAGCTGAGATTTAACCTCCATTTGACTTTTGCGTTTCCACCCTCGGAGAGCTTGGGCAGATGTAAATTTCTGGAGGGAATGAAGCGCAAGCAGAGGGGAAGAGACCTCCTCTTGACCCCCTGCCTACTTCTTAGCACACATGGATACATTGACTGAACAACTGACCACGAAAATGCCACCTCCATCAGCTGCTGATGGACAGTCTGAGGTCACGTTTGCAACTAAACATTTCTAGTGCATGGCAAGAACTGTCTGGGATGTTGGCATGGTTCATGCACGCTGCATGTACCATTAGAATGCAATGTGCCTGTCTATGTTAAAGTAGTAAGTTTACAGTTCCGGAGGAAAGGGGGGTGCCCCTTTTATTTCTCCTTATGGTCCCCCACACTGAGGCTATTTTCAACCTGCGGACCAATTTTATTTCTTCAGCTGTTCACCGGATTCAGTCAAGAGCAATCCTGGCACACACGTTGAAATCAGGATCATTTGTTTAGGGTGAAGCATACCAACAGGTGAGCCCATGATCAGAGGTCGATATCATGTGCCTTCAGTTTTATTCAACAATTTCTGACTTAGGTTGCCAAGTTAAATCCATGGTTGGCAGACGGCCCTCTTCCCCCACTTGCTGTACCGCCATTTTATTGGTTTTCTCTTCTCTAAGCATTCAGGGTCATAAAAGCAAAGCCATGAAAAGCATTTCAACAGCCATTCCCTTTGATAGGAGCCCTGCTGTCTGCACAGACAACCCCCCCTCATGCATTTCACCATAGATAACAGCAATTGAAAGGCGACCCAATCCATCTGGTGTCAAGCATTTGAATGGGACGTAGTTCAGAGGCATGTGCCATTTGAAGCGCTAGATCCCAGCAGATGGCACAAGAAGTCAACGGCTATTGCCCCATACCTTTGCATACTGTACTTGCAAAGGCACAATTATGCAAACTTAAGAAATTACAAGCATGACTCTTGGTGTCAACATTGCCTTATCTTGCCCTGCTGTTTGCACACCATGCCTAGGAGCCGACTTTTTTTTTTATCATGGCTCGTCATCTGTTGCACTCCCTCACCAGAACATTTTGTGATTATTGCTGTTATTTTAAAAATGCATTCCAAATGGCAGGAAGAGTTTGCATTAGAACGCCGGACAGAATAATTCTACTTGCTGGCGCACACCGCTTTGGAAGGGAGAGAAATATGAAGTTAAGGCATGCCTTGAGATGTTGATGATACGTCTCCAGATGCAGCCACAGAACAGATGGGCATTATCATGCTGGGAAATCTGGAGAAGCCAACAGCAAAACGAACTGGGGCTATCCAGATGTACATTCAGACCAGCACTGGGAGCTTCCCAGCTGTTGAAGCCATCTGCTAGACTCAAAGCTTAGCAGAAACATGGAATGACTATGCTTTCGATCATCGGCTAACCAAGAGCCTTTTCACACGACCCCTAAACTCCGCGGCAAATGGCTCCCAGCTCCGGAGCTTAAAATTGTTTCCCCATCAGCTCCGGAGTTTACAGAAAATTAAGTGCGACCACGCCCACCTAAGCGTGTCCCAGCGCACTTTTCAAGTACCTGCTCTCCAGGGCTGAAGAATTCCTGATGCAGATGTAACTTAAGAGTGCCGGGCTCTCCTCGCTTCGGTTTGTTGTTTTTTGGCCCCCCGCCCCTTTAAGAGCTACTTAAGAGAATTGAATGCTGCGGGGGAAAGAGCGAGATGGCAGAACGGAAGTGAGCCACCTTTTTTTCTTCCTTTTTTTCTCCCTCCCCTCACGCAGGCAGCAGCCAGGAGTGCGGAGGGGTGGGAACACAGGAAGAGTGACAAGCCCCCAAGATCTCTGGTCCGAATTTAAGTGGCCAGCGGATCTTAGGGGTCGTGTGAAAAGGCTCAAAGACTCTGCTGATACATAGAGGGGAGCTGTTGGATCAGTTCCTCCCAAGAACTGCCCGGATCACCCGTTGGACCCAGGCTGGGAATTTGGTGGTGCTGACCCCGAGGGAAGCCTGGAAAATGACAATGAAGAGCACCAACGTATGGCACCAACTCCCTCCAGAAATTCGCCTGGCCTCCTCACTTCAGGCCTCTAAACACCAAGTGAAGACTTGGTTGTATTAAATTGGCCTTCCCCAATTTCTCAATTACCAACTAATGAAGCTCGAAAAACTTTTCTCTGCCACTTCTTTGCGATTTCTCCTTAACAGCTATTATTTAATTTGATGTTCCTGTGATTTATTTGTTTTCTCACTCTTCGAATGCTATAATTTATACTGCATTTGTTATCTGATTTTTGTTTTTTGTTGATATATTTTGTACACTCAAACAAGATTGTTTTTGTATCATGACATGTTGCGCATCACCCAGAGTGATGGCTAGATGGTTACAAGTGGAATAAAATAAGCAAAAAGCCACTAGTATTCCAATGGTGCGAATTTTAGGACGCAATGGGGTAGCACCGAATTGTCCATTCTCGTTCTCAGTCCAGCTCCCCTGGGAGAAAGTGGAGCACATTTTGTTGCATGGATTGGCCAGAATCTTAGTGCTGACTGACACTTGTTATAAGGGAAAAGGCCAAGTCTTCGTGGGAAACACCCATTTACGAGCAAGCTGCTGACTTAGGGTGGTATATAAATCAGCAACAGCCTTCTGGCCATTCACTCAGGATCTTGTGTCTTCAGGAGTACCCCAGCATTCCCTGAATGATGGTCTACCGTTATGTGTCTTTTGTAAGAATCTACTGTATAGGTTCACATAGGCTTTGTGTTTATAACCATTTATAACCTTGTAGCTTTAATGTAGTCTATTAATGCTGCAAGATGTCCCTCAATTCCTTGTTCTCAATACTTGAACATGCCTCAATTGTATTGGACTGTATATTATCCCTCATTACTGCAAGCCGCTTTGGGTCCTTTTCCAAGGAGAAAGGTGGGGTAAAAATACTCTAAAATAAACAAATAAATAAATTTCCATTCTGCTTCAGGACTGAATTTGAATTTGTATACTAAAATTGTTTTAATAGGAAAATCAATCCTTGACTAGAGACACAGCTTTACAGCAACAAACCTGCTTCATCTAAGGGCGCTTTTACACGATCCCTAAAATCCGGGGCAAAGGGCTCCCAGATCCGGAGCTTAAAATGTTTTCCCACCAGCTCTGGACTTTAAACAAAATAAAGTACGACCACGCCCACCTAAGCGCGTCCCAGCACATTTTCCAAGTACCTGGTCTCCGAAGGTGAAAAATTTCTGATGCGGATGTAAAGCAGTGAGTGCCGGGCTCTCCTCGCCTTGTGTGTGTGTGGTTTTTTTTTTGCCCCTGCCCCTTTAAGAGACTGAAAGAGACTGGAATGGTTCCCGGAGCAGCTTCACGGCAGAGCGGAGGTGAGCCTGCATTCTTTTCTCCCCTTTTTTCTCCCTCCTCTCCCCTCACACAGACAGGAGCAAGGAAGTGCAGAGGGGTGGGAACACAGGAAGAGCGACAACCCCCCAAGATGTCTGGTTCAAATTTAAGTTGCCAGCGGATCTTAGGGGTTGTGTAAAAGCACCCTAAGAGGGACGTGCCTGGGCAAAAATCATCTTGTCAAGAATGAGGCATCTAAGAACGATCTCCTGGCAAATCCTGTCTTTTGCTATGCTTGGACTTTTGGTACATGCTTTGAAGAAGAGGGTATTGCCCATGAAAGCTTGCAATGATTTATAGCCGAGTGTTGTCATTTGCCCAACTGATGAGGCTGCAACAGAAACGTGCTTTCAGTTCTAACGGCAGGCTCCTTATATTGTGTGCTTCTGCCCCAGCGAGAAAAATTAAAGGGGGGAAAGCGGATGGCACAGCCACGCAGGAATTTCATTTAAAAACAGTGTTGGTCTTTTATTTTAAAACTTTTCCTTGTCTTTGTGTTTGGAAGCAAAATTCAGCTTAGTATACTTTAAGGAAACAACTCAGAAGGAAGATTCCTTAACCCCCACCCCCAAAGAAACAGCTTTACACAGGATTTGAGCAAAAACTGACAAGTTTTATTTTTTCATTTTTATGTTTTTTTAAGGTTATAAAGTGACAAGATTCTAGACCTCATTGGCATACGCCAAAATTATCCTTGCCTGATATAAAAGCACTGCGTATAACATTAACAGTAATAACTTAGCTATGGCTCAGAGGAAAAAGAAAAACCAAACATATATCCCATCATCTGATCTTCATCTATGAATTACCGAGACTGCACACAAGAATAAAGGAGGAGACATAGAAAAACCATGATGCTGAAGAAACAGGGGGTGGGTGGGATGGGGTGGCAATGCTTCTTTTGGGGAAACGTTTTCAAAAGGGGGAGAAAACCCATCCCAAATTGGTGCAACTGACACAGAACCCAGGCGGAAGCTCTGTGGGAGAGTGCTTCCCCTTTTAAGTCTACACCAGGGACTAGAATCTTATATTTGACAAACCCATTGTCTTCTCCCAACAATTTAGCGATGTCACTAAGGCTCAGTTTGCCTTCCATGACAGTGAAGTGGGCACCATGTCCCTGTGACTCTTCCCCACGATGCTCAGGATGGGTGAGGTGCTTCAGCCAAAATAAGTGGGACACCCTCATGAAGTCTCTCTTCCCAGTTCTTTTCAACTTCTCCTGACCCTACAGCTGGCGTTGGGTCTTTACCACTTGCTTTGGAGCTGTGTTCCTAAGTGCGTGATTCTGAGACTCTCTGATTCCAATGCACTCGGGGGCTACTGCCGCCGCCGCTACGTCACCCACGGAGGGCAAAACGAATTTCAAAACCGTTAGCAGGGCAAAGGGACCGTGTGAGGTGGGCCATGTGCTCTGGTGTGTTGGGGCTAACCCAACTTGGTTGAGTTGGGAATGCCCTCCAAAGCAAGAGCTCAACTCTATCAAAGGCCAGATTTTAGGATTAAAAGGGGGAACCAACAAGCCAAGTTGAAAAGACAGAAGAGCTGCAAATGGACGGCCACGACCCACATACTGTATCACACCCATCCGACACGCGTGGAAGGAAGCCACTTCAAAATAGCTCCTGTCGCTAATTAAGCAGGAACTGTGTTTACATGGAAAAGAATTAACTAAGTAGGAAGGAAGATGCTCCCCCCCCGGGGACACCCCCCAAAAGATGTTCTTGGACTTCAACTCCCAGAACTTGTGGTCAGCCCAGCTAGCGGTGAAGCATGCTGGGAGTTGTAGTCCAAAAAATGTTTGGCGACCCAAGGTTGGGAACCCCTGAAGGAGAGACTGTTGGCTTCCTTCTCTCACACCTATCATTTTGCCCTGTCTTCTGCAGGAGCTGCCCTTAAATAATTTCTGTAGGTCTCACGGGAGTTCAAGTCATTTCGATGCTATTAAAAATGCTTTGGGAAGTTACAACAACATTACAATGACAAGGACCTGGATCCGAGTGCTAGTCCCAACCAGAGTGGATCCGCTGAGTCAGCTGGATTTACAGATGTGCTGACTCACCAGTTGGGACTAACAATGGAATCTAGAGGCAAGCGCCTATCTCCCAATTCTAACACTTTAGTAGATTTAGGGGTACAGAGGTGGGTTCTCAATGCCTTAAACCCATCAGGCTTGTGCGTGCGTGAACAGGTAGGTGCCCTCTTTCCGTGTACACAAACATTACTGAACAAAATTTAATTCAGTTTCCTTAAAAAAGTTTCAGGAAATCCTAATGAACATCACCCCTAATCCCTATCAGAGGGAGGAGCTGTCATTTCCACAAGGTGCGTAATTCTCATTCCTGGACAGTGTTACAAACCATACTGAAACAAAATTAAGAGTGACCAAGAGGTTTTGAGGTTGAAAATTCCCAGAATTTGCTTTTTCAAGGGCCCAAAAATGCCAACAGAAAGAACACAGTCAGTTTTGCTCTACAAGTCGGGAGGGAGGAAGAGAAATCACAAACACAAAACAGGGAGGCATTATAATTTCATTGGTTTGTTATTATACCTTCTGTGCCCCACCCTCCCAAGTCCTTCCAGCTACGTAATGGATACACACAGGCTTTTATTTTTATAAATTCAAGATTTCCACTATAAGGCTATTAAAAATGCTGGTATGTCTGTTGTTGGCTGAGCCTGTAGATCCAAAACCTGAAGACCGCATGTGCAACAGTTGGCTGTTAAGGACCTGAAAAAGATTTTAAGAAAGGCGTGTGGTCTAGGGAAGAACGTCGGGAAAGCTTAGGGCCTTTTAAAAATATATATATATATAATTTAGGGTTTTATACTCAGGAGGGACAAAGCAACACGCTCTGGGCAGGCTGTTACAACAACACTGGCATCACATCAATGAGGCTGGAACTTTTTAAAAATATAATCCCAGGCAGAGCTTGGCGGCTCTAAAACTCTCTTAATGAGGGATTCAATGCCCCACATCTCCACGATCTGTCTGGGATTTAGAGTCTTGAACCCTTGGCCTCCGACGATCCAACGCCACGGATGAGGGAAAGGTGGTGTTACCGCAAAACATGTTTCCTAAAGGTCCCCATGGCAGTGAAATATAAAAGGGTGTGTGTGTGTGTCTTTGATTTTCTCAGAAGGGAAGAGGTGAGCAATTCATTCCCCATTAGAATTTGACCGAGGCAGTAACAGCAGCCGGAAACAGAGTTGAGTTGGGAGTCACTACCTGCTCCTAAGACAGTCACTCCTGCCCTAGACAGCACCCTGTGCGGTTGGCAGTTTGTTCGTGTTTTGTGTGTGAGTGGGGAAGATGCTCAGCACCAAGGGGAGACAACAAAACAGCATCATCAGCCGATCGCAGTTATGAAAATTTCCAATCTGTTAATTTAAAAATCATGCTGTCAGTAGTTAACAGCTGAAATTGGGGTGGTATACTGTGTATGTATGTGTGTGTGTGTGTACGCACGCACGCACGCACACACACACACAAATTGGCAGCAATATGACGTGGCCGCAATACTACCTTATTATTTTGGAGCACAACTCCCACAAGTCCATTGTCATTTGCAATCTATGCTTGGAATTCCGGGGGTTGTGGTCCAAAACATCTGAAGGGCCAAAGCTTGGACACCCCTGGACTACAGTATTCATTTTTAAAACTCTCATTTCCAACCTCTGCTCCATGCCTGTTTTAGGCTCACAGCACAGTGATTAAACTGCCGTACTGCAGCCAAAACTCTGCTCATGATCCAGGTTCAATCCCAGGTAGCTCGCTTGAGGTTCACTCAACCTTCCGCCCTTCCTTCCAAGGTCAGTAAATTGAGTACCCAGTTTGCGGGTGGGTGTGGGTGTGGGTGTTTGTGTAGCCTGCATAATCAAATTGTAAACAGCCCAGAGAATCGTTGAAGCATGATGGGGTGGGTATCTCAGCAGGACACATTGCTTCCTGCTTTTTCAAACCAAATGCCGTCAGGCCGTGGCAACGATACCAACTGGGGATAAAGGGAGCTGTAGTCCAAAAAAGATCCTGGTCTGGAGAAGATTGCCTTGAACAGCATTCACCTTCCCTGCTGACACCCTACCCACCATTACCAAGATGGGTAGAGAAATACTCTCTGCCTAAAGAACTAGTGGTTCACAGGAAGGGGGTCCTTGCTATCTCCTGTCCCCCTTCCAGATCTCTCTTCCAAGGTCTTGCCCCAAAGAAAGTTGGGTGAACACCCTCCGTGCTTCTCAAGGTGTGTGAAATCTGCACCGCCTGGGGCGGCCACGTCATTTCACAAGAGAAGTCAGAAAAACAAAGAAGGGTTTTCCCCTCTTGGCACAGCCTTGCCCCCAGCCGTTAGGCAGCTTTTTTGCCTTCAGGACAGCAACCTGATATCTTTAATCAGACCTTGTATGTTTCATTCAAAAGCCCAACAGCCACACACCAGGTGAAACCGAGATGGTCCCGAGAAAGCAAAGTTCAGCAAAACTGTTTCTGTTCTCCCGTCTCTCTCCACCGCCTAGCAGGCATGTCCAAACTCTGGCCCTCCAGATGTTTTGGACTGCAACTCCCACACTCCTTTGCCACTGGCAACCTAAGTTTAGAATTCTGGGAGTTGCGGTCCAAAACATCAGAAGGGCCGAAGTTTGGACATGCCGGGCCCCTAGGGAACCACCCTCTGCGTCTACCATTTCTTTGTGGGCACCCAGGCCTGGGTCAGACCCTTTCCTTCATTCTCCCTACACTTTCCCCAAACGTTGCACACTCTTCACTATTTCCATAGCTGTCATCAGAGATTTCCCCTCCTCTGAAAAACCAGCCTACATTCACATACATTCCTAAGCCTCAAAACAGTAGATGGTGGCCCAGCTTTACAAATCACTTCAAGATCAAGGCACCTCAAAGTGGAAACTTCCTTCCTTCACACGTCACTTGGCTCTTTCTGGCTTAACTTTTCCCTGGGAGAGCTGAAGGAACTGGGCACGTTTAGGCCTTGAGCCAAGAAGACTGAGGAGAGAGAGGGCAGCACTTTTCAAATACTGGAGAGGTAGTCATAAAGAGGTTCTCAATCATCCCAGACTTCAGGAAACCTAACAATGGCCTCAGGCAACAAAAGGAAGCCAGATTTGGACCGGTGATTGGGGGGAAAAAAAACTTCTTAACTGTTAGAGCAGTACGACAAGAGAAAAGATGAGTTTGGGAGGTGATGAACATTCCATCTGTCAGGTCTGCCCGGATTTGGGAGTCCTGCTTTGAGCCTGACTACAACGAGCCACACAACAGCACCTGTGGAATGGCTTGCTGGGGATGACTTCCAAATTTCGCAAACCTTAGTGCTACTTCAGTTTATATCCCGTTGTGAACCCCTGGCCAAGTCCACCGGCTGGCGTAGATTAATCAGGAAGGGAACACATGAGATATCAAGAGAAGGACTGGCTAGGCCAGGCACGTCCAAACTTCAGCCCTCCTGATGTTTTGGACCCCAACTCCCAGAATCCTTAGCTTAGATTGTCAATGACAAAGGACTGTGGGAGTTGGGGTCCAAAATATCTGGAGCGCTGAAGTTTAGAGATGCCTGGGCTAGACGAAACAGGCATGCAGCTCTCAGAAATACGAAGCCAAACAGATCTACCGCCTCACTTGAGAACAAGAACTCCCCTGCTTTGGGCGGCTGGTGATCCTTCAGGTTTGATACTGTGTTGTCAAGTCAGAACCAAAAATTAAGGTGTGGATTTACCAGTTCTACACCCTTGTGAGATTCCATGGCTGAGCAGGGATTTGAACCCATATTTCCTGAGCTCTTACCCAATACTCTGTCCACTACACCACACCGGGGACCTCAGATTCAGAACACGGGAAAACTGCTTTTTTGGGGGACTACAAATGCCAGACCTTTGCAGCCAGCATGGCCAGTGGCTATCCTGGGTGGACGATTATGGGCTCTGCAGCCCCATGCTCGGAGGAGGATTCTGGGATCTGTATTCCAATAAAAGGGTATTTCCCCCTCCCAAGCAATGCTGAAGGCTGGGCAGGGAATGCCTCTTACAGATCTACACGTGTGCATAAACAGCCAAATGCGGCAACTAGGAATGACATTCACGCTGCCTTTGGGTTACGGCGGCGTAAAGCGGCCTTGGAACGGGAGATGGGAGGCGGCCTCCCTGTAAACCCCGACTTCAAGAGACCAACGGCAAAGCAAGCAGCAGAGGGGGGAAAAAGGACACCAAATTCTGCTTTCATTGCAACCAAAACTGTGCACCACAAAGCACAACCAGGGAAAGAGCCAGGCAGCCTCCTCTCCAGAAATCACGGGGTGACACGCAAGCCTTTCAAACCAGCCGGGGAGGACGAGGCAGAGGCTTTTCTAAATCTTTGCGACTGAGCACGACAGGTTTACTCCTCGATTCACAAAGCCACCTGGGAAGTGAATCTCTCACATCGAAAATGCGGTACGAACATGACATTCGAAAAATATTTTTTTTTCACCCAGCGCGTTGCTAGTCTGTGGAACTCCCTGCCACAGGAGGTGGTGGTGGCCTTTGGCCTGGATGCCTTCAAAAGGGGATTGGACAGAGGGGAAGTCCATCACAGGTGACAAACCATGATGGAGATGTGTCATCTCCAGGCTTAAAACTGGGGTACTTCAAAGGGCCCGATGCAGGGGAGTGGTATCAGGAGACAGATATCTAGTCTCGTGCGCTCCGAAATGCATCTGGTGGGGCCACTATGAGATAAAGGAAGCTGGACGAGATGGGCCGTTGGCCTGATCCAGCATGGCTCTTCTTATGTTTTTATGAACACAGCGACAGCTGCATCAGTAGTGGTGGCGGTAGGGGTGGTGACCCAGAAACAGACATTTCCCTCTAATCCAGATTTCCCTTTTAGGCTGTTCCAGCAAACCATGCCTCAATGCCCGGTGCATCTGCACCTACCAAAGGTCCACATCTGGAAAGTTCAGGTAGCAGTTTGCATCTCTGGGACTAGAGCAGGCCCATGGTACAACCTGGAAGGAATGATGCGGTCATGCCAGCCAATGACTACATCAAGTCCTCCAGCGGAGTTGTCCAAACTTCTGCACTCCAGATGTTTTGGACCACAATTCCCACAGTCCTTTGTCATTGGCAATCTAAGCTTACAATTCTAGGAATTGTGGCCCAAAACTTCAAGAGGGCTGAAGTTTGGCCATTCCTGTCCTACAGGATTGTATCAGTACAGGATTTCTATAGTCACTGTGGATTCGCTCCAAGCCCCGCCCCTATGGATATGAAAACCATGGATACAGTATGACCCCCGTATCCGTACAGTATGAGCCACTAGTTGCTGAAGGACTTATCCACGGATCGAGGGGGAAATACCTGAAAAATAATTCAGCAGCTGCAAAGCAGGCTACTGTCGCCAACAGTATCTGCAAAGCTGGCGGCGAAGAGGACAGTTGGCTACCGGTGGTGGTGAAGAGGGAACAAAAGAAAGCGCGTCGATGCGGGACCCTCCTGGCCGTTGCTGCCTCCGCAAGCTGGCTGCCGAGCCTGGCAGCGAAGAGGGCGGCAGTGAAAAGGCTGGTTGGGTGGCGGCAGCGAGGAAGGCTCAACATCGGTATGTTTTCTTACCTTCTCGCTGCTGCTGCCACCCCTGTAGGCCAGCCACCCAGCCCAGAAGAAAACAAAAGAAAGCTAACGGATGCTGAGCCCTCCTTGGTGCTGCTGCCACACTACCAAGTGACTGGGGGTGGGGGGGGTTTGTCCGGGTTAAAAGCTTTTGCCCTGGTACCCCACCACCCCTGCTACCACCATTATCCTTGGATAAGAGCATTTGGTCTTATCTGTGGATTTCGCTATCCACGGTGTGGGTGTGTGGGTGTCCCAGAACCAATCCCCTACAGACACAGCAGTCGTACTGTAACACAAAACCAGTATATACAGTATTTTTTGTGTATAAGACTATATTTTTGTCTAAAATTGTTAAGACTAAAAATTGAGGGCCGTCTTATACATGAAAGTAAGCCAAGGAACGACCTGCGCAGTTGCGAAACTGTAATTTTGGTTTTGAACAGTGAGGGGTGTCTTATAGACGGAAACATACGGTATATAGCAGTGTTGGCAAAACTTATAGCACAGGTGCCAAAGGTGGCCCTCGGAGCCCTTTCTGTGGGCACCGGACATCGCCCCTTCACAGCCACCTGTATTCAGGCTAAATTGCTGTATTGGCACTCTGCGAAAAATCAGTGGATTCTGAATCGCAGTTTGGGCACTTGGTCTCTAAAAGATTTGCCATCACGGGTATATAGCATGGTAAAAAGAAAAAAACTTAGAAAAAACATTTTCACATACATTACCTAAATCGGCCACTAGGAGGAGCAACAGCTCATGCTATACATTTTCCCACTAAGAAGTATTCATAGCATGGTCTCTGCTGCCCTCTAATGTCTCGACCTGGTAATACATGTGAAAATAGTTTTCAATTGATTTTTTTAAAATACTTTTAGCCTTTTCAGAACATGGGTAAGTGAATCAGCGGATACTGTCCTTGTGGATAAGAGGATCCTACAGCACACAGCCTCTGTTCTGTGCTCATTTCCAGCTTCCAAGCCCAATTCTCCCTATCTCTCAACTCTTGGCGCAGTGGTTAGATGCCTGTACTGCAGGTAAAACTGTGCTCACGACCTGGGTTCAATCCCCGGTAGCAGGCTCAAGGTTCACTCAGCCTTCCATCCTTCCGAGGTCGGTAAAATGAGTACCCAGCTCGCTGGGGGGGGGGGGAATGTGTAGCCTGCACACTGTAATCAAAATTGTAAACCGCCCAGAGACTACTTGTAGTGGTATGGGGCGGTATATAAGCAGAACACTTTGCTTTTTTTTTCTGCCCTCAGATCACAATCCAGTACTTGGAAATGATTCTCTCTCTTTCTTTTTGGAGTGTCAATTAACAGCATCCACCTGCTAGACTGTTGGTTGGTGGTGGATTCTGGGAGCAGGAGTCCACCAAAACCACTTCTCTCAACTTTTCTCCCTGCCATTCTGTTGTAAAAAGGCATTGTCTTTTCGAGGTAGAGAGGGATACACTGATTTGGCAAGCAAGGGAGCCCCCCCCCAGCATCCAGAAAAGAGAAAGTGGGGGTGCAAAACGTTACAAAGTGGACTTCTAACGAGATACCCCTTCTCACTCTGACGCCCAACTAAGGGCGTTTATACACGACCCCTAAGCTCCGCTGCAAATGGCTTCCCAAACCGGGCTTAAAAACTGTTTCCCCACCAGCTCCGGAATCACAGCAGAAAAAAGTGCGACCCACCTAAGCGCAATCCAGCGCACCTTTGAAGTACCTGCTCTGGGAGAGTGAAAAATTTTGATGCGGTCAGAGTGCCTCCTTTCTACTACTTCTTCTTTTAAGTTGTGGCCTCCCGCCCCTGAAAGGAACCCAGGAAGTGACAGGGGGTCAGAGCAACTTCACAGGCAGCATCTAGGACAGAGTGCATTCAAATTCCCTTTTTTTTCTCCCTCCCCTAAGAACAGACAAAACAAAATATTTTTTCACCCAGCGCGTTGTTAGGGAGTGGAACTCCCTCACAGATCTCTGGTGAATTTAAGGGGCCAGCGGATGCTTCAAAAGGGGATTGTAAAAATTCCCTAAGACACTAACTTCACTGTAAGACTTCCAAACCGGGCTTCCAAAGTAATCCCGGACTTTTCACAAGGGTACTTCAGCGGAACAATGCAGGGGACCCAATCAGGAGTAGATATGAGTCCCATTCTTGTGCACTCCAGCCTATTATCTGGTGGGGGCTACTACAGATACAGGAAGTTTTGGACTAGAAACCCTCCAGCCTGATCCACCATGGCGCAGAGTTCATATGGACAGTGCTGGAGAACCTTAGGTACCCCAGATGTTTTGGCTGTGAGAGTTGTGGTCCAAAACATCTGGAGTGCTGAAGGTTCGCCACCACTGATCTAGGGAAAGGACGAGATGGCAAGGATAAGATGGGTTGGGATGCCAGCAGGCAGAGAGGGACTGGCGGGCTGATGGAGATTACAGGAGACCAAGACCAGGGAGTGCAAAGCTTGTGTGATGCAAAGAACAACCCTGAATTCCAACAACGGTCCCAATCTGGGCTTTTTAAATTACCAGTGGTAAACCCCCCCCCCCCCAAAAAAAGGACTACAGCTCCCAGAACCCCTGTCGGGCACACAGCCACTGGCTGCAATCACTCAAACCAAGTTTGGTTACAGGCCGCCTGGCCTCATTCTGCCCATTGCAGTGCTACAGAACAACAGAAAAATGGATGCATTACTGCCTCAGCATTTCAGGTCATTGTTAAGAGGAATGTCTGGGGACGGACGAGATGAATGGACAGCATTTTCTACCCTTCAAAGGTAAACAGGGGGCACTTGTTTTTCTGAGAATTTGGTGAAACTTAAGGGAATCCCGACTGCCAAGGAAAAAGGTGTGGCACCAAGATCACCTACGAGTTCAGAGGTCAAGCTGAGTGTGGTTTGTGTTGTGTAACGGTGTAGATTTGTGTGTGTCCCCCCCTTGTGTGTGTGGTGTGTGTTTTGGCAACAGGCTATGACTGAGGTTATTACATGATGCAGCATTTGTTCTTAAGATTCTGAGGATCCTTGAATCGAAGCCGCTGTTTGGGACGGTACTTCTCCAGGTAGGTGAGCTGCTTGCTGTTGATGGCTCCCCGGCGTTTCCTAGAGGGCGAAAACGGGAGGAGGAACGTCAAAAACAGAGAAAGGAAGGAGGAAGAATGATCACGTCCATCAAAATCTTTTGCAAAGTCTAAGACAGAACTGACCGTAAGCCATTGAAAGACTCTCAACTCGGTATGGGCCTTTCGTTTCGGGATGGCTCTGGTATATACCAATGATTCTACCTCAAAGGATTCCTCTGTTAAAATAGTGAAGTTTGCAGATGAGACTACAGTGATTGGCCTCATTTGAGACAATGATGAATCTGCCTATAGGCGAGAGATTGAACAACTAGTTTTATGGTGTACTCAAAATAATCTTGAATTGAACACATGCAAAACTGTTGAAATGGTGGTGGATTTTAGGAGAACCCGCTCTATACAACTACCTCTTATAATATCAAATAACTTAGTGTCAAATGCCAATAGTGGAGTCCTTTAAGTTTTTAGGTACTATTATATCTCAAGATTTAAAATGGTCATCTAATATTAAAAGTATTAAGAAAGCACAACAAGGAATGTTTTTTCTGCGTCAACTTAGGAAATTCAGACTGCCAAAAGAACTGTTGATTCAATTCTATAGAGGTGTTATTGAATATATCATCTCTTCCTCTATAACTGTCTGGTTTAGTTCTGCGACTAAGCAGGACAGATATAGACTTCAATGGATAATTGGAACTGCGGAAAAAATTATTGCTACTAATTTGCCATCTATTGTGGAATTGTATACCACACGAGCTAAAAAGAGGGCGATGAAAATATATATAGATTCCACACATCCTGGACATATCCTTCTTTTCTTCCTTTTTAAATAATAGGTTATATTGTGTTTTGTACTGTGTTTTTATTGTTGAATATATGATTCTTATATTTCCTTCTTATATATGGAGAGCATTTTTTACCAAAACAAATTCTGGGTGTGTCCAACCACACTTGGCCAATAAAAGGATTCTGATTCTGATTCTGAAACGTATCACAGCAGCTGTTCGGAACTTGGACCCGCCCTCCAAAACCAAATCACCCACTGACTTACCTTGGTTTACCTCGCACAGGGCTAAACTCCAACCAGGAAGTAGCCTCCAACGCGTCATTGTTCCTTCTCCCTAGCGCTGGCCAATCACACAGGGAGGCAGGAAGCATGTCTTTGCTGGCTCCTGATTGGCCAGCGCCAGGGAAAAGGAACAATGATGCGTCGGAGGCTACTTCCTGGTTGGAGTTTAGCACCGCACGAGGTAAACCAAGGGAACTCAATGTGTGATTTCATTTCGGAGGGTGGGCCCAAATTCTGAGCAGCAGCTGTGCTGCCATGATTCGTTTTGGAACCTGACCCCTTGCGAAACGAAAGACCCATGCCTACTCTCAACCAACAGTGACCAACTTTGGGTAATCCAGATGGTTCTTGGACTGTGACTCCCATAATCTCTGGCCAGCACAGTGAGGGATGAAGGCTTCTGAGTGTTACAGTCCAAGGACAAGTGAGTTCTCCAAGGTTGGGAACCGCTAACTACTGTAAGGAATTCCACACAGTGCCCAGGGTCAAGGAATTGCTACTGACAGAAGTGAATGCTGATTGTTCCTGGGGCTTGCTGTCTTTCTCCAACCCACTCCCCTGCCTCTTTGCTTCATATGAAGTTGAAAACCAGGGAATTTATTCATGTAAACAAGCTTTCCTTATAAAACATATGTTCCCCATGTTAAATGGATGCCACAAGTCCCAACACCCCAAACCAACACATGCACTGAATGTCCGTTCGCTGTTTTTCCAATTCTCACAAATTCCTCCCTTCCTTTGTGTGCATTCTTGCTCCAAAATGAGGAGGAAAATTTGTCAGGGTGCACTTCTTTCTGCAACCTGCCCCAAAAAATGCAAAACCCCTGCCCCCGAACAAACAATGAAAACAAACATCTTTCAGTAAGACACATGAAACAAAAGAAATTCTCGTCCATTCTGATCTCTGCTTCTTTCATAGGACTTGGGGACATTTTCAGGTCATGTGGATAATGGTCTACTTTGGCCTTGCCTTAATGGACATTATGTCCGAGGAGGAGGCAACTAATTGGAATGGGGCAACCAGAAAAGGAAGAGGACAAAGTACCTTTTGAGTAAGCCAGTAAGCCTCTCATTATTACTTTTGCCACTACTTTCAGTAAGCTTTGTTTACTACCCTCATGAGAAAAGATTTCCTTGCATCATCGAGTTGGAAGAGACCTCAAGGGCCATCTAGGCCAACTCCCTGCCATGCAGGAACCCCCATCATAGGACTCCCGACAGATGGCCATCCTGTCTCTGCTTAAACACCTCCAAAGAAGGAGACTCCACCATCCTCCTTTGTGGCAGCTTATTCAACTGCTGGACAGCTCTAACCATCAGGAAGTTCTTCCTAATGTTCCAATGGAATCTCTTTACCTTTAGTTTGAAATCATTGCCCCGAGTTCTAGTCTCTGAAGCCATGGAAAAGAAGCCAGTCCCCTCTTCAGTGTGACATCCTTTCAAATATTTAAACATGGCTATCATATCCCCTCTCAGCCTTCTTTTTTTCAACATTTAGTATCCTACATCTCACCAACTGACCTACGGAAGTTACATTTTCAAAGTAACAAAATGTCTTCTTTTTCCAAAAAAAAAATGCATCTATGGATAGAACGTTCTCTTAATTTTAAGACCGAGTGGGTTTGTAAGAACATGGAGGGTTAAAGAATGAACAAAGTCAGTTAAGACCACCAAAAAGTCTAAGAAGGCCAGTAGATGGTGGTATATCTTCTTCGTAGGAGAACAAGGGACAGAGAGCCCTTAGTCATTGTTTGGATAACCCTTCATCTAAAAGTGATTACCTCTGTCGCAACAGTGGGAGATGCATCACTGCCCCGGAGGATATTAGAAAACCTACATACAATCCTTTCCTCCCACTTGGTCACACTGGTATCCAGCTGCCTCTAAGGAACTAACTGCACAACAAGAATGTAACAAATAAACAGAAAGACCAAGCTGCTAAATACAAGTCATGCCTCCCTAGTGTAAGACGGATTGCATGTAGCTACAATTCCGTAAGGATACAGAAAATATTCCTTGCAATGTTGCAACACAGGATGTGGCATTGGGCATCGGTCCCTGTGAAGCGGCAGTTTCTATTTGCAAATTTTCAGAAAAAACAAGCCTCCAGGACTTGGCAGTTGCTTCACAGTTTGCAAAGGCATGCCAATGTCTCCTCAGCTGCAGCACTGGCTGAAGAAAGGGTATATCTTGAAGATGGGTATATTGTGATACCCCACCCACTGCTGCTTATCTGTGCAAAACTGGAATCATCTAAGCAAACCCAGAGACTCATTCTAGGTGTTTGTTCTACATTGCGTAACGTATATGGATCACAATATGCTGAGTTTCTTTGCGCTGAATCTTAACTCTTTTAATGTGTTAGTAGATACGAGGACAATCAGCAGTTTTTATAGCTTTGTGTTTTTAATCACTCAATGTATTTAAAAATTTAAATGTTTTTAATCACTCAGTGTATTTTAATTGCTGAGATAGCTTAACTGTTTTTAAATGATAATTTTCTTGTGTTTTTATTTCCACTTTTTAAACTTGGCAAGCCGCCTTGATTCCCCTTACTGGGAGAAAATGAATAAATAAATGGTTAAGAACAATAAATAGGGCCAATACATCTGGAGAAGGAAGGAACGGACAGATTCAGAAGGTGAGAGAAAGAGACACAGATCCCAGAGAAAGAAAAACATTTTCTATGCTTGGCCCTTGTTAGATAATCTGGCCTAGATACCTTTAATGAAGGAATGGACAGATTGCTAGAGGAGAAGTCCACTGCAGGTTACAAGCCATGATGGGGATACTGTATGTGTTATTCCAAGCTTAATAGGAAGATACCTGAACGTGCCAGATGCAGGAGGGGGGCATCAGGAGACAGGCATCTGGTGGGGCCATGGTGAGATCCTGGAAGTTGGACTAGATGGGCCTTTGGTCTGATCCAGCAGGGCTCTTATGATGTTCTTAAGGAGTTAAGGAGCCTCGTGGCACAGTGGTTAAATGTCTGTACTGCAGATAAAACTGGGCTCACGATCTGGGGTTCAATCCCAAGCAGCTGGCTCATGGTTGACTCAACCTTCAATCCTTCAGAGGTCAGTGAAATGAGTACCCAGCTTGCTGGGGGGTGGGGGGGGGCAATGTGTAGCCTGCATAATTAAATTTTAAACCGCCCAGAGAGGGCTGTAAGCACTATGGGGCGGTATATAAGCAGAACGCTTTGCTTTGCTTTCTTATGCTAATCTGAAACACGGAGCCGTCTATCCGCCTGTCCCTCCTCCCCTCCCTTGCTAGTGAGGGTGTCCAAGCCGCTGCAGAGGGAGGAAGGCAGGGGGAGACCACTGGGACTGCCCAATTCCTGCCTCTTCCGTCTGGTGCAGAAGGGCCTCTGCAAAGGAGGCAGAATGGCACCCACTTTCATGGCTGGAACAGAAAGTGCTACAGAGATTAGAGGAGGGATTGAGAGTGAACATCGGGGCTGAAGCGGGCAAGGAGAGCTGGCTCCAAGGCTGCGCACGAGCACAACACGCACACAGGCAGGGACAGGACTCTTAAAGCAGCACCTGAGCTCTTCAGCCAGATGGGATCTAATCCCTGGCTGTTCTGCTTGGCCACTTGCCTCTGCGTATCTGAGTTCATCTCAGTCCTCCTCCCTCTCTATCCCTATACCATTAGCTGGCAGATGATGCCCTGTTCTCACTGCAGACATCCTAACCATGGGGGGCTAGTGCTGCTGATGCCATGAGATTCCTGCAATGGTCATCACAATAGCTTTGTTGCACTCTGCTGATTTAATCAATAAAAACTGTTCTCTCTACTGCACAACACTAGAATAGGGGGCACTGCATGAAACTTTTGGGTGCTAGATCTCAAACAAATAACAGAAAGTCCTTTTTCACCCAGAGGATCACTGGTCTGTGGAACTCCCTGCCAGAAGAAGTGGTGACAGCTGTCAGCCTTGACAGCTTTAAGAAAGGATTGGAACAAGGGTCTCCATGGCTATCATTGTGGATGCCTAAGGACAACCTCCGGGTTGGAGAGAGAGGCAGGATATCTCTCAGTGCCATTTGCGGGTAATCATAAGCAGGTGAAGACATCTGCTTGGGAATACCCTGAAGCAAATGGTGAGCCACTGTGTGAGACAGAATGCTAGACTGGATGGGCTCTGACCTGTTCCAGCAAGGCTGTTCTTAGGTTCTTATGTAATAATAACCTTAGAACTGCGGTTTTTAGGTCACTGAGTCTGTCAAGGAGGCCTCGTGGGGAATCAAACTCTCAACGTCAGGTTCCCCAGCCAGAGAACTAACCATTGAGCTATCCAGCAGTTCACAGACAATAGGGCCAGAGCAACTCTAATTAATACTGTGATCCAGTGCAACCTTGCTAGGACTGTACCACTAAGTTTTTAGGAGTCAATTCTCCTCCAGTTTGAAAACAAACAAACAAACAAACAAACAAGCCACCAAATGTCCCTTCAGAGAAACCACTTGTTTGTAATTAAACTAGTTTTCTTGTATACACATATGTGAAGGGTAGAAGAATGTTCACCTTAAGAATTTGTTATTATTATTATTTATTTGATTTTTATACCACCCATCTGGCAGCAAGGGCACTCGAGGCGGTTTACAATAATGCAATGTTAATACAATGGAGCAATAAACCAAAAAGTTAACAATAAAACCAATCACATTAAACAACATCACAAGAAGTCCCTCTTCTACAAGGAAATGGTAAACACACTGGCCTTTCATTTAACTACCAGCTTCTATAATATTTTTCTTCTAAATGTCTCCGTTGTTTTATTATGATTTAATTTCCTATTTATTTTATGTTGGCACTGATTACAGAATGCTGTTGTGATATTCTTATTATTGATGCCTGCTGCCCAGGGTAACCAGTGGGTTAGACTGATGGTATAAAAATACTAACTGAATGACTGAGTAATAAACCCAGCTGTGGGTCTCCCAACTTCGCCTGCAAGAAATGTGTTGGGGGGAGAAGTGAGATCTTCTACAGAGCAAAGAAGGAAATGAAACTGAGTGAAATAATGGAAACCTGCCCCTATTTCCATCGCATCCAGATACGGGCAGACCAATGCTTTGCTGACCAGCTGCAGAAGACCAACGCCAGGGACCAATGAGCACCACAAGGCACACCACCAAGTCAGAGAAGCTCTGAAATCCCCCCTTTTCACAAAACACAAAGAGACAACCTGGTTTTCTCTGAAAAGGAACCTCCACAACAATCCCCAACCTTGGGGGTCTCCAGAGGTCCTTGGCCAAAAAGACCCAGAAGCCTCCATGGTTAGTTGTGCTGGCCAGGATTTCTGGGAGTTTCAGTCCAAAAACGTAGGGGCTGTGCAGGTTGGGAAGCGTTGCTCTCTTTGTCGTGTGCTTTTCAAGCTCTCTTCCAATGCAGAAGGGGCAACAAGAGTTAGGCAAGGAATGAGCAGGCCAAGAAAGGCAAGCTCAAAAAAGGTACCTCCTGTGGAAAGAGGGATGATGCAAAGCCCCTGGACTGATCCCAACTGTAACGTGGTCCAAACAACCCAGTCTGTCTCAAAGCGCACTTGCTGCGGGTGGCCACGCCCAGGGAGGCTCGCAAAACGTCTACTCGTGGCCGGGCCTTCTCTGTGGCTGGCCCTAAACTTTGGAACCACCTCCCCGGCGAATTGCGCCTTGCACAGTCCCTGCCAGCCTTCAGGAAAGCATTAAAGACCTTGCTGTTCCGGGAGGCGTTCAGTGACTCCTAATTTATTATTATTATTATTATTATTATTATTATTATTATTATTATTATTATTATTATTATTATTATTATTATTATTATTATTATTATTCCCCTTGGTCCGCCATCTGTCTACATGCACCCTTTTATTGTGTTTTAATTGATTTTATTGTTGTTCATATGCTGTATCTAATCGTTACAATTTGTGTGTTGTGAACCGCCTGGAGTTCCTTCGGGAAGACAGGCGGTATATAAGCCTTAAAAAAAAAAAAAGGTCATGTGTAGAAACGGGCACCTGTTTGCTATGGCGGATCAGGTCCATGGCTGTTAAATGAGCACCCTGGATTCCCCACGCTGCCTCCTCCCATAAGTTCCCCATCCGTAGCAGTGCTGTGGACTTCCTGCCCCACTAGTGCCCCTGTGCGGGTGCCCGGGATGGGAAATCCAGGGACCCCGTGCAACACCTGGGGGGCTGATCCACACCAAAATGCTTTGTGTCCCCATTTCTAGGCAGTTGTTGCGTTACATGGTTTTGACACTGGAAACAAGGTAAAGGTAAAGGTTCCCTCCACACATGCGTGCTAGTCGTGTCCGACTCTAGGGGCGGTGCTTATCTCCGTATTCAAGACGAAAGAGCCAGTGTTGTGCAAGTCCATGGCCATGTGTCTGGCATGGCTGCACGGAACACTGTTTTGCCTTCCCGTTTTTTTACGGCAGTACCTATTTATCTACTTGCATTGACATGCTTTCGAACTGCTAGGTTGGCAGGAGCTGGGGTGAACAGCGGGAGCTTGCTCCACTGCGTGGCACCCGGGATTCGAACCGCCAAGCTGCTGACTTTGCAGTCAACCGTTTTCGGAGCCTTAGTCCACTGAGCCCCCACGCCCCCACAGACAGGTTATCAAAACAAGATGTCCATCCTCAACTGTGGATTGCCACTTTCCCGGCCAAATATGGCTGGATAGGGTAGGACATCGACCTGGACAGGCAGCTCAGAGGTTCACCGCGGCAGGTCAGGGGGCACTTACTGTCTAATGAACTGAATGGCATCTTCGTATTTCATCCCGCTCTCAATCAGGGCCAGCGCAACAAGGACAGGAGCCCTAGAGAAGAGAGGAAAAGTGAGAAGGGTGAGACATCAGGTGCACTCAGATGGCAAGTCCTGTCTTGTTCTGGAGAAGAGCATGTGGGCAGGGCAGGGAAGCACAAAGCTTCACCCCTACAGCCTGCAAACATTTCCAGCTTGAGCATCTAGCCTAGTTTGGAAGTTGAGCCATGGCAACTGCACTTTTCTTGAGAGAATGAAACGTTTCGCTACTCATCCAAGCAGTTCATCAGTCTGAGGAAAGTTAGTGGAGTGTCCTCCATTTTATAGTTCACCTGAAGTCATGAAGAGTCAGTCACGACTAACGACACAACAACCACACACACATTGATTTCACACCACCCTGGTCTGAATAGGCTAATAAGTTGGACAATGGCCTGAATTGGCTCATTAGGTGGACAATGGCCTGGGGTGCGTGAAACTCCCACCTATACAACCTTTCCCAGCACTCATTAAGTATGGGTTGTAAGCTATGGCTTTGCTGATGGAGGCGTGAAGAGCTTCTGATTTGTCTGGGGACTGATGAAAGGGCAGCTTGATAAGTGGGAGACAGATTGTGCCTGAGGCCCCCACCTTTGTTGAGAGAGGGTTTTTTCAGTGCTCACATAAATGGCTTCCCTGACTCCTCTCTCAAACCACCTGCCTTCTTTGTCTAATATGTGCACATCCTCATCTTTGAATGAGTGCTCTTTGTCCTTCAAGTGGAGGTACACTGCTCATTCTGGTCCTGAGCTGTTGCCAGCAGGTGGGCAGACATAAAAGGCTACCCAGTCAGCCGGCCAGTGGGCACCTTGTATTTTCACATAGGAAAATGTGAAAAGAATCATGCAAGATTCCATTATTTCCCAGGTGAAAATTTATTCTGATGTACAAGTATTTTGTTTCACCAGCATGTTTCCAGAACAGATTATGCTTGTAAAACCAAGGTGCTACTGTAATGTTGCACTGGGACATCTGAACCAGCAGGGCTGCTGTCTGGAGTGCAAAGGTTATCTTTGCAAGAGTTGTACTCGGAACAATTCTCTGCTCAGGAAGAGCTGGAGAAGAGACGGCAGCATTGCGGAATAGAGATGGGCCTTTCTTTTCGGGAGTGGTCAGCTTCCGAAACAAACCGTGGGCACCTAGCTGACGTTTGGAACCGGAGGAATGAAATCAACCAATCCCTTACCTTGAGCTGGGCTCGCGTGGGGTTAAATTCCAACAAGGAAGAAGCCTCTGACGTGTCATCTTTCCTTCTCCCTGGTGCTGGCCCATCAGATAGGGAGGCAGGATGACGCATTTCCCTGCACAGCTCCTGATTGGCCAGCGCCAGGGAGAAGGAAAGATAATGCGTCAGAAGCTTCTTCCTCGTTGGAGTTGCGCACCAGGGATGCTTGCACTTACCGTCCCAAGCCGGCCACACAATGGACAGCCACGCAGCAGCCGGGGTCTTCGCAGAACTTCGTCTTCAGCAGGTTGAGCCAGTCGTCCACAATCTTGGTGGGTGGTGGAGCTCCATCGTCAAACGGCCAGTCCTACAGCAAAGGAAACAACGCAGGCAAAAGGTCCCCCGGTGAATCAAGCAGAAGGAACAGAAACAGCCTTCTCTATTCAATATTGGTTATTTATTTATTTATTTATTTATTTATTTATTTATTTATTTATTTATTTATTTATTTGTTCGGCTTATATCCCGCCCATCTTCCCAAAGGGAACTTTGGGCGGCTTACAATAAAACCAATAGGACAAAAAGACAGTAACAGAGAACAACAAAAGAGGCAAAATCCAAGCAGGGATGGCAGGGGCAAAAAAAAAAAAAAAAAAGAAACTAAATAGAAAGGTCACCAAACACCTCCATGGAAAGGTGGGTCTTCAGGGCCTTTTTAAAGGCGGGCAGGGACTCTGCTAGGCGCAGCTCACTGGGGAGATGGTTCCATAGTATGGGGCCCACCACAGAGAAGGCGCGGTCACGCGTACGCGATTTCCGCGCCTCTTTGGGTGTGGCCACCCTCAGTGAGCGCGTCTGCGCTAGTCTCGTGGGTCTGGCACCAGTCGATCTCTGAGAGATACGCTCCACCAAATACTCTGGTCCCAGGCCATGGAGGGCTTTGAAAGTCAAAACCAGGACTTTGAACCTAATCCGGAGGACAACGGGGAGCCAGTGCAAGCGAGCCAGGACCTGGGTGATGTGCTCGAATCTACGAGCACCCACCTCCAGCCTGGCCGCCGCATTCTGCACCCGCTGTAACCTCCGGACAAGAGTCAAGGGCAACCCCACGTAGAGGGCATTGCAATAGTCGATCCTCGAAATCACCAGGGCCTGCACAACTGTCCTCAGGGAGGTCTCCACTAGGGTACTGTGTCCTGTCCAGGATGCTGCACTTTTAAGAAAGGGTGCCAACAAATTGGAGCAAGTTCAGAGGATGATCAAGGGCCTGGAAGCCAAGCCTGATGAGGAGACGGAAAAAACTGAGCATCCTTGAGAAAAGACGACGGAGGGGAGACAAGACTGCATTTTTCAAACACTTGGAAGGTTGTCACACAGAGAAAAGGGAGGATCTGTTCTCCATCATCAAAGAGTGCAGGACACATAATAATGGGCCCAAGCGACAGGAAGCCAGATTTAGGCTGCATACCAGGAAAAACTTCTTCACTGTTAGAGCAGTACAACAATGGAACCAATGACCTCCAGAGGTGGTGACTGTTGCCATGCTGGAGGTATTCAACCCTCTGTCTGCTTTGATTTGGATTCCTGCCTTGAGCAGGGGGTTGGACTGGATGGCCTTTTACACCCCTTCCAACTCAGTTATCCTAAGGCAGGGGTGTCCAAACTTTTTGCAAGGAGGGCCAGATTTGGTGAGGCAAAAATGTGTGGGGGCTGACATTTGGCTCCCGGGCCGGACTTTGAACTTAGTCTCTATAACAGGCATATCCAAACTTCGGCCCTCCATATGTTTTGGACCACAACTCCCACAGTCCTTTGTCATTGGCAATCTAAGCTTAGAATTCTGGGAGTTGTGGTCTAAAACATCAGGAGGGCTGAAGTTTGGACATGCCTGCTCTATAACATGCAAGGAGGCAGGGAGGATGCTGCAGCACCAGTAGGCTAGGCAGGTGGCTGGGGGGGGGATGGACAGAGACAGGGAGGGCAGGCAAACCATACAACTGCAAGCTGACGTCTCCATCCAGTATGGGGAGGGGCCAGCTGGCGGGGATGAGTGTCGGGATGGTCCGTGGGCCACTCAAAATTTGAAAATGGGCCGCATTTGGCCCCCGGCCTGACTTTGAACATGCCTGTCCTAAGGTGACTGGAGGGCATTAAAATTCTCGGGTGGGTTCTGAAGCAGGGTTTGGCTTGGAGCAGGGGAGGGGGGGAGTTATGAGTTCCCCTTCTTCTAGGGCACCATGTTGCATGGGTGCATGTTAGGGTTCAGGGGTCACAAGCAGCCCCTAAACCTATGCTCTTCCCTCCCTGGGCTGATGCTTTTGCCAAGGGCCTCCCCAAACCTTGGCTAATACCTAGCAGGGAACCCTTCAAAAACTTTCTGCATCATTTGTTCTGGCAGATGTCCTGCTGTGGGTCGCGTGGCTTGCAAGGACGCTCACAATCCCCAAAACCTGTTTGGATGGGCAAGAAACTGGGAGGGATGGTCTTGTGGGCCAAGTTGGATTTAAGAGATGGCCTCCCTCCTCCCCCATGGGTGGTGATAAATCTAGGCTTGTGCGTAAATCGGCCAGGCACAGACCCAACCGGGCAGGTTACCGAAGCAGCTCGTAAAACAGTTCAGGCCTAGGACACGACCGGTTGTCTTTGCTACATAAACTTGGAATGTGTGTTCTCCTCTGAGCTGCTCCCTGGGAAACACCCTCGCCTGAGTCTGGAAGGAAGCAAAGAGCTTCCTCGCTTGCTCTAGAGGAGTGAGAGGAGAGAAAGAAAACATAAATGGGAGAAAAGAAGGGCCAAGCTATTGTTCTACAGAGGCCGTCTTTCTTTTTAACCCCACCCCCACCCCCACCCTCGCCTTGTTTTCTGGCCAGTGCAGAGTTGGAAAATCTCTGGAAATTCTGAAGCAACGGGGGGGGGGGGGAATTTGGAGAAAAATTGTGGTAAAAAAAAATCAGGGCCCATCTCCTGCTTTTTCCACTCCAAAGTTTCTAGATTGGGAGAGTGAGAACAGACAAAAGATAACATTTTTTTTTTACCCAGCGTGTTGTTAGTCTGCGGAACTCCCTGCCACAGGAGGTGGTGATGGCATCTGGCCTGGATGCCTTCAAAAGGGGATTGGACAGATTCCTGGAGGAAAAGCCCATCACAGGTTACAAACCATGATGGTGATGTGTAATCTCCAGGCTTAAAAAAAAAAAAAGCAGGGTACTTCAAGGACCAGATGCAGGGGAGTGGTAGCAGGAGACAGATATCTCGTGCCGTGCGCCCCCAGACGCATCTGGTGGGGCCGCTGTGAGATACAGGAAGCTGAAATAGATGGACCTTTGGGCTGATCCAGCATGGCTCTTCTCATGTTCTTATGTTAGATTTATATCTCTTACAATGAGAAACTAGGAGGAATCTAGAAGCTGACACACAGATAGATAGATAGATAAATAGACAGACAGACAGACAGACAAACAGACAGATAGATAGATAGATAGATAGATAGATAGATAGATAGATAGATAGATAGATAGATAGATAGATAGATAGATAGATAGAGAGAGAGAGAGAGAGAGAGAGAGAGAGAGAGAATTATCTGCTCCAAACCGAGAGGAGCAGGGGACGAGAACGAGAGGGAAAAAATGTGCCTTCCTTACTTAACCTCCCTCTACCTTTACAAGGAAAGGCCATTCAAGGTAAATAGGACAGCCAATTTCAGGCTTCTAACCACAAAACGAGATGAAGGCAGATAAGAAGCGGGTGGGGGGGGGGAAAACACCCCTTGGAAAGCCACAAAGCTGCCTTGTTTGCTTTTGAAACAAGAGCCATGTGGGACACCCCCCCATACACAAAGAATCTGTCTCTTCTTTCGTCTCAGAAGGAGGCACAAGCCAAAGAAGGAGGAAGGAGGTAAAACTGGAACGGAAAGGAAGAAGCGATGGCAGTTTTACTTGCCTCGGGGAGCCAGGGTGAGGAGTCCCCATCACCCTCCTGGCCGTAGAACCCAGAACCGGAAACTGTCTCTCTATGGGTGTGCACAGTTTTGGAGGTACTCCGATCGCCCCCCCCAACCCCAGACAACACAAGGGAAAGGGGGGGGGGAGAGAGGGAATTCTGCTCCTTGCTCTAAAGGCAGGACAACATGGTTAAGCCCAAATGTGTACAGTGGTACCTTGTATAAAGGAATTAATTCATTCCAAATAAAATTATGTTAACCAAGTTTTCCTTTATACAAATTTCCCATAGGAATGCATTGAAAACGGAGTGATCCCATTTTTATGTTGTACGGATTCTCCCCATAGGCGGTTGTTAAGCAAATTTCCCCTATCTCCACAATTTTTATGTTGTACAAATTTTATGTTATACAAGCTGTTTGTTATACAAGGGTTCACTGTATTTTATATGAATCTATGGGTTCACCTAGACGTTGTGTTCATGACTACTCATAACCATGTTGCTTTAATGTCATGCTGTCAATTAATGCTGTAAGATGTCCCTCAATTCCTTGTTCTCAAATACTTGAACATGTCTTAATTGTACTGGACTGTATATTATCCCTCATTAATGCCTTTGGTCCTTATCCAAGGAGAAAGGTGGGGTAAAAATACTCTAAAATAAATAAATAAATAAATAAATAAATAAATAAATAAATAAATAAATAAATAAAATGTTCCTGCAGAGAGAAGGGACAGGGTGTCCTGTGATCATCCTCAATCTCCTGGTAAGCTCCGAAACACCTCTGAAGGTCAAAGTGATGTCAGAGATGGCATAAGGATGCAAAGGCACCGAGGAAAGCAAAGGTGTGTGTGTGTGTGTGTGTGTGTGTGTGTGTGTGAGTGTGCGTGCGTGCGTGCGTGTGCGTGCGTGCCTATGGTCCTTTTCACACGACCCCTAAGATCCGCTGGCCACTTAAATTCGGACCAGAGATCTTAGGGGTTTGTCGCTGTTCCTGCATTCCCACCCCCTCCGCACTCCTGGCTGCTGGCTGCGTGAGGGGAGAGGGAGAAAAAAAAGGAAGACAAGAATGCCGCTCACCCCCGTTCTGTCATCCTGGCACTGCATTCAGATCTCTTAAAGGGGCGGGGGGCAAAAAAAGAACAAACAGCAGCAAGGAGAGCCCGGCAGTCACTACTGTTATATCCGCATCAGGAATTTTCACCTCCAGAGAGCAGGTACCTGAAAAGTGCGCTGGGACACGCTTAGGTGGGTGTGGTCACACTTAATTATCTGTAAACTCCGGAGCTGGTGGGGAAACAATTTTAAGCTCCGGAGCTGGGAGCCATTTGCGGCGGAGTTTAGGGGTCGTGTACAAATACCCTATGTGAATTACAGTAGCTAGAAACAGGAACTATGGTCATAAACCAATAAAAAGGGACCTGTCATCCCACCGCTTTGGATTTCTTTTTTATCCTCTTCCTCCTTCATTGATTGGCCCAGAGGGGGCAAACGTACACGTTACCTTCCCAACAGCATGCTAGAACCTGCCTGCGCTCTTCTTGCTTTTGGTGGCTTTGCAGGAAGACGCAAGCTCGGTTTTTTAGCAGGCCTAGAGATGCTTAAAAGACAGATTCTAAGCGCCCCTCTCTCACGTTCTCTGGTCGCCGACCAATGAACGTCCTCAAACAGAGGCGGAGTTTAGAGGTAGAAAAGTAGGAGTTGGAGATCAGAGATTAGGATCCCTCTTTGTCATTTGGAAATTTCTTATGCATTACGACCAGAGTTGAGAATAGTTACCTTTTTTTTGGGGGGGGGGGAATCATTGCTCCCAGCTACCATGCTGCTGGCCACGGTGTTTTTGGAAGTTAAGAATCCAAAGAAAATAACTTTTCTCAACTCTGGAGGCCAGCAAAACTCCCTGTATATGTTGGACTTTGTGTCTTTCTCTTCTGAACATCTTAGATTAGGGTTAGGGTTCCCAGTTCATGACCTCTCTTCCTCACCACCTTTGGCAGAAAGAAGAATGGACCAGAACAAAAGAAATATCTTCCTTAACCTAACACAACTGTGGGCAGTTCTACCCTATTGCCTTCCACAACTCACCCCATGCCCAACTCTTGAACAGAATCATAGAATACCTGAGCTGGAAAGGAAGGAATACAAATCAAAGCACAAGTGACAGGTGGTGGTCCAATTTTCTCTTGAATGCTTCAGCGTTTGCAGCACTCACCACCTCCTGAGATCACTTGGTTCCATTGTTATACTGCTCTAACAGTTAAGATGTTTTTCCTGACAGTCTAAATCTGGCTTCCTGTCGCTTGGGCCCCTAGATAGCAGCCCAGTCAAATGACACACAACCGCATTAAGTGAGGAGTGATGCAGTGCAGCAGTGGTTTCCTGACTTTGGGTCCCCAGGTGTTCTTGGACAACCACTCCCAGAAACCCCAACCAGCACAGCTGATGACAAAGGCTTCTGGGAGTTTGGGGGTCTCAAAGTTGGGAACCACTGCAGTAGAGGGAGGAGGAAATCAGTTTACACGTATGCTATAAAACTCCCACTTTAAAATGGCCTATGAATGGCAGCCTTCTGTTAGATCACTAGCAGACTTTAGCCCTTGAATTCAGGGAAGTGAGAGCTAATCACAGGGGCTGCAATCCAGCAGTAAGCTACAGTAGGACCCCAGTATCCGCTGTGGATTTGTTCCAGGCCTTCCTGTGGATAATGAAAACCATGGATAAGAGAGAACACCCCAAAACTGCTGTTTTGCAACAGTAGCTTGCTTTATGGCTGCTGCTGAATATTTCCCCCCCTGTCAATCATGGATAACTGAATCAGTGGTTAATGTATCAGTGGATACCAGGGGGGGGGGGAGAGGGGTCCTACTGTACTAGAATTGTGCCCACTGAGTCAGTGGGGATTTGGTGAGGCAACATCTCTGTAAGCTCCACTGAGTCAGTGGGACTACTCTACTGACGTACTACTGGGTTTCAACTAATATTTATTATGGGTTAATCTTAATGACAGCCTTTCAAATATTTCAAGAATGCTATCTTCTCAGCCTTCTTTTCTCAGCCTTTCCTCTTCTGAACTCTGCACAGGACAAGCTATGTGAGCTTGTTTTCCCCTCAAAAGAAAGCACGTTGGAAGTCTAGGCAAAAGATAAATAAATAAAAAGCAGAAAGACAAAAAAAGTGGTGGCACTTTTAAGACTAATTTTTATATTTTTGATGAGACCCTTCATGGACAAGCTCTGCTTTTTTTTTAAAAAAAAAATAAAAGTTAGTCTTTCAATTGCCACCATGTTTATTGTCTTTAAATTTGTTTTTACTGAAGCTTTTTGAATGGCAGAGAAACTAACATTAAGTCCAGGCAATTTGGATGTCAGAGAATTTAAAACCTGCTGAATCCTGGGCCAGCTCTTAGGAATTCATGTATGGAGACCGTATCTCCGGGGGGGGGGGGGGATAATGAATCCCACGAGTCTTCCTTACTTAGTCCGATTTATTAAAAGTGTACTTGAAGAAGCAAACATTATTTTTAATCATCTTTTAAAAAATCTTAGGGTCTGGGTTGGTTGTTTTTGTGTGTGTGCAGGAAATAAAAGCTGTCCAAGAATACCATGTACAATCTCTCTGCATGGCTTCTATTTTTACCAAAATCCATCCTCTGTCGTTGTTCCTTGACAGTAAATCTCCTTATGCCTGGCTCAAAAAGAACTGGCGTGTGCCTAGCTAGCACTATAATCCTGGCTCAGAGCAACACACCGGGGCACTGATTCATCGGTCAGCCACTCCCACTGCCGAAGCATGTTAAAACAAACAAGCTCCCCCGTGCGCACACGTGCACAGAGTACTCTAAGCTGGCTTTGTCATATATGCTGAATGATCTCAGCATTTAAGCTTCCTACGGCACAGACACCAACGTGCGAAAACGACAGGCCACCCGGCGCATGAGAACTTTTGCAATGAAAGAAGAGAACATTAAGCTATAAAATGCACATCACCTAGGTGTCTGTGAAGATTCTCAGTCATCTAGGTGAGGCTATCTGGAAGTTGAGTCGTGGCCACTGGACTTCTCGTGAGATCAATCTCACATGAAACGTCTAGTTGCCATGACTCAATCTTCACATAACCTGAGTGCTACTTGGTGCATTTACTAGCATCGATACATAGAATAAGAAGAGAAGAGAGCCATGCTGGATCGGGCCAACGGCCCATCTAGTCCAGCTTCCTGTATCTCACAGTGGCCCCACCAGATGCGTTTGGGAGCGCATGAGACTAGATCTCTGTCTCCTGATCCCACTCCCCTGCATCTGGCCCTTGAAGTACCCCGGCTTTAAGCCTGGAGATTACACATTTCCCTCATGGTTTGTAACCTGTGATGGACTTTTCCTCCAGGAATCTGTCCAATCCCCTTTTGAAGGCATCCAGGCCAGATGCCATCACCACATCCTGTGGCAGGGAGTTCCACAGACTAACAAAACACTAGGTAAAAAAAATATTTTCTTTTGTCTGTTCTTACTCTCCCAGCTCTCAATTTGAGTGGATGTCCCCTAGTTCTGGTATTTTCGGAGAGGGAGAAGAGCTTCCCTCTATCCACTTCACTCATGCCCTGCATTGTTTTGTACGTCACAATCATATCCCCCCCGAGGCGCCTTTTTCCAGATTAAAGAGCCCCAAATGTTTTAGCCTTTCCTCATAAGGGAGGTGCCCCAGCCCAGTCATCATTTTAGTCGCTCTCTTCTGAAACATAGAGTTGGAAGAGACCTCAAGGGCCATCCAGTCGAACCCCCGCCATGCCGGAACCCCCATCCCAGTACACCTTGCATGGATATTCAATAATCTCTAGTCACTTGCTCCTGGGTGCAAAGTAGAGATGGGCACGGAATGAATAATTTTTCGTTCTCGTTGTTTGTTTTTCGTTTCATTATGCAACGAAACGACAAACGAAATTTGTCCCTAAAATGAAACGAAACGAACAGAAACGCAGGGATTTTGGTCATGCGTTTAGTTTCCGTTACTGCAATGAAGTGAGCGGCTTTAAATGCTAAAAAAAAATCATTAAAAATTGGAATAAATGGTAACGAAACGGTAACGAAACGGAAACGAGTTTTTTTTAAAAAATTTCACAAACAACGGAAACAAACCGAAATGGACTTCTAAACGACGAACGACAAACGAAACTCCATTTTTAATATTCGTGCCCATCTCTAGTGCAAAGTATACCCTGAGAAGCTCCTGTTGGAATTCACCACCATTACTTCCAACCTTTTCTCAACTGCCATCGCTCCTATAAAAATAAATCCACACTATTTGTAAAGGTACGCAGGACCGGCTGGGGAAATGGCCGGGTGCAGAGCCAAAGGTCGGGAGTTCGACTCCCCACTTCTCCAGGGAGCATAGCCAGCCTGAGTGGTCTTGAGCAAGCTGCACATTGTCCCAAGCATGCGCAGGAGAAAGAGAATGGGGGGAAATCAGTTCTGTGTATTCTATACCTTGACAAACCTGAAAAGGGTACTGTCACCCCAAGTTGGAACTGCCCTGACAGCACGTTATAATTCATTTACAATCAGTGTAATAATATGGCCGATAATCTCAGCTACTTATGTGTTGCATATGATGCTAAACACATGTGTGTGCATTGTTCCTATTTACATATGAATGAATGCACACAACAGGAAATCAAGTGTGCTTTCTGTAAAATTCAATTTCTCAGAAAGGATTGCTGCACACCATCCTGCACGATATCACTTGGTATTAAACCAAGATAACTTAAGTGTATACAGTGTGTGTGTGTTAGCTTGTTGTTTTCCACATTATGTGTGTTTTGCCTGCTCTGTGTGCTTTTCTGAGCATTGCCCGTTTCCCTGTTGCCACTGGGGTTCAGGTTGTGTCCAAACATTGCTTTTGAGTTAATTTGCATTCTTCCAAGCTTATCAGTTTTGTCGTCTGTGAAATGGGTGACAGAGCTGAATTTGGGTTGCCCTGAAACCTAAAATAAATACTGCTCCCAGCATCTCTAGGGGTTCTCCAAACAGGGGGGAACGGCCTCATTGATTATACTGTACTTGACACCTTGCCATTCGTGGAAAAAGACGGCTATTCCTCACACTACTCAGTGTTTGCTTCTCAGAGGCTCCTGTCTGGACTACCTTTAAGGACCAACTGGTTCCCATTTTAATGTGAACTCAAGTAACTTGCAGTTCCCAAACTGCCACGTAACCCAAAACATAATCTGAATAATAATAAATGAAATTTGTAATTCAAAACACACAGCTTCCTGAATTTCACAAAGCTGTTCTCCAATTGAAAAACACAAAAAGGTGTGTTAAGGAAAATAATGTACAAAAATTCAGTACACTGGAGAGAAGGCCTGCAACAATGCACAGCAAAACAATAAATTAGGGGTTCCTAACCTTTGGGAAGATGCCTTAAGCACATCCGATCTCGCCTCATTTTGGAAGCTAAGCAGGGTCGGCCCTGGTTAGTACTTGGATGGGAGACCTCCAAGGAATACCAGGTGCTGTAGGCGCCTGGAGTAGGAACTGGCAAACCACTCCAGTATTCCTGCCAAGAAAACTCCATGGTCATGGGGTCACGAAGAGTCGGTCACGACTGTAACGACACAACACACACACAACCTTGGGAAGCCGAAGTGTTCTTGGACTGCAGCTCCCAAAAGCCCCAGCTAGATCCCGCTGGTGGTGAAGGTTTCTGGGAAGTGCAGTCCAAGAACACTTGGGTTCGTGCCTTTTTATGCACATTCCTTTTTTATATATTAAAAGAAGCTTCTTTTAGCACTGGCCAAACCCATCACAATTATGCTGGGCGGGCTGAGCAAACTATATACAGTGGACCCTTGTATAACAAACGGTGTGTATAATATAAAATCTGTGCAACATAAAAAATTCTGGAGATAGGGGACATTTGCTTAACAGAATCGCCTATAGGGCGAATCCGTACAACATAAATATGGCTGTGATTAGGGATTACTCTTTTTTCAATGCATTCCTATGGGAAATTTGTATAAAGGAAAATTTGCTTAACCGAATTTCGTTTGGAACGAATTAATTCCTTTATGCAAGGAATTTCACAATGCAGTTTTCCAATCACACACACACACACACACACACACACACACACACACACACACACACACACACACACACACACACACACACACACACACACACACACACACACAGTCCTGGGGTAAGTATGGGACACTTTTCCGCCTTACCATAGGGGCCTTTTTCATCAGCCCGCCTAGCTGTACAACATAAAAAATTGCTTTGAGACAGGCCCGTGTTAAAAGAAAAAGAGGTCATCCAAGGACTCTCTGGCTTGACACCATCAAAAGGGACACCGGAGTGATTCTGAAAGAACGAAAAGAAGTTGCTAAAGAGACAGGCAGAGCCTTGATCCACACAGTGACCAAGACTACGACACAACAGAACAGAGAGAAGAAGAGAAGACCTGGCCACCCTTCTCTGTCTTCCAGCCGGCTAGACATTGGTTGCTGGCAATCTCAACCTGTTTCTCCCACTGGCAGCCCGAATGATGTTGCACGCTCCAAAATGCACATCTGAGAGACAAGCAGAGACTCTGCCTCAGAGGCCCAGAACCTGCTCCTCTCCCATCCTTTGCCCCAAGCACGGAAAAATCATACCCGGCACCGCCTTTAATTATTTATAATGAAAGAGGTAAGAACAGACATTTTGCAAAGATCTATGCTTGACTCTCCCTCTCCCCCCTCACTTCGCAGTTTCTGGTTTTGTTTTCTGTTGTTTTGCTGACGGCCTTGAAACAGTCGTGCCAGCTGCTGAAACGGGGCATTTTATACTTTCATTAGACTTGCGTCTTTCATTGCGGAAGGGGTCTGGTTCCGAAATGAAACATGGCAGCACAGCCTCTGTTCGGAACCGGGACCCACCCTTGAGAATGAAATTAACCACTGACTTACCTTCTTTTAGGTCGCATGGGGTGAAACTCCAATGATGAAGCAGCCTCTGATGCGTCATCTTTCCCTCTCCCTGGCACTGGCCAATCAGACAGGAAGGCGGGATGGTGCATGTCCTTGCACAGCTCCTGATTGGCCAGCGCCAGGGAGAAGGAAAGATGACGTGTCGGAGGCTGCTTCCTCAGTTTTTCACCCCATGTGACCCAAAGGAAGCCAAGTCAGTGGTTGATTTTGTGCTGGAGGGTGGGTCCTGGTTCCGATTGGCAGATGTGCTGCCATGGTTCATTTTAGAACCGGACCCCTTTCGAAATGAAACAACCATCTCTAAATTTCATACATTCCATAGGATATAATCATGGGAGTGTGAGGCAAGCAGGTGGCCTTCCTCATGCAAGGAAAGGCCCGTGGGAGTGCTTTTAGATGCTTGGCGAACTCCCCCTGGATGTCACCCGTCAAGTTGGCTGGTTACGTCCAGCATTTACCTGGCCCACACCTGCTTTCAAATCGGGCTTTCCTGATGTGAAAAGTGCTGGAATGGTATTGGCGAACTTCCACTGCACTTGTAACTCATCCAAGAGTGGCCATTGGCCCAGATAGAGAAGTATATCAATCAATCAATCAAAATAAAATAAAATAAAGGGGCAGGGCAAGAGAACTCTGTGCAGACTCCATGGCCTCTACATCTGCTCCCAGGTAGCTGGCTTTCGTTCTAAGTTTCCAGTCCTCCCCTCTAACATTATGCACATGGGATCTTAAGGGTCATTTTACCAGTGTTGCAGTAAGAAATGACCACAACAGTCCCGCCCAAGCTATATTTACAGGTGAGCTCTCTTCACCTCTGCATTACAGTATATTGCCTTTAAAAATTAAGAATCCATGCAAGGATTTGCATCTAGCTGAAGATTCGCTTTAAAAACACATTTCCTCCCAAAACCTGGATTTTTAAAACACTTTTTAAAAAAACACCTAAGAGCCAAACTGGGTTATTCAGGAAGTAGATAAGGCAATGAGATGGCTGAGCTCCAAGATGCGCACCAATACAGCTCCTCTGGACACAAATTCATCTGGTGAAAGAAAGTCCATATGGAGGACCAGAGCAACCGTGATGAGTCTTTACGGCTGGGATGTTGGCAAGTCAAAGGGTCCAAGCCCCATGACATATGGAGGGCCGAAGGTTCCGCATCCCTGTTCTCCGGGACGACATGGGAGAAGCAGAACAAAAGGGAGAGGAAAAATAGAGATAGAGTTGGCTGATGCTCCACTCCGCTTGGGTCATTATCTTCACCTGTCCTTTGGAAGCAGTGGAAGAGGAGGAACGCGGGGCGAGGGGGGGGGACATGATATATACCAGTAGGGACGAACCTTCAGCTCTCCAGATGCTTTGGACCACAACTCCCACAGTCCTTTGTCATTGGCAATATAGGATTGGAATTCTGGGAGTTGTGGTCCAAAACATCTGGAGTGCCAAAGGTTTGCCACCACTGTGCTATACCCTGCTTCCTCTTCTCTTGAGCTGCTGGCAAGGTTGGCGCAGACAATTAGAAGTAGGCAGGACGCTTTGGTTCAGGCCCCATGGGCTGGAACATCAGGTTCTTCCTCAGGCAGCCATTAGGTGGAGGCAGTGGTTTTGGCAGCTGCTGCTGGTTTTAAGTCTGAGAGGTTATTAAACAGGCTGGTTGTTAAATGAGGAGTGGCTGTAGTGGAAATTGCTATCCCAGCTTCTCCACAGAGGTGGGGGGCACCTACGTGGCACAGACCACAGGTCTGAAAGGATGAGATCATGGAAGCGCTAAAGACATAACCATAATGTGTGTTATGAGGAAGTCTTCATTTATCACAATGTGAGCTCCTTGGAAGGCAGAAATATTAGCTCTAATTTCAAGGGGGAAACTGTGTTTGGACTCTACTACCAATCTATAGGTGGAGGCACACACGCACACGCACGCACACACACAGGTTTCTCCCCATCATGAAAGAAAATTTCATGGGTGATAACCCTCCCTTGCAAACTGCAGTGGTATGATCCGGACCAGGACCAAATCCTGCTGCTTAATTATGCCTTTGGAAAGCAAATACAGTGGTACCTCGGATAACAACTGCCCCGGATAACGAATAATTCGGATAACAACTGCAAATTTCCGGGTATAGGGCTGCCTCTGATAACGAATTTTCCCTATGGGCTGCCTCGGATAACAAATCGCAATTCCTAGATATAGGTCTGCCTTGGAGAACAAATTTTCTCTATGGGCTACCTTGGATAACGAATCTTCCTATGGGCTGCCTCGGATAATGAATTTTCCCTATGGACTGCCTCAGATAATGAATTTCCAGCATGCATCAGTAAAAAAGTTATCCCAGGTAGCATTGCATCTGTAACTTTAAAGTGCACTTTTTAAAGAGTTTTGAGCAAAAAAACAGGTGTCTGTGCCTTTTTCCTAGGCTCCAGAACGGATTAAACAGTTTCCCATTCATTCCTATGGGAAACTGCGTTTCGGATAACGACGTGCTTCGGATAACAACTAACGTCGGAGAACAAATTACCACCGTTATCCGAGGCACTACTGTACTGTAATTTTGAACTCGGCATGGATCTCTGACTTTTTAAGTTGCCAGGAAGGAGCCAGTCAAACTGATCTCATGAGAACTACTACTATGGAAGGAGGGGATATGGCCTGGGTCCAAGCTATCTCAAAAACCCACAGTATGAGCCAACTTGGGTGCTAAGATAATCAGGATAAACACTTTCCATAACTCCTGCCACCTTCACTGGTACTTCTGATGAGGACACAGGAGAGGCCTTTCTCTGTTGCTGCTCCCAGACTTTGGAACTCCCTCCCACAAGAGGCCAGACTTGCCCTATCTTTGCTGTCTTTCCAAAAGCAGGAAAAGGCTTTTAGTGATGGAAGATGACTCCTCACAATTATTGTACTTAGCGTTAAATACTGTCTTTATTGTGTTAACAACAATTGTATACATATTGTCTCTAACTTTATATATTGCCCTTCAATGTTGTACAGTGATCCCCCATCTATCGCGGGGGTTAGGGACTCAACCCAACCCGCAATAATTGAAAATCTGCGATATGTGGATGCAGGTTGGGTCAGGCCTGTGGGGCCTAATTGGGGGCTCTTGTATCTACCCCCAGCCTGGTGCTGCCCTGCAAAGGCCTTCCCGGGCCTTCTGGAGGCCCCAAAAGGGCCTCCCTGTGAACTGGAAGAGACTTCTGGATTTCCGAAAATCAGAAATGATTTTCTGCAAACCGGAAGTTCACACGGAAGCCATTTTCGGGCCTCCAGAAGACCTGGGAAGGCCCTCGCAGGCCCATTTGGGGCAGCATCAGTCCTGGGGTAAGTACGGGAGGCCTGAAACAGGCATTTTCCCCTTAACCCAGGGGCCCTTTTTCATATACTGTGGTCCCGCGATATAGCGGGACTGCAGTATATGAACCGCGAAAGGGAGGGGGACCACTGTAACCTGCCTTGGGCCCTTTTCAAGGAGAAAGCTAGGGTAAAAAAAAATTAAGTAAGTATCAGATCAAAAAATCTGAGGACCACCACCGATCAAATAGCATTACACAACTCAAGGCAGGTAACCCTTCTACAATCTGGATGGAAAACAAACACAACACAACACAACACAACACACACACACACACAGCAAAGACCTCTTATTGTCCCTGGCCATTACAATTGGGGAGGAAATTCTCTAACCAATTCTGAAGTGTCTCAGTAAAAGCACACAAGATTATATGGCATGATGTATCTGAGAAAATGGACTCCAAACCATTGCAACTTTTTAATTATGACTATTAAGATGTCTCTTCTAATTCCCTGTTCTTAACTTGAATATGTCTTAAATGTTCGGGGCTGTATATTCTCCCTCATGATTGTAAGCCACCTCGGGTCCTATTCCAAGGAAAAAGGTGGTATAAAAATATTCAAAAGAGGACATCTCCAACACTCTTTGAGAGAATGAGCTCATGAGAACAGGAAGGGGCCAGTGCACCACTTCCTTCTGCCTCCCTGGTGAGGCAACCAGCCCTGTGGATGTGCAACACCAAGTGTCTTGAAAAAAAAAAAAACAGCTTCAAGAAGCAATGCCAAGAGGACAACCAAGGAGTAGCAAAGAGAAAGCACAGACTAGCCAGTACAAGGACAGGCAACTTCAACGGCCATCAATGCCAAGATGTCTCGGCCAAAGAGATCCGGGATCCAGCACTTACCATCACCGTAATGCCATCTTTCTCCAGTGGAGTCTTATCGTAGGTCACTTCACACACTCTCACTACTGTGGTCGCACCGTATTTCTTCAGATCCTACACAGAAGAAAGGGAGAACAACAGACGGTTTTGAGTTGATCTACCCTCCTTGCACCTCGACGGCAGTCGTCTCATGGAACTACACCACCTGCCCAACTTTTATTTATTTTTCCAACAACCAAAAAATCCTTTACACCTCCATCTCCATCAATCTATATTTAGCGACTGGCAGAGAGCAGAAGTATTGGAGGGGAAAATATACACAATTCCAAAGAAGCAACTACTCCAAGATGGAGGTCAACCTGTGTGTGTGTGTGCACAATGTCTCAGTTTTAAGTCTTGCCCTCCTTGCACCTCCAATTGGTATATGACCAAAGGCTCATTACTAATAGCTTCTGTCCCCATGTTGGTCAACCACCTGCCTAGGGAACGAGAAGGAGGACATGAACACAACACCCTCCTATTTAATGTCAGCCAGCAGATAAATCAATACGCAGAAACAAAAGGCTCCTGAAAGTAACATAACCAGGTGGGATTCATAGCATGCCGCCAACAGTAGGTTCACTCCCTAATGTTTTATAGTGCGAGTTTTGGTTGTATAGATTCATGGATGTAACCACTCCATTGAAGCTGAACCGGTCTGGATCAGGTCACAGACAGAGTGGCAAACCATATGGGAAGACCTTACATGCTGCCGGGATGTTGGTAGAGGGGTGGGTGGAATAACAAGCAGAATGAAACCGGAGGAACTAAGTAAAATAAATGGGATGTGCATCAGTGACTTTCCAATTTATGGCTTAGCGGATTAGCCACTATACTATATGTCAGATTATTCAGTATACCTCCTGCTCCCATGCAATTGCGACCCTTATCATTTAACACAGAACAAGTGTCAGTTCATTACAGACTTATAGCCAGAGTGTTTCTCAATGGTCCCTTTTCAAACTGGGAAAAGGTGGGGTAACACAGTTCTCAGCCCTGAGCCTAGTGCGCTTCAACATTTTTTAAATGAATGACTTGGATGAGGGAGTGCAGGAATACTTATGAAATTTGTGGATGACACAAAAATGCATGGGGCAGGTAATACCTTGGAAGACAGGAACAAAACTCAAAAAGATCTTGGTTAAGTGTGAGCACTGGGCGGAAACAATGAAATTAAAGGGGGTGAGTGCAAACTTTTACCTCTAGTAAGGGGAAAACCAAATGCACAGGTACAAGATGGGGATCCTTGGCTTAGTAATACTACATGTGGGAAGGACCTTGGAATTGTTGTAGAACACAAGCTGACTGTGATCCAAGACTGGGGCACCTCCCTTATGAGGAAAGGCTAAAACATTTGGGGCTCTTTAGTCTGGAAAAAAGGCACCTGAGGGGGGATATGATTGAGACATGCAAAATTATACAGGGCATGAGTAAAGTGGATAGAGGGGCGCTCTTCTCCTTCTCACAAAATACCAGAACTAGGGGACATACACTCAAATTGAGGGCTGGGAGAGTAAGAACTGACAAAAGAAAATATTTTTTCACCCAGCGCGTTGTTAGTCTATGGAACTCCCTGCCACAGGATGTGGTGATGGCATCTGGCCTGGATGCCTTCAAAAGGGGATTGGACAGATTCCTGGAGGAAAAGTCCATCACAGGTTACAAACCATGAGGGAGATGTGTAATCTCCAGGTTTAAAACCAGGGTACTTCAAGGACCTGATGCAGGGGAGTGGTATCAGGAGACAGAGATCTAGTCTCATGCGCTCCCAGAGGCATCTGGTGGGGCCACTGTGAAATACAGGAAGCTGGACTAGATGGGCCTTTGGTCTGATCCAGCATGGCTCTTCTTATGTTCTTATATAAGACTGCAACTTGCTACAAAAAAGGTGAATGCTCTTTTAGGATGCATGAGGAGAGGTATCGTCTTCAAATCCCATGAGGTACTAGTTCCCTGACATTCAAAGGAAGGGCAGGAACTGTCCCCCATCAACCCCAGAGTGTAGGACACATATCAATGGGCTCCAACTACAGGAATCCAGATTCAGGCTGACTATCTCTTAACTGTTATTAGAGCAGTATAACAATGGAGCTAACAAGCTCAAGAGATGGTGAATGCTTCAATACCGGAGGCATTCAAGAGAAAATTGGACTGGCAGCTGTAACATGACCCTTCCTACCTCAAGTATTCTATGAACATCTACCTTTCACTTTGGACCAGCTATGTTACTGGTAATTTAGGACATACATTCTCTCTGGATGCTCTTTAGCTATCTAGTTTTATTTTTCTTGAAGCCAATTCTCCACAATTTATCCTCTGGTATTCCGGCTCGAATCAAAACCTGGAAGCTACAGACCAGCATTCCTCCTCTCTCCTCCTCGTTGTGGATTCTGATGGCACCCCAACCCAACCGCCTTTTTTATGCTTCAGAGCTGTTTAGACAAGGGTGATTCAATTACAATATGGAGAAATACATCATCTTCTTCCTCCTCCTCCTAGGGTTTTCCTGCAGATCTCTTCAACTTTTGGATCCTGAAATGCCACTTTTCATGACTGACTGCGCATTGACAATTCACATGTCCTTATTGGGAGTGTCCTGCTTTCTGTTTTGGTCACCCGCATGACCAAATCAATTTTCGGGTGGAAAGCAATTTTGGCAACAGTGGGAGGTGCTGCTCTGAGGATGTGTCCAAACCAGTGAAGCTGGCTTTCTCTCATCATCATTTGTGATGCGGTCGAGTCGAGACGTACCCAATATCCAACAGAACACACCCATCTCCATGGCATAGAGATAGCTCTCTACACTCAATGCTGCCGCCTAGCACTCTGTGCCATACTACGGCGGACAATTGCCTTGTTAATCTTGGATTTGAAATGGATTGGTATTCATCTGTCACAAAGTGCACCGGTGAGTTCTCGCCAACGCAACCAGGCCGCCAAAAATCAAGGAGGTTCTGCTAAGGTCTGAAACTTTTACTTATTTTTTAAAAAAATCTTCTATCCAACCCACCTAGTGACAAACTACATCTCTGGCCATCTTAAAAAAGAAAATAAACATCAAAAATAGCATAACATAAAACTCTCAGCGCTAATTAAAACCACCACCAGAAAAGAAACTACCCCTAAAACTATTTTTAAAGCCACACAATAACATTAAAGATGTGGGCTGGGGTGGGTTCAATTAAACGATAATCAATGGGGTTTCCAGTCATTAAAAGTAGTAAAATTCGGTAGGAGCACTGGCGGTGACGCGGGTTAAACCACCCAACGGCTGTTCTTGCCGATAAAAAGGCCATTTGAATCTCATTCCTTATTTCAGCTCCCGTCAATGTTTGAAAGCATTAAAAAAAGGTGAGGGTATAAATAGGTACACTTTGGTGGGAAGGTAAAGACGTTCCATGTGCTTGCATTTTAAGTCACGCTGGCCACATTACCATGAAAATAAGTCTACCAATGTAGGTTCTTTGGCTGACAAAAGGAGACGGGCACTAGCCCTTAGAATTCGAAAGCACTAGACTTAATGGTCAGGGGGAACCTTTAGCTTTAAAATTACGTAGGAGTGAGCTAGAGCGCTGAAACTGTTGGCGGCAAAGTCGGCAGCTCGAATCCCGGGTGCCACGCAGAGGAGTGAGCTCCTGCTGTTAACCCCAGCTCCTGCCAACCTAGCAGTTCGAAAAACATGTAAATGCAAGTAGATAAATAGGTACCGCCGTAAAAAGCGGGAAGGTAAACAGTGTTCCGTGTGCAGAAATACGTTCAGCCATGCCAGCCACATGGCCACGGACTTGGACAACACTGGCTCTTTGGCTTGGAAATGGAGATGAGCACCAACCCTAGAATCGGACACGACTAGCACGCATGTGCAAGGGGGACCTTTACCTTTTTTTTTTAAGACTGTAGAAGGCCTAAGCCATGTCACTACTTGCTTTCTAAAGCCGAGAAGGGTGACAGCCTAACACATCTGAAAGGGATTTCCACAACGAGGGGGCCACCACTGAGAAGGCCCCGTTCCTCATTGTGGGTTTCAGGGCCTCCCTTGGAGGGGCCGCCCATAGCATCAGGAATTGAGAGGTGTGGGTGGGACAGGGGATCTATCAGAGGGAGAGGCATGCAAGACAAGTAGCAAGGTCTTAAAACTGTTCCGGGCTTTGAATGTCAACTTTAATACCTTGAACTTGGTCTGAAAGCCTACTGGCTGGAACGCTTTCAACTGGACAAGAGGATGCAGCAAACTGACACATGGTCAGAGACTGCATTTTTATTTCCCAGCTGAGATGAGGAGGGAGGGGATTTATTTGTTTCATTTAAAAATTATATGCTACACTGATTTCCCCTAAGGGAACTCTGGACGGTTCTTACCACTTGTGAAAGAAATCCTATTGGCATTTGTTAAGAAAGGAAAATAACAAGTCCTCTCGTTGTTGCTTTTTAACATTTTGGTGTTTAGCCTCGTGGCACAGTAGTTAAATGCCTGTACTGAAGGTAAAACTGTGCTCACAACCTCAGGTTCAATCCCAGGTAGCAGGCTCAAGGTTCACTCAACCTTCCATCCTTCCCTGGTCAGTACAATGAGTACAGTGGACCCTTGTATAACAAACGGTTTGTGTAACATAAAATCTGTACAACATAAAAAGTTCCGGACAGGGGGAATTTGCTTTACAGAATTGTCTATGGGGCAAATCCGTACAACATAAATATGGTTGCGATTAGGGATTACTCTGTTTTCAATGCATTCCGATGGGAAATTTGAATAAAGGAAAATTTGCTTAACATTATTTCATTTAGAACGAATTAATTCCTTTATATAAGGTACCACTGTATCCAGCTTGCGCGCGCGGGGGGGGGGGGCGCAATGTGTAACTTGCATACTGCATACTGTAATTAAAACTGCAAACTGCCCAGAGACTACTTGAAGTGGTATTGGGCTGTATATAAAGCAGAACACTTTTGCTTTGCTTTGTTATTTTAATAATGTTAATGTATTTGGAAGTTCTATGTGATGTTAATTGGCCAATTTATGCTTTGTTTTTATCTGTTTTTTTTTAAAAGTAATTTTTTGCATTTGCTGTGTCCGAGTTTTGTTTTTGGTTTCGATAGACTGTTAGCTGCCCAGAGTGGCTTTTGGCCAGATGGGTGGGAACAAAATGTAATAAATAAATAAACCAGGAGTGCTAAAAGCAAGACACAGAGAAGATGACAACATGCGGCTCCTTTCCCCACTCCTGTCACCGAGGATCGCAGTGGATGTGTCCGACTGTTCCTCTCAAGAGTAAACAAGGGCATTTATTTTTAATCCTTGTAGGTATGCAACATATGCAACAATTCATCTAGTTGCCCATGTAACCAGAACATCTGCGGACAACAGAGCTGACTTGGCTGGGACAGGGCGGAGGAAAGGCCTATGTATAGTTACAAACAGCACGCTGGCCATGAGCCCGGGGATTAAAGAGAGGGCAAAAGGTGTCAAGCAAATGCTAGAAGTTCTAGAGAGGGTTGCAGAAGCACTCAGGGGAACAGAAAGGGAGCGAGAGTCAAACGACCAAACAGAAAGGAAAAGGCATGGCACACTAAGAAAAATAAGTTCGAAGAGAAGCAGAAGAACACCACCAGCCACCTGGTCTGGTTTGCAGGTGAACATAAGAACCTAAGAAGAGCCATGCTGGATCAGGCCAAAGGCCCATCTAGTCCAGCTTCCTAGATCTCACAGTGGCCCCACCAGATGCGTCTGGGAGCGCACGAGACTGGATATCTGTCTCCTGATCCCACTCCCCTGCATCTGGCCCTTGAAGGACCCCGGTTTTAAGCCTGGGGATTACACATCTCCATCATGGTTTGTAACCTGTGATGGACTTTTCCTCCAGGAATCTGTCCAACCCCCTTTTGAAGGCATCCAGGACAGATGCCATCACCACATCCTGTGGCAGGGAGTTCCACAGACTAACAACGCGCTGGGTGAAAAATATTTTCTTTTGTCTGTTCTTACTCTCCCAGCCCTCAATTTGAGTGGATGTCCCCTAGTTCAGGTGTTTTGTGAGAGGGAGAAGAGTGTCCCTCTCTCCACTTTACTCATGCCCTGCATTATTTTGTATGTCTCAGTCATATCCCCCCTCAGGCGCCTTTTTTCCAGACTAAAGAGCCCGAAATGTTTTAGCCTTTCCTCATAAGGGAGGTCACCCAGCCCAGTAATCATTTTAGTCGCTTTCTTATGCACCTTTTCCTGTTTCACTATGTCTTTTTTGAGATGCGGAGACCAGAATTGTACACAATACTCCAGGTGGGGCCTTACTTGCCACCACCGAGACCTGTCTGAGCAAGTTCAGCCGCCAAGCCCATTCCTAATCATCTCCCGGTTGTAGTGGCAGAACGTGAGCCAAGGTGTGCTGAGAGCAGGATGCCTTGGGAACATTTTGCTCAAGAGGAGGAGCGGAGCAGGAGGAAAATGCCTCCCCGGATTTCCTTGTGAGATTTCGAGGTCGTCATCATCAACAACAACAGTAAATGTTTCTGTTGCTGGATGAAGCCAGGGTCGACTTCTCTCTGACCGATGCAGGGCAAAAAGAATCACAGAATCATAGAATGATTGAGTTGGAAGGAGAAGGCCATTGAGTCCAACCCATGCTCAATGCAGGAATACAAATCAAAACAGATCTGACCAAGGGTTGTAATAATTTCCTTGGCTTACTTCCATATTACTTCTGTATACAGTACTTTTCCATGTACAGTAATACCTTGGATAACAAATGCCCCTGATGACATTTTTTTCGGATAACAAATCACAATTTCTAGGTATAAGTCTGCCTCGGATAATGAATTTCCCTATGGCTGCCTTGGATAATTAATTTTCAGCATGCGTCAGTAAAATAGTGTTCAAGGGCTGCAACTAATTTGTACTTTTAAAGCGCACTTTATAAAGAGTTTTGAGCAAAAAGCCAGGTGTCTATGTCATTTTCCTATGCTCTGGAACGGATTAATTGTTTTCCCATTCATTCCTATGCGAAACCATGTTTCAAACGTTTTTTTTTTTTTGGAAAACAAATTGCCTCGTAGAACGAATTCAATTCATTATCTGAGGTACCACTGTACTTGCATAATCGTTAGACTAAAAATTGAGGTTTCTCTTATACATGGAAATAAGCCAAGGAGAGAATCGTGCAGTTGCAAAACTGTAATTTTGCATTGGAAATATGGGCCTCGGCTTATACATGGGGGTATGTTCTAGACAGAAAAATACGTGTTTTTTTTTAAAAGGGTCATACACATTGCCAATAAATGCATTTCTAATCTTTGGCGCTTGTCTTATGATGTGTGTGATCGTATGTTTACTACTCCAGAGGTCGTGGGTTCCATTGTCACACTGCTCTAAAAATTGGGAAGTTTTATCTGGTATCCAGCCTAAATCTGGTGGTGCCTGTACCTTGAGCTCATGATTCAGTGTCCTGAATTCTGGAGTTGACCGAGAACAGAACCTGCCCCACCTCTGTCTGATTACCTTTCATGCATTGGCAGGCATGTCCAAACTACGGCTCTCCTGATGTTTTGGACCACAACTCCCAGAATTCTAAGCCTGTATTTCCAATGGCAAAGGACTTCGGGAGTTGTGGTCCAAAATATCTGGAGGGCCAAAGTTTGGGCATACCTGATGTACGCTTTTTGAAAAGAGCTATCCTCGGTCTTCTGGAAAAGTCTGGAACAAAGGTGCCTGAAAGGGGATATGACTGAGATGTACAATATTATTCAGGGCATGAGTAAAGTGGATAGAGGGACACTCTTCTCCCTCTCACAAAATACCAGAACTAGGGGACATCCACTCAAATTGAGGGCTGGGAGAGTGAGAACAGACAAAACTAAATATTTTTTTACCCAGCGTGTTGTTAGTCTATGGAACTCCCTGCCACAGGAGGTGTTGATGGCATCTGGCCTGGATGCCTTCAAAAGGGGATTGGACAAATTCCTGGAGGAAAAGTCCATTACAGGTGACAAACCATGATGGAGATGTGTCATCTCCAGGCTTAAAACCGGGGTACTTCAAGGGCCAGATGCAGGGGAGTGGTATCAGGAGACAGAGATCTAGTCTCGTACACTGCCAGATGCATCAGGTGGGGCCACTGTGAGATACAGGAAGCTGGATTAGATGGGCCTTTGGCCTGATCCAGCAGGGCTCTTCTTATGTTCTTTTCTCAAGGTTAAACATGCCCAGCTTTTTCAGCCATTCCTCTTTGTTCCCCATCAGCAGATCATCCTGGTTGTCATGTCCCCACTGGATGAGAAAGGTGGGATAAAAATCAGAGTAATGGGCGGATGGAGTGATGGATCTGCAAACCAGTCCTGTTTCCAATTCTGCTCCATTGCGACCATTTGGTAAAAAGGAAGCTCCAAACTTCCGTCATGTTAACAGCACGCCTGAAGCCTCAGAGCAGACAACGTGAAGTGTCTCCTGCTACCACTCCCCTGCATCTGGCCCTTGAAGTACCCCGGTTTTAAGGCTGGAGATGACACAAGGCAGCCAGGCCAGATGTCATCACCACATCCTATGGCAGGGAGTTCCACAGACTAACAGCACACTGGGTAATTTTTTTTCTTTTTTCTGTTTCCACTCTCCCAACCCTCAATTTGAGTGCATGTCCCCTAGTTCTGGTATTCTGTGAGAGGGAGAAGAGCATCCCTCTATCCACTTTACTCATACCCTGCATAATTTTGTATGTCTCAATCATATCCCCCCTCTGGCACCTTTTTTTCCAGACTAAAGAGCCCCAAATGTTTTAGCCTTTCCTCATAAGGGAGGTGCCCCAACCCAGTAATCATTTTAGTTGCTCTCTTCTGCACCTTTTCCAGTTCTACTATCTCTTTTTTGAGATGTGGTGACCAGAATTGTACACAATACTCCAGGTGCGGCCTTACTACCCTGTTTCCCTGAAAATAAGACATCCCCTGAAAATAAGACCTACTTACAGTTTTGCACCACACTGAAATATAAGGCATCCTCCGAAAATAAGGCCTCCCCATAATAAGATAACAATAAATGTGTACTGTATTTTTCTTCATGAAAAAAATAAGACATCCCCTGAAAATAAGACCTCGCACATCTTTGGGAGCAAAAATGAATATAAGACATTGTCTCATTTTTGGGGAAACACGGTATCATCTTGTACAATGGCATTATAATGTTGGCTGTTTTATTTTCAATCCCCTTTTCGATAATCCCTAACATGGAATTGGCCTTCTTCACCACGGCCACACACGTATTTTCATGCTGTAAACCACCCTGAGTGGCTTTTGGCCAGATGGGTGATATAAATAAATAAACACATAAATAAAACTAATGAAAGCTCCTGGATTTTACGTTTGCTCCCTTTAGCGTGAACATGCGGTCTGTATTCAGCTCTTTTCATGCTGCCCAGGCAGGGCTTACTTACCTCAATGAAGGTATTCAGTGTGGCGTTGGTTGGGTTGTGGGTGATGAGAAATCGCATGTTCTTGTAGCAGACTTCCACGGGCGCTGGCCTGTTCATACGCGCCATGGTGGTGGTGGTGGTGGTGGTGGTCAAAATAATAAAATAATAATAACAATAATAATAATAACAATAATAATAATAATAAAAATTAAGGTGGACTGGAGGGGTGAAGGGAAAACAAATCACACAGAAGACACCCCAAAGGGGAAAAATGGCGGGGGAGGGGAAAGGGACTCAAAAATAACCCTGGTGGGCGTTGAGCCCAAAATGATCTCCCTCTGAATTAACACAAAGTTGTGCAAAAAACAAAAAAAACAAAAAAAAAACCCACAAAAAAAACTCCCAAGCTTTAGGTGGCAAGTGTAGATAGGATTGTCAGAACCATCCAATTAGAAAAAAAGAAAGAAAGAAGAAGAAAAAAAGAAAGAAAGAATGACTGTGGTTGAAGATGCGGAATGAAAAAAACGTTTTTAAAAAATCCGCTGTAGTGTCAACTTTGCGTGAGTGTGTGTGTGCGTGCGCGTGCAATTAGATGTTGTCGTCGTCTTTCAGCGTCGTACGGCTTCCCTTCTGAGCTTCTCCTCTTTAGAAAGGCCTCTGCATTCAGTTAACCCCCTACCGGCGTCGCTCTTGCGCCGTCACGTTACCCCATCTGGATATGTAGTATAATATTTCAGGGCAGAAGCCCGACACAGCTCAGGCTGGGGTTGCAGCCGCCAGCAGTAGCCCTCCTTTGGCTGCAAGAGCCATGCAGGGGGAGATTGGAGTGGTTAAGCCCCCAGGTTTGGCGATGCCGGTGGTCGGCGGGGCTGGGGCGCTCTCGAGTCAACGGGCGGGATGTTGCGCGTGGCAAGGCTCAAAGATGCGGCCAGGCCCCTCCATAAATCCACAGCTCCTCAGCATGCGAGATAATCTGAAAGTGGAAGTGGGGGAGGAAAGAGGCAGAGAAGGAGAGACATCTTTAGTTAATGGAAGAATGTAGGTCAACACGGTGATGGGTCTTAAGGTTGGAAATCGTACAACAATGTGACAGCGATGTATTTCTCTATAACCAGCCTCTCTTGGTCTGTGATCTTCTAGATCAGTGGTTCTCAACCTTCCTAATGCCGCAACCCTTTAATACAGTCCCTCATATGGTGGTGGTGACCCCCTGCCCTGCTTGGAAGAGGCCACAACCCCCCCCCTTTGGCTGCCACAGGTGCCCTAGAGCAGTGGTTCTCAACCTGTGGGTCCCCAGATGTTCCTGGACTGCAACTCCCAGAAACCTCCACCACTCGCTGTACGGGAAGGGATTTCTGGGAGTTGCAGTCCAGGAACATCTGGGGACCCACAGGTTGAGAACCACTGCCCTAGAGAACTTCCCTCTACAGGCACTCTCAGCCTCCGTTGCCATTGACTGACATCCCCTCCAACCCATCAAGCTGTAACTCACTCTTCCCCCCTTCCTCCCCCAAACCCAAGCCGTATGTGCCTTTTTCTTCATTGGCTCATGGTGACCCCTATGAAGTGGTTGTTCGACACCCCCCCCCCCCGCAAAGGGGTCCCGAGCCCCCGGTTGGGAACCACTGTTCTAGATCTTCTGGTACCTCCAGGACACCCAAAATGCACCGATCTAGTTCAATTTGGAAGCCAAAGCAAGATCAGGCTTCAGGTGTGGTTACATCTTGGCTAGGAGACAACCCCACAAAGGAAAATGGAATGTTGCGTACTGGGGCGAGATTTACACGTAGAATAAAATCCACAGCATCTCCTGGTGTGCTATGAAATAATCCAGCCCAACACATTGGAGGACCCTTCCATTGGGACTGAGAATCTTCACAGACATATGTCCATCGGGAATTAGCAATGCTGGGCTAGGTGGACCAACCAAGGGTATGACAGATTAAGACTTCTTGAAATGTTCCCTTTAGGGATGGGCATTTCATTTGGGAACCAGGAGGTTAGGAAACGAACCATGCAAGCCCAGGTGGTCCTCGGAACCGGCTGATACATGCAGATCCAATTGCTTTACCTTTCTCTGACTTGCACAGGGTTAAAACCCAATGAGAAAACACGCTACAGCATCATCATCTTTCCTGCTTCGTGCTGCAGGCCAATCAGAGAGGGAGGCGGGATAATGCATGTCCCTGCACAGCTCCTGATTGGCCAGCATCACAGATCAAGCACAGATGACGTTGCAGCATGCTTCCTCGTTAGATTTTAACCCTGTGAGAGACAGGGAAAGGGAAAGCAATTGGATCTGCGTGTATCAGCCGGTTCCGAGGACCACCTGGGCTCGCGTGGTTCATTTCATATCCTACTGGTTCCAAAATGAAATGTGCATCCCTAGTTCCCATGACAACATATTTGGGCATTTCTGGCTACTACCCCACACTCACAGGGGTTGGCCGAGGGTGGGATTTCATTCATTTCATTTCCCTACTGGCCAAGGGCTGCTCTGGGTGGTTTACAACAAAAACACCCCATTGAATAGTTAAAATACCCATTGACAACAGAACAGAAAATAAAAATGGTATGCAAATAAACAATCCAACCAGAATGCATGAAAATTCATTTACATAAATAAACATTTAAAATGGTGCAATTGGTCAAATTCAGGCTAGATGAATCCTACTGTGATTCCAGAGCTATAATATTTTGAAATACCCCCCTGCATAACAGGTTTTTTAATGACTTTTTAAAAAATTCGCTGGCCAAAAGGGTCAGGCGAATTGCAGGACTTTCCTTCCACAACCACCCAGGCAGCCTGTTTCCTCATCTTCTCTTTCCAAAAACATCTGGAAGGCTGACAGCGGCCGCACACTACTACTCGCGAGAGGAGATTCCACACCCGGCCGCCCTACCAGCCACAGCCTTCCTGTGCAAAAGCAACGTAATGCAAGAAGGGCACAAACCCTGCAGAAACCTTGATCTCCTGCAAGGAACACTGAAGTGGGGACCATGAATGGCTTGGGCCCGGACTACCTGTCAGAGTGGATCGTCCAGCGATCAACCTCGGCCCGTCCAGTCCGGCAGTCGCGAGCGCACTCGCTTCGGGTTGCCACCCCCCTACACGTAACAGGGCCTTCTCGTTGGCAGCCCCTTCACTCTGGAATAGTCTCCCAAGAGAAGTGCGCTCTGCAGAGTCCCTGCTGTCCTTCCGCAAAGCATTAAAAACTCTGCTTTTCCGGGAGGCCTTTGACGAGCTTTTGTAGGTTCCCCCCCCCCCACCATCCATATTTTGCTCCCTCCGAGTACCCTCGTTGCTGGGTTTGTACGCATTGCCAGGGTGCTAAGCTGTTTTAAATCATTAGGATTGTTGTGTTTATTGTCTTATGTTGTTCTTGTTTTTTTGTTGTGCTTTAGTTGCTTCGCCAACCATTGTAAGCCGCCCAGAGTTCCTACGGGAAGATGGGCAGGGTATAAATTAAATAAATAAATAAATAAATAAATAAATAAATAAATAAATAAATAAATAAATAAAGCAAGTGTGTAAGGGGCGGGGGTGGGATTCTAGTAGCATCATTTTAATAAGCCTGCATGTGCCATCAAGAGGGACATTTCCAATGTGGATGCAACTGAGAATACAGCAAGATTCCCAGAAACATGGCCATCAGCAGGCCCTTCCTCACCTTACCAACGGCAGCCTTGACTAGGAAGAGTTCAACAGGTGTAGCTGTTGAACTGATTGCCGGGTGTAACTCCCCCTGAAATTAAGCAGGCAGAACTTCATGCTATGCCAGGCCTAATGGGATTTCAGTCAACCCATGATCACACACATCATAACACAAGAGAAATGCCGAAGATAAGAAATGCATTTATTGGCAACATGTATGACCCTTTAAAAACACACATGTATTTTTCTGTCTAGAAGATGCCCCCACGTATAAGACGACACAATATATTTCCAACACAAAATTACAGTTTTGCAAATGCACAGTTCTGTCCTTGACTTACTTCCATGTTAAGTCAAATCTCAATTTTCAGTTTTAACAGGTTTAGACCAAAATATTATCCTATACATGGAAAAGCACTGTATACGTCCACACTATGGGGGACAGGAATGCAGTGAAGGAGGCAGGTACAGAAAATAAAATTCTAAAGCAGGCATGTTCAAACTTTGGCCCTCCAGATGTTTTGGACCACAACTCCCACAGTCCTTTGCCACTAGCAATTTAAGCTTAGAATTCTGGGAGTTGTGGTCCAAAACATCAAGAGGGCTGAAGTTTGGTCATGCCTGTTCTAAAGTAATCAATGACATGATGGATTCAAGTATTGAACTTTAGGAGTATTGATTACACGAACATCCTGGCCACCCAAATGTGCAAGTTAAGCAATGAATCTCAAGCCAGCCTAAAGACTCCCAAAGTCCATACGCTTCCTTAACAGCAAGCCTTGCAGAAAATAAACAGGATCGGTTGTTCCTTCCCGCCGTTCCCGGGTGTCTCCATCCCACCCTGGGACTTTGGGAAGGGCCGGGCACCGAGGGAGGCCAGTGCACCAACAGAGACGCACAAGAGGCAGGCGCTAGGTGGTCCCTGCCCCGGGGAGCGCTTGCAGTCAGGCTGGGAGCAGAGAAAGAGCTCGGAAGTGTGGACGCGGCAGCTGGAATCGGAGATGGCGGAGGGGGAGGCGATTTGGTGCTCCCTAACTGCTGCGCCCGGGGTGCCCCGCCCCCTTGCCCTCCCCACGCCATGCCCCTGCCAAGATACAGCCTAGTATTGCTACACAATATCGTGCCCACACGGCCAGCAGGAGAAAGGATGCCAAGATTGACGTAGCCAAGGGCAACCTGAATGTTGACAACACCAACGTCAGCAGTCAAGATGGTCTACAGCAGTGGTGGCGAACTTTCGGCACTCCAGACGTTTTGGACCACAACTCCTACAGTCCTTTGTCATTGGCAATGTAGGCTTGGAATTCTGGGAGTTGCGGTCCATAACATCTGAAGTGCAGAAGGTTCACCATCACTGGTCTACAGGATATCTTCTGCTCACTACCCCTTCACACTATGATGATGATGATGATGATGATGATGATGATGATGATGATGATGGACTGCCGCCCCTTTTAGTTACTGGTAGAACCAAGATACATAACTAAGATACAGAATTCTGGGGGCTTTCAAGGTTTGTTCAACTGGGGAAAGATGAACACACAATTACTTTTTTGGGAGTACGGAGCTACTCTAAAATGGGGGGGGTTGCAGGAGTTATATTCAACAAGCAAACAGTTTATCCAAGCCCTAGCTACTTGCTTCTGCTTCATACTCTGCCCTCACAAACCAGTAGCTGCTGAAAGCATGTTCTTAGAACTCTCTCTGAGCATTCTGCATCTACCACGTCTTGTTGTTCTGGGCACAAACCTACCTAGTTAAAACTGGGACCTTCAACCTGCAAGGCTTCATAGGTTAGGACTGACTCACATACCTACAGCCAATAAAAACTCTTATTTATTGGACAAGCTGACTGACTTGTTGTGGAACGCTTAGTGAGTGGGTGATCCGCTGATATGGATGAACAGCTTGGTCTGATGACCTCCGGTGATTTGAGTGCATTGCTTATGCAGCATAAACAAGTATGAATGAACTTGCCCTTCACACCCAACTTAAAGGAGAGGGGAAGGCTGCCACACTACTACACACTCTAAGAACATATCTGTTGGAAGTCAGTCTGCTTCCCTGCAAGGATCAATGGAAGAGAAACTGGAACAGCTAAGAAGTAAGGATCTTCTGCAGAAGAGGCAGCAGGGAGATCTTGAGGACAGCAGCTATCATGGGTTCTGAGATGATTAGCTTGCACCACATGCTCAGCAGGCACGCTTGTGGAAAAATTCACCAGGAGCAAAGAGGACCACCTGGAATCCCTCATCCCTGAGTGGCGCTCAGTTGGCAGAAGTCGTCATGTCTTTATGAACCCACCAGCCAATTAGGGTAAGGATGGATGATCCAACATCAAGCGGGGCTGAGTATTTTCCACCTGGCCTTCTTGACACACTGCCTCAGAGCATCAATAAAGCAGCTGGATGGATCAAGTGCCGGTCTCCAAGCTGAATGAGCCAGAGTAGGGCTTGTGAAGAGACCAGGCAAGAACTTCATGACAGTTAGAGCTGTTTGGCAGTGGAATATGCTGCCACAAAGGGTGGTGGAGTCTCCTTCTTTGGAGGTTTTTAAGCAGAGGCTGGATGGCCATCTGTCGGAAATATTGTGATGGGGGTTCCTGCATGACAGGGGGATGGACTGGATGGCCCTTGAGGTCTCTTCCAACTCCATGATTCTATGATTTATTTTCTCAAGTGGGTCATCAGGAGAGGCCCTGCTCTCCATCCCACCGCCCTCATAGGAACATCTCTAGGGAACCCATGAAAGGGCCTTCTCGGCTGCTGTGCCCAGACTCTGGAACTCCCTCCCACTAGAGGCCAGGACTGCCTCATCTTTGCTGTGTTTCTGGAAACAGGCAAAGACCTTTGTCTTCAGGCAAGCTTTCCCTGAATGATGGACTACTATACATGGCCACACAGATTTGTGTCTATAACCACTTATAACTTTGTGCTTATATCATTCCTTGTGTGATTACAGTGACACTATGTTATCAATTGTTAGTTCCTATCCCTTATAATGTTTAGATGGTCTTATAGATATAAAATTTCTGGAAAGGTTGAAGCTGGAAAAAACAGAAATTTCCAGGAAAAAAATGAAAAATATATATGCTGCATTAGCACTCACCACCCCTTTTACAGCTTGAAAGTGATTCTGTAACTTTAGGAACATAAAATATGACTATGGACAATTTGACTTGGCATAACATTATCACAACTAGCATTTTAATTTACTTTTTGAATAATATTTATTTGTAATTGTAACAAATGGAGTAACAATCTCCCGAACTCTTTACCAGTTTATGTGGGGGAAAAACCCTCTACAAAACAAAGTTTTAAAATCCAGAATTAACAATTCATATTTCCTCTCCACAGTATTAAATAAAAATAAAATAAAAACCTCATTCTTGTAAGAAGAATTGAAGAAGGCGGAAATGTATAGAAGAACATGGGAATCATTTTTGTTGCTCCGTATTGTTTTCCATTGCTTTGTGGCCTAGTGAAGAGGACAGCAAAGACCCAAACACACCCACCCACATGCAAAAACAAAAGTGAAACCTTTTTCTTTTTCTTGTGACAATAGCGGCACCTCCTAAAAGGAAGTAACGCATCTCGTTCTTGCATTGGAGAGTTCCAGTTTGTAACCAAGGACTTGCTTGTCCTCAGTGCACAGAAATTAGAATAATCTGATACGATGCATATTTTTTAGAAATGATTTGGAAAATATTAGAACACCCTGTCTTAAGATATTTTATTCACCATGTTCAAATAAAACATTCCACAATTGTTTTTTTTTCTTTTTTTTTTTTCCAAATTTCCCCATTTTTCGGAAAAGGCCAAAAAAGGCTTCGGGGAAAAAAAAGGGGGGGGAGAGAACTGTTTTTCTGAATTTTTCCAGGTTTTTCCAGGCCTTCGTGTTTCTAGAAGGTCTACCAAACATGATTACATGGAATTTATATTCTTTTCTTAACTGCTCTTGTTCTCCTTTTAGCTTTCCTGTTGTCTTCTAATGCTGTAAGACAGGCATGCCCAAACTTCGGCCCTCCTGATGTTTTGGACCACAACTCCCAGAAGTCTAAGCTTAGATGGCCAATGGCAAAGGACTGTGGGAGGTACGGTCCAAAACATCTGGAGGGCCGAAGTTTGGACATGCCTCCTGTAAGATGTCCCTCAATTCTCTGTTTTTAAACTTAAATACAGTATATCTTAAGTGTACTGGATTGTATATTGTCCCTCATTACTGTAAGCCTCCTTGGGTCCTTTTCCACAAAAGAAAAATTGATTTTGCTAAAAATCCATGTTTCTTGGATAAAGATTAAAAAATGGGCACTAAATTAAATAAAAAACGTATAGGTGAATCTCATCAACTGTCCCATTGCCTTTCCCTGGAATGGTGATCTCTCTACAGCCATGTCTCTAGCACATCTCTATCTATGATAGGCGTAACCCATTCCCTGCATTTAAAAAAATGCTGGATTAAGTTTGTTTACCTCTATTTCTATTGTCAAATTACTTTAACATACCATTTAACACATATCCTACCTATCTCCCTTGCAAAACACAAGGTGGCTTACAGCTCAAGATTTCAAAAACATATTCAACTAAAAGACGGAACAAAATTAAAACAGCATTAAGCACAGCATCACGTTAACTCTGTCCCCCGATTAATTGTTTGAAATCTATTTTAAAGCAAACAAACACACCCGCCATAAAAAGCCCTTCCTCATCCATCAGAGATACATGACCTGCCAAAATAACATAAGAACATAAGAAGAGCCATGCTGGATCAGGCTAAAGGCCCATCTAGTCCAGCTTCCTGTATCTCACAGTGCTATCACCAGATGATGCTCTGGGAGCCCACGAGACTAATAGGCCTGTCTCCTGATCCCATTCATCCTTACTGCATCAGGCCCTTGAAGTACCCTGGTTTTAATTTCTGGAGATTAAACATCTCCCTCATGGTTTGTAACCTGTGATGGACTTTTCCTCCAGGAATCTGTCCAATCCCCTTTTGAAGGCATCCAGGCCAGATGCCATCACCACCTCCTGTGGCAGGGAGTTCCACAGACTAACAACGCGCTGGGTGAAAAAATATTTTCTTTTGTCTGTTCTCACTCTCCCAGCCCTCAATTTGAGTGTATGTCCCCTAGTTCTGGTATTTTGTGAGAAAATATAAGTGCATTTGCCAAGTAGAGGAAAGATAACACTAAGGAGATCAGTTTCCCATCTCTTGGATACAGCATCCATCCTGTGGGAACCGCCATCATGAAGGTTCTGTCTTGTGCCCTCTCAAATGTGCTTGGGTGGGTGCCATGAAAGGGAGAAAGCCCCCTTTGGAAAACCTCAAATAATAATTTATTGACTGACTAAGGTAATGGTTATTTGTAACTGTTTTTGTTGTTTTTAATTTGCAACATTTATTTGTAGGCTGTGGGACCATGAGTGCAAAGGTGGGGTACCAACAAATAGATGAATTAATGGACTAATAGACCAAATGAACTGCTCATATGTCAAATGACATCTTTTTGGGAAGTATGAATATTTTATTCATATTTATTAACTGAAAATTTGTGGATACAGTGGTACCTCAACTTACGAATTTAATCTGTTCCGAATGCATGCTCTTAAGTCAGGGTACCTATCTTAAAAATTGAAAAAAAAAACACGTTTAAAAAAATGAAAAAGAAATATTTGTAAGTTGAGGAGACCATATCTGAATTTTGTAAGGCTGCAGTTAAAACACCAACAGTTTTCCAGTTTTAATTTGAATTGCTCTTAAATCGAGCTGCTCTTAAGTCGGGGTACCACTGCAATTTTATATTCTGCTTAGGAGGTACCCCTGTATTGGAAGGAAGGAAGGAAGGAAGGAAGCTGTGTCCCATTTCTTCTTGGCTGGGAATTAAAGGGGGGGGGGAGAAGTTGAAGCTGCCATGCTGATCATGAGGGGTCTTCTCACGAACTGGAACTTTATGAGATCCATCATGATCAGTAACACTGTAATCTGCCAAATTCAGCATTTCAAATCACAGGATTTTTTTCCACCTGCTTTTAGGGGCTCTTCCTTTTGCACTGCCATCTGTTTACATTGGATGTGTCAGAATCTGGTCCCATGTCTGAAAGACAATGGCCTCTCTTCTCTGTCTAAACTGGTTCCACTCCTTCACTTCCTGAGCATTTTTTTCCCTATGAAGCTAAAACTCTCAGTTTATTTTCAGTTCAACTTTATATTGGGTGGGGAGGGGGCACTTTGGTGCTTCTGTACTTCCCACGAGTAATTTTAGGCTTTTTCAGAACTTCATTTTTTTAAAAAAATCAGAAGTTCAGGAGAAAGAACTTGATTGGACAATAGGGGAGGCTGGCCAATGCCAACAAGTGCAACAACACGGAAGTACAGCTCAAGAACAGAGAAGCAATTCATCACTCCACCGCCCACTGTCAGACATGACTCTGGATATGTCCCACACACTTCCATCATTCAGAGACAGGAAAACAAAACACAGAGGTGGAAAATCTGGAGGACTTAAGTTGGCCACAGGTGAACCCAGGGCCAGTGGTGGCCAAGGGAGGCACGGCTGCAGAGCTGCTGTCCGTCTCTGTAAGCCGACCACAAATCTCACCTTCTCTGCCACCTCTGACACAAGAGCTTCCTGAGGATCCACGCAACAACGCGGAGTATTGTGTACAATTCTGCTCACCGCATCTCAAGAAAGACATAGTGGAACTAGAAAAGGTGCAGAAGAGAGCGACCAAAATGATTACTGGGCTGGGGCACCTCCCTTATGAGGAAAGGCTAAAACATTTGGGGCTCTTTAGTCTGGAAAAAAGGCGCCCGAGGGGGGATATGATTGAGACGTACAAAATAATGCAGGGCATGAGTAAAGTGGATAGAGGGAAGCTCTTTTCCCTCTCACAAAATACCAGAACTAGGGGACATGCACTCCAATTGAGGGCTGGGAGAGTGAGAACAGACAAAAGAAAATTTTTTTTCACCCAGCGCGTTGTTAGTCTGTGGAACTCCCTGCCACAGGATGTGGTGATGGCATCTGGCCTGGATGCCTTCAAAAGGGGATTGGACAGATTCCTGGAGGAAAAGTCCATCCCAGGTTACAAACCATGATGGAGATGTGTCATCTCCAGGCTTAAAACCAGGGTCCTTCAAGGGCCAGATGCAGGGGAGTGGTATCAGGAGACAGAGATCTAGTCTCATGCGCTCCCAAACGCATCTGGTGGAGCCGCTGTGAGATACAGGAAGCTGGACTAGATGGGCCTTTGGCCTGATCCAGCATGGCTCTTCTTATGTTCTTAACGCACACAGGGGCACTGGTTAGCTTCCTATGCAAGGTGCCTTCAAGGAGAAAAGCCACCACCTCAGTGCTACAGCCTGCACTCTGCAAATGGAAAGTGGAGGTCTCAGCACCTCCTATGAAAACACGGCCGGTAATAATAAATGCTGGGAAAGGTTACTGGGATGGACTGAGAAAAGCTTCACACCTGGAGCTCTCTCGGTAAAGCTGGAGGCAAGTAAAGGCCTGCTAGTAAGTAAGTAAATTTATTGATTAGTCCTATGACCATATCAACCAATAAAAACACAGAATATAAAATACATTGAATTACATGCAACACCATCCAGTAGGGTACCCTACAATACAAATTCAGAATATACAGAAGTCATATATGTTGATCTCCTTTACAGGATACTCCGATTTGTTCGACGTATTGCGTTCTTAAAGCTGCAGCTTTGATTACAAACTTGGCAACTTTGCAAACATGCGACGGCGCACAGTAGAACTATGATCGTCTAAGGTCTATTTATGCTACTAACTCACATTACACAGGATGGGAGCACCCAGTTTGGTTAGCCTACTCTGAGTGGTCTGAAACCCAAGTTAATCTGAGGCACCACAATGGAATCCAGTTACAGTGACCCCCAGTCTATTGCAGAGGTTAGGGACGCAACCCGACCTGCAATAATTGAAAATCCGCGATATGCGGATGCAGGTTAGGCCAGGTCAGCCCTGGGGCGCCTAGCCTGGGGGCTCTTGTACTTACCGGAGGCCTCAGAAATGATTTTTTGTGATCCAGAAGTCACTTCTGGTTCACAGGGAGGCCCTTTTGGGGCGTCCAGAAGGCCTGGAAAGGCCCTCGCAGGCCCATTCGGGACAGCACTAGGTTGGGGGTAAGTACGGGAGGCCTGAAACAGGCCTTTTTCATATACTGCAGTCCTGCGATATAGCGGGACCGCAGCATATGAACCGCGTAAGGGCGGGGGACCACTGTATGTCCTGAAACCCAGGTTAAGCAGAGGTACGGCAATGTTGTGGTAGGTTACATCAGCCCATGGCGCATTCGACTGCACTCGCAGGAGGGACCTTGGTTGTAAGCCAGGAGTGTCCAAACTTTGGACCTCCAGATGTTTTGGATCACAACTCCCAGAATTCTAAGCCTCTATTGTCAATGCCAAAGGACTATGGGAGTTGTGGTCCAAAACATCTGGAAGGCTGAAGCTTGGGCACCAATGTTGTAAGTGAACTGTGCCAAGTCAAATGACATGCACACACACACAGAGCTCCATTAAAAATAAAACAAATAACTATAAACCAAGGGCCTAATCCTTTCATTCTAAACCCCAACCCAGGCAAGAGGTACCTACTTGTTCGGGTAAGGAATGCTGTACTTGTACGTCTGCATGTACAATCCCGGACCGTCGTTACCATGCAAGGAAAGAGACCACCAGACAGAAGCAGACACTCAACGGCCAGCCTGCTGGCCACCCCCCCACCCCCACCCCCCACTTGGCTCTAGGAGACCAGCAAGTTGTTTTTTCGTTAGCAGAGGAAACCAAACACACAGCATCTGAAAACAAAGAACGGAGCACCGAAGCGGAGGCTTCCAGCTGTCAGGAATGGGTGTGTTTCTCAGAACTTCCCGTGCCTTGCCCACGGCTTCCGAAATGGACCCCGAGCCAGGTTTTCTCCTCTCCTCGGGTACCTCCAGCTAATAAGTCAATGAGCAAAAAGGGGCAAAAACAAAAACAACCCCCCCCCACAAAGATGAAAGGGGGAAATTGGGTTTATATTTTTGGGTGCAGAATCCAGCGACAAAGGCCAGAACTTAGGAGGGCATTTGCTGAGCCTTCGAGACCAACTTCCTGGAGCTGAGAAAAGCCCTCTTAAAAAGGTTATGCTATTTTTGGGTACAAAGCGCTCATTCTGCCAAGCACGTCCCAGATTAAGGGCGACGGGCAGAGACAGTCGGAAGGGGCAGCCTGAGTTGAATGGGCACAAAAGCAGACGATCCACACCTTACCTTGTCCCATTCAGAACTTCCGGACACAACGCAGGCTTGACCGAGATTAACAAGCCGGGGCCTGTTTGGCTTTCGAAGCAGCGAACTCTCCTTATTCGTTCCCCTGCCTCCTCCACCTGCGGACTCCAAAGTCTTTCTCAGTCTCCCAGGCAAACGGGAACCGATCTTGGGTTGTCACCTTCGCTTGGCACGGAGGTGCTTCTCCCACTTTCTCACCGGCATTTTTCCTCTCTAGCTCCTGGCCTATCCTTCGGAAACAGGAGAGGCCGTCCCGCCGAAGGCAGAAGGCCGATCGAATGTGACGGGCGCACGAGCCAGCGTCGGCCTGTGCAAGCTTGTGCGGACGCCCGTTCCAGCACCACCTCCCTGCACCGTAGCCTGCGCACGCGCTGAGCCTAAGCCCCAGGCAAACCCCAGCTATGTACCTCCCTCCTACACGGAAGGGCTGGGTGTTCCAGGCTATCATCACTAACGATTTCCTCTTATTTTCCACCTCCCAAACGGACGTAGAGAGAGAGAGAGAGAGGCGTCTGCTGACCAGAAACCTGGTGGATCGGAAATTGCCTGCGACTGCCGCTAACTGTGCGAGATGGACTCTTGGGTTGTCAAGGCTAGGTCATGGGGAAAGGGAGAAGGGCAGGACTTCAAGTGTCTCCGAGAGAGAGAGAGAATCTTGGGAACAGCTTGGAAAGAAAGGTGTGGGTTTAAGCATTTCCCAGAAGTAAAAAAAAAAAAGAGATGTAGATGGTGAGAAAAGACAATACATGAGACGGAGACATGCTCTGATTCAAGCCGGGACCACAGAAGAAACTACGTTCTCCGGTCACCACACAGGAGTTTTGTTTAGAATGTGCTAGAGAAGAGCTTTGCCGATAGATATTACACTGCCAAGTGGGTCCTGGATCAAATCAAGCCTTAACTGACTCTGGAGGCAAAAAAATCTTGAATCTGAGGCTCTCTTACTTTGGAGAATATCATGAGAAGGCAGGATTTTCTGGAAAAAGCAATACAGTAGGACCCCCGTATCCACTGATTCAGTTATCCACGGTTGGCAGGGGAAAAAATTAAATCAATAATTCAGGAGCCGCAAAGCAAGCTACTGTCACAAACAGCAGCTGTAACGCAAGCTACTATCATAAAACAGCATCTGTAAAGCAAGCTACTGTCACAAAACAGCAGCCATAAAGCATGCTGCTGTCACAAAAAAAAGTTTTGGGGATTTTGGGTGTTCTCCCTTATCCACAGTTTTCATTACCCACAGGAAGTCCTGGAACCAATCTCCAGCGGATACCAGGGTCCTACTGTAATGCTAGGAAAGGTGGAAGGCAGCAGGAGAAGAGGAAGACTGAATGCAAGGGGATGGACTCTTTCAAAGAAGCCACAGCTTTGAGTTTGCAAGGAGGCTACTGAAGACAGGGCATTTTGGAAGCCACTCCAGCATAAGGTCTCCCTAGGTTGGAGGCAAACAGATTGAACATAACCGCAACAAGTAAAAACCACCTTTCTGTCTAGTTTTGTACTGTCTCTGCAAATTGGGAGTAAACCTCCAGGGATTCAGAAGCAGGATCTTCTCAGCCCTTGCTGGAGAAGGAAGCCTCTGATCGGTGCACTATGTGCAGAAGAATGATGAGCTGTTGCACTCCGCTACAGCCCATCATTAACGGAAGGGTCAACCTGCGGCCAAGATTAACACACTCAGCCTCTTGCTCTAAATATACAGTGTCCATCTGATACCTTTCCCTGTCTGTTTTTTTTCTTCCAAACCATCCATCCATCCATCCATCCATCCATCCATCCACCCAAGCCTGTGGTCCAGATGGGCATTGTAAGAAGCAGAAAGCAATCCTGGCAAGGTGACACTAAAATAAAAGGTGTTACTCTCACAAGTGTCATAATACTTCTGATTCTGCTGGTGGTGGAAGAGATGTACGCAGCTGCCTTTCTGGAAACAGTACCCCCACCCCCACCCCCCCCCCACCATCTCCACCTCCCCTGCCTTCCTAGCCTCTTCCGATGCAGTGATGAATTGCTTTTGTGAATGAAGAAGCTGCTGGGAAAGAATTAAATTAAAAAAAAAAAAGGGGGGGGAAACCTGGCACAGCCTCGGAACTGGGGAGGTGTGGTTGGCCTTGAAACAAAAACAAAAAAAATATCCCAGCTCTTTTGCTGTAGGGGAAATAAGTAATTAAGGCTTTAAAGGGAGGAAAGGGCAGACAAAAAGAGCTGGGATTTTTTTTTAAGGGTGATGGAAATGGGGAGTGGGGAGGAAAAAACCTCAGATACTCAGCCTTGAGAAAGCACCTACTTTCCAGCTGTGACTATCTTGTTACAAAAACCAAGGCATTTATCTCAAGCAAGGCTGGGGGTTTGGGGGGGGAGAGGGAGTGAGAGGAAAGATGAGGAATTTACTTAATAAATCCCTTGCAATGGGCAAGGGGAAAGCGGAGGGTTTTACCCCCACCTAATGGCACCGCTTACCTTTTGCTTGCTTGAAAGGACCCTCCCGCCAGCTTTTCCCCGATAGCTCCCGCGTCCGGTTCGCCCTCTCCAAGAGGCTGCCAGCGACACGACTGGCGCAATCTGCCCCAACCGCTCTTGTCAGTAACGCTTACCTTCAGGGTCACAGGCTGCTTAGCACCGGCGCGCGCGCGCGGCCAGGGACTCAAAATAGAACGCTAAGCGCCTAAGTAAACTGAAACAGGGTAGCTGAAGGAAGTGCCTTCGGGCCGGGGGTGGCTGGGTTGCGAGAGAGTGGTTTATTGGCCACTTCATTTCCCCCTCCCTTTCCTGTTCAGGTATTAAAAAATAATAGAAACGAGACAACAGAATTAAAAAGAAGAACAAGAAGGGGGGAATCTTTGCACTTAGTTGGTGTCGTAGCCTTCCTGTCCAGGGCAACTCTGCATTCCCAGGAGTTCTGAAGAACAGCAGATGGATTAAAGCAGTGGTTCTCATAAGAACATATGAAGAGCCACGCTGGATCAGGCCAAAGGCCCATCTGGTCCAGTTTCCTGTATCTCACAGTGGCCCCACCAGATGCGACCGGGAGCGCATGAGACTAGATATCTGTCTCCTGCTACCACTCCTCTGCATCTGGTCCTTGAAGTAGCCTGGTTTTAAGCCTGGAGATGACACATCTCCATCATGGTTTTTAACCTGTGATGGACTTCTCCTCCAGGAATCTGTCCAGTCCCCTTTTAAAGGCATCCAGGCCAGATGCCATCACCATATCTTGTGGCAGGGAGCTCCACAGACTAACAACACGCTGGGTAAAAAAAAATTCTTTTGTCTGTTCTCACTCTCCCAACCCACAGTTTGACTGGATGTCCCCTAGTTTTGGTATTTTGTGAGAGGGAGAATCTTTGCACTTAGTTGGTGTCGTAGCCTTCCTGTCCAGGGCAGCTCTGCATTCCCAGGAGTTCTGAAAAACAGCAGATGGATTAAAGCAGTGGTTCTCAACCTGTGGGGTCCCCAGATGTTCCTGGACTGCAACTTCCAGAAGTCTTCGTCACGTGCTGACAGAACTGACAAAAGAAAATATTTTTTCACCCAGCGTGTTGTAAGTCTATGGAACTCCCTGCCACAGGATGTGGTGATGGCATCTGGCCTGGATGCCTTCAAAAGGGGATTGGACAGATTCCTAGAGGAAAAGTCCATCACGGGTTACAAACCATGATGGAGATGTGTAATCTCTAGGCTTTAAACCAGGGTACTTCAAGGGCCAGATGCAGGGGAGTGGTATCAGGAGACAGATATCTAGTCTCATGCGCTCCCAAACGCATCTGGTGGGGCCGCTGTGAGATACAGGAAGCTGGACTAGATGGGCCTTTGGCCTGATCCAGCATGGCTCTTCTTATGTTCTTATGTTCTTATGTGCTGAGCTGGCTGGGCTTTCGGGGAGCTGCAGTCCAGGAACATCTGGGGACCCCACAGGTTGAGAACCACTGGATTAAAGCATACTCCCCCCCGTTCCTGATTGTGAAATGATTGTGTATGTTTCTTCAAAATGTCCAGCAGCTTTTAATGCCTTTCCTCTACGCTATTTTGTTGTTCTATGTGTGGGTGGTTTTTTTTTTTTTGGTATTGTAGTTTTGTAATTCTTAATAAAAAAATTAAAAAAGAGAAACCTTTCATAAGTGTAAACATTGGGGGCAGAATCTTGTACAGGCTTGTTGTCAATGTGATGTGCTTTCAAGTCGCCCCTTACTTAACGCACGTCCATGAATGAGCACTATCCAAAAGTCCTACTCTCTCAACACCCCTGCTCAGTTCTTGGAAACTCAAGCCTGTGGTTTGGTTTCCTTTACGGAGTCAGTCCATCTTGTATTTGGTCTACCTCTTCTCCTGATGCCTTCAACCTTTCCCAGCATTATCGTCTTTTCTCAAGAACCCTGCCTTCTCATGATGGGCTGAGAATAAGATAGCCTCGGTTTCAATATTAACGCCTTCAAAAATACTGTAAGCCTGGTCTAGTTTTATCTATGAGCCACTTGTTCATTTTTCTGGCAGTTCAGTGTGTCTGCAAAGCCGTCCTCCAGCACTACATTTCTGAACCAATCATTTATTTTTTTCCTGTGACCTTTCTTTATTGCCCAGCTTTCGCACAAATCCATGACAACTGTAAACACAAGAGGATGGAAGACCTTGGTCTCGGAGGTTTTCAATAACACATATTTACAGTAGTACCCCTGATTCCGCTGACTTATTAACCACTGGTTCAGTTATCCACAGCTGGCAAAGCAAAATAAATAAATAAATAATTCAGCAGCAAGCTGCTGTCGCAAACAGCAGCCATAAAGCAAGCTATTGTCGCAAAACAGCAGCTGGGGGTGTTCTCTGTTATCCACGGTTTTCGTTATCCATGGGAAGGCCTGGAGCCAATCCCCAGTGGATACTGGGGTCCTACTGTACACTTGGTGATCTCCTCGTCTCCGTCAATTTCTGTACTCTGCACAACGGATCAAGCTCTCCTGTTTGTTTTGCAACAGTGGTTCGCAGTTGAGAAAATGCAGGGTTTTTTTTTAGCTTCGGGAATTAACAAACCACAGATACCTAATTCATCTTTTATGCTACAGCTTGTGGCAATGTGAAAAGTGGTCCATCTCTCGGGCTGGGAGGGAGCAGCAAGCAAGGTTCATGAGAAGCAAGCTTTGCAATCCTCATGGGATGGTGCATAGCAGAGCTACGCTCGTCTGAGGTCTATTTATGCTACTAACTCACATTACACAGGATGGGCCCCGAGAACAAGGGCCAGCCAGGATGCAGCCGTGTCACTGAGGTGGCTCTGAAAGACACATCTCTTTATAACAGACTCCTCGGGCTGTCAGGAAAACATCCGAGCCCTCCCTTCTCACCATGGACACCTGTCCTGCATCTGGCTTTTGTTTTCAAGATCACTAGCAATGACAAACAACGGCTGGGGGGAGCTGGAAATAGATTGTTTCTGTTTTGCAAAATATGCATGCCAAGTCTCTAAGAACTCAGGAGCAGTCCTGCTAGAAAGTGTTTGTGTGTGCTTTTTTTGAACCAATTTTTTTCTCTCAGACCTGGCACCATCAATAAGAACATAAGACCCATGCTGGATCACGCCAAGGGACCATCTAGTCCAGCTTCCCGCATCTCACAAAGGCCCTGCAAAATGCTTCTGGGAGCTCATGAGACTAGATATCTGTCTCCTGATACCACTCCCCCTGCATTGTTGTAGTAACCCGGTTTTAAGCCTGGAAATTACACATCTCCCTCATGGTTTGTAACCTGTGATGGGCTTTTCCTCCAGGAATCTGTCCAATCCCCTTTTGAAGGCATCCAAGCCTGATGGCATCACCACCTCCTGTGGCAGGGAGTTCCACAGACTAACAACACGCTGGGTGAAAAAAATATTTTCTTTTGTCAGTTCTTACTCTCCCAGCCCTCAATTTGAGTGTATGTCCCCTAGTTCTGGTATTTTGTGAGACGGAGAAGAGATATCTTGTCTCCTGATACCGCTCCCATGAATCTGGCCGTTGAAGTACTGTGGACCCCGTATAACAAACAGTTTGTATAACATAAAATCTGTACAACATAAAAAAATTCCGGATAGGGGAAATTGGCTTAACAGAATTGCCTATGGGGCGAATCCATACAATATAAAAATGGTCGCTGGTACTGGACTGTATATTATCCCTAATTCTGTAAGCCGCTTTGGGTCCTTTTTCCAAGGAGAAAGGCAGGGTAAAAATACTCTAAAATAAATAAATAATAAATAATAAAGGTGTCAGGTCCTTCTACATTTGCTTTATCAAGTTGTTGGCTCTCTTACTTACCCAAACTTCCCTGGAGACTAAGCCAATTCCCAGTGAAAACCTCACTTCCCAGTTGGAGTTCTCATAGCTCTTTTTTAACCTGACAGCCGGAGTGAATTTAAAACATCAGCCAAACCCACAAGGGTCTCTTTCCTCCTAGGATTTAGTCCGCAAATGTTCCGCTGGCAGTCTGAGCAGTTACGGAAGCCACACAAACACTCCCGCCCTCGCAGCCAATCGGCAACGGGAGGCGTCCCTGCTAGGAGCAGAGCACGCAAATTGTCCACGTGGGTGGAAGATGCACACATTATGTGCCAGCAATGACACCAGTTCACCACCTGGCAAGGAATTACTCATCTGGCAGCTCTCTGCTGATATCACAGAAGAAGTGAGCACTAAGGAGGATTTAAGTAAGGATCACAAGAGGATCAGTCTCTTAACCAACTTGATCCAGATTTCCAACGTGTTGAAAGCTCCCAAAGTGGGCAAATCTTCAAGAGTGGTGTGTGTGAAGACATTCCAAGTTCTAGTATAGAAGTGTGTGCGTGTTTGTACAGAAGACTGGGACTGTTATTTCTCTCTCTCTCTCTCTCTCTCTCTCTCTCTCTCTCTCTCACACACACACACACACACCACAACATTTTAATTTGCTTAAATTATTTAATTTTATTTTCAAATTCAGTACCATGAGATTTGTCTTTGAAATGGTTGGGGGTTGCATTTCAAGTGTTGTGGGTGTTCAGGTATAATATACAAGATGATGAAGCTTTTTAAAAGACATGGACTTTGTTTATTAAGAGGGAGTTGGACGCTGGTGAAGGACAGAGAGACAAGAAGATTTCTCAAAAACCAGAAAGATAAGATATCCCAATACGACGTCTGACATTTTCCATAAAAGTTGACCTGTCTGCCTCTTTTCCCCCACTGCCACCTTGTAGAATGATAGAATCATAGAGTTGGAAGAGACCTCAAGGGCATCCAGTCCAACCCCCTGCCATGCATGCAGGAATCCCATCACAGTATTTCCGACAGTATTTCCTACCTAACAAACACAGGCTAAAATGGAAGTTTCAGACACTCCCAAGAAAATGAAGGATATCCATATGCCAAGAGTTTGTTCCTTGCATTTCTACCGATTCTTTCTCTAGCAAAAGCACCCAAGCAAGTAACCAAAAATGAAAACTACTGCAACACCTTCAGGGAATTTCTGTGAAAAAATGTGGGTGCTAACTGCAGACCCATGAAAGAACCTATTATTCAGGCCTTCGACAACTGAGGCCTTCCTGATGGACTGATCTGCCTTAGAACTCTTTTTTACAGTAAGCTTTTATACCACTTCAAGTAGTCTTTGGTGGTTTACAGTTTCAATTACAGCCTGCAACCTACACCCCCCCCCCAGCAATTTGGGTACTCATTTTACCAACCTCAGAAGGATGGAAGGCTGAGTCAACCTTGAGTCTGCTATCTGGGATTGAACCCCAGGTGGTGAACACAGTTTTATTTGCAGTATAGGCATTTAACCACTGCGCCACTGGGCTCCTAAATGGACCTTCCTTCAGCAAACAAGTTCCATTGAAACACAAAAGCCAGTCTGAGTGAGAACATATTTATCTGCTCTAGAAGGGAAACTAATACGGCAGCTTGGCCTCACATGGCAGAATGCTGCAGGCATGACCGGGGGCAAGCACCCAGAAGGCCCTGCCTGGCTTTCTCAGCACATGGATATCTCATGGAAGCAAGATAGAGAGAAGGGTCTTTCCCCGAGGATTTAAAAAATGAAAGTGACTCATATGAGAGAATGGAGCATTTAAAAATACCCTGGACGTTAAGTCACAAAGGGTTTTTACACCTTGCAAACAGAACTTTGATTGAGCTGGGAAAAATGATCCGGTGAAGCTCTGTTAGCAAGGAAAGCACATTTATTTATTTATTTATTTATTTATTGTATTTATTGACCGCCCAATTTTCCCATAGGGAACTCTGGGCAGTGTACAACAGGTCACCAAGACAGCAACTGCCCAACTACAACCCCAGTACATACCCAAATACAAGAAAATAATAAAAGGAAAACATAATAAAGTACAAGTCAATATGCAAATACAATATAAAAATATTAAAAGATAACAAAATAGTAAAATAGACCTAGCACTACTAACCAAACAAGGTCAGATCCGGCAAGAGAAACTGGTGCCATGACCTGCTTTGAGTATTTCATTGTAGCTGGACTATCAAAAGTCCCTGAATGTTTTCCAAAAGCAATCCAACAAAGGGCAACATATAATTCTGCAGCAGCAGCCATGTTCCGTTACATTTGCTCAGCTGGATCAGACTGGGTTTCAATCCAGATGGGAGACGACCTCTGAGTGCTGCCTACTCTAGATTATCCACCACGACACTTAACACTGCACACCTGCAAACTGAGGTTTTTCTTCTCCAACCATTAGGCCGTGTAACTGGTTCACCTAATGCAGGGATGTCCAAACTTTGGCCCTCCAGATGTTTTGGACCACAACTCCCAGTAATCCTAGCCTGCATTGCCAATGACAAACGACAGTGGGAGTTGTGGTCCAAAACACATGGAGGGCCAAAGTTTGGACACCACTGACCTAATGGATCAACTGTTGGTGCTCCAAGACCCTCCCACAGGAAACTAGGCCAGCCTCATCTTTACGGTAAGGAGATCAAGTCCTTGTAGTGGTATGGGGCGGTATATAAGCAGAACTTTGCTTTCCTTTAAAGGCAAATTTTCCTGGAGTAATTGGATGCTTGTGTGGGGCTTTCATTGGATTGTAGTAGTTTGCTGCTGTGAATTTGTTTTGGTGCAGATTATGTTTTTCAATATGGCATTCCTTTGATCCTTTTTGATAGCTGCATACTCACTGTTGCTCTCTTTAAAATACTGTCTTTTAACGAGGCAAGCCGCTTTGGATACTTTTTAAGGAGCAAGGCTAGGTAAAATAAATTTTAAATATAAGTGAGTGAGTGAGTGACTAAGGAAGGAAGGAAGGAAGGAAGGAAGGAAGGAAGGAAGGAAAGGAAGGAAGGAAGGGAGGAATTTCTAAGTTTTAGCCCAGTGGTGACCAAACTTTGGCCCTCCAGATGTTTTGGACCACAACCCCCACAGTCCTTTGTCACTGGCAATACAGGCTTGGAATTCTGGGAGTTGTGGCCCAAAACATCTGGAGAGTGGAAGTTTGGCCACCACTGTTTTAACCCATGTCTAACAGAACCCAGAGGTGCTGGCTGCATCGGAATCTTCACAACAGGCCAACTGCAGAAAGTTTGGCTACCGCAGCTCCCTCGAGAAACCTCTGAAAACTGTCCGAGGCATTCCACAAAACCCCGTGCAAAAGCCAGCGCCCTCAACCATCTCTCTCATGACAAAAACCTCCCACAGCACCTTGGCTGAGCTACCACGAAATCTTGGCTCTCTAACCCTGCTGCTGCTAGCTGCCCTGCTTTGCTGCTAGAGACAGCATTAAGAAGCAGCCGGTGGCCCTGCAAATGGAGGCAACTGCGTGGAAACAGGGACGAGTGGCCTAGAGGAACAGAAAGGAAGGGAAACTCGATGAGAACTTTCTGAGGCTAGTGCGAATTTCACAGAGCTTTCAGAAATGATTTGGAATTCCTGGCTGAGCACCGAGGGGCACCAGATGTGGTTCATGAGACGGACGGTTTCGGCCTCTATGGCATCTTAGCAAAACAGCTGCTGCCGGGGGAGTGTGTGAGAAACGCAACTTTTAATTACAGTGCTGGTTTCAGAAGGCTCTGCGTGCCTCTCATCCCCACGAACTAGCCTTCTCCTTATGGGTTTGAGAAGTATGCAGAGCTGGGTAAGCACAACCCCCACCCCCACCCCGGGAAGAAGGCATGGCTCAAAACCCCTTTCCACTTCTACGGATTGATGAAGATACCAAGAAAAGAGCTGCCCCTCCACCATGGACCAGGCAGAAGAAGGCACATTGAATACACCAGGGGACTTTACTGCAACCACTAGGTAATATTTCTTCTTTGAAATCTGGCCTCTGTTGATTACAGAAGCATAGTTTCTAGAGCAAGGGAAGTGATAGTGCTGGAGGCATTGAAGAGTAAGTTGGACAACCATCTGTCAGGTCTCCTTTGATTTGGATTCCTGCCTTGATCTGGGAGTTGGACTAAGGCTCCTTCTAACTCCAATATTCTATGATTATAAGATAAACGCTCACCCTGGCACTAAGCAGTGCATCCAATCTTTTGAGGTGCACTTCCTATCAATATAGAGATTTATGGCTGGGCCCACTGCTCAGAGGTAGAGCACATGCTTAATATTTATCTGAAGTGCCAGGTGCAAACCTTTCCATCCAAAGGACCAAAATCAAATATTTCTGCCCAGAGTTTCATGATGGAAGTGCATTCTCATCTCATTGGAGGGCATCAAATTTATGTTTGTAAACTGTCCAGAGTAACTTTCTGCTAGATGGTCACAGTATATAAATCAAACCAAATAAATAAATACATAAAAACCTAGAGCGAGTTCTACAGGCAATTCTGCACATTCTGTCCTTTAAAAAGCCACTCAAGTCACCAGCCTCATCTTGTAGCAGTGAGTTCCACAGGTATTTGAGGTGGCTGGATTGTGAATGGGTAAATGAGAAAGTTTTTTTAAAAAAATCTACTCCTAGTGAACTGTTAGAGTTGGTTTGCAAGCAAGTACAAAATTCTCCCTGCCAGATGATGACATCATCTGACTTCCACTGCATAATGTTGCACAAACGGGATTCCAGCTGATAACTGATTGAGCAAGTGGTCAATCCTGTTTGATAGAGACATATATAATGCAGTACAACTAAGACGCCAAGGAAAAATGCAATGAGGACACTGCAGAAAATCACCCCGTAGCTGGCACCAGATGAGACGAAAGAGCAGAATTCCATTCCAGGAAACAAAGAGGGAACACACACACACACACACCACAACAAAAAAAACAAACACCAGAAAAATCTCTCAAACACTGATTTGGGGCTTCCAGGGTGGTTTGTAACCCGTCATGGCCCTCTCCTCCAGGAATCAGTCCAATCCCCTTTTGAAGGCATCCAGGCCAGATGCCATCACCACCTCCTGTGGCAGGGAGTTCCACAGACTAACACCACGCAGGGTGAAAAAATGTTTTCTCTCGTCTGAGAAAGGGAGAAGAGCATCCCTCTATCCACCTTACTCATGCCCTGCATAATTTTGTACGTCTCAGGCGCCTTTTTTCCAGATTAAAGAGCCCCAAATGTTTTAGCCTTTCCTCATAAGGGAGGCCCCCCAGCCCAGTAATCATTTTAGTCACTCTCTTCTGCACCTTTTCCAGTTCGAACCTCCAACCCAGAGGTTCGATTTCCCCCACTGGGCTTCCTCCAGAAGACCCGGATTGGGATGACCCACAGGGTCTCTTCCAGTTCTGCAGACCTAAGAGTAAAGTCTGTTTCTGTCCCAGAAAGAAAAGGCAGATTGGCAAAGAGGTAGAGCATGGAAGACAGAGCACTGTGGCCCCCTTAAACCTAGTGGCCTTAAAGCAATGGCGATTTAAAGAGAGGATCACAAGATGTGCTAGCAGATGAGGGGATTTCTCCAGGCATCTGATGTAACCAGGGATGGGGGGGGGAGAGCAGGGATGACTCATTTTAAAATCCAAGTCAAGATACTTCTCTGGCTAGGATTTAAGAGGCGGCATTTAAGAAGCTCATGCCTCGTATGCAGACCGCAACGCAACGGCCCGTAAGGTCAGCTCGAGAACCGCCCTCTTCGGACTCGTCCCTGGTCTAGGAAAAAGAGTCAAGCGACGACCAACCTGGACAAGAGGACTGACAGATCAAAGAGTCAAGAGACGACCAAGAGCACGGACAGATCTAAGAGTCAAGCAAGAGAGTCAAGCGACGACCTACCTGACAAGGCCGTGCCGAAGAGGACTGACAGATCAAAGAATACGAAACGCGTCTAAAATGACTCTGCACCTAGGGGGCAGCAGCAGGAGAGGTAGGGGAAGTGAGCAGTGCTGTACCTGAAATTCCTGTCCATCCAGAATAGCTATTTCAGCAGTCAGTGAGGTTGAATCGGGATGCGCGGTACTCAAAGCTTGGCGACTGTCTTTAAATTTCTAGGAAAGAAGTTGCCTGAGATCCAGCCAGTCTTGACTACAGTTGTTGTGAACCAGCTAATCCAAACATTTATATCAGACTCAGTTTGGCCTGTTTTTCTGTTTCTTTGCATGAAAAGCCACGTCCCAACTGACCTAATTTCCCCCTTCCTCTCTGTAACAACCCTGAAGGCTGAAATAATCAATAATAGTCATGTACTGTCAAGTTAATTCTGATTTATGGTGACCTTCTCCAGGGTTTTCCCAGTAGAGAATACAGTGGACCCTTGTATAACAAACAGCTTGTATAACAAAAAATCTGTACAACATAAAACATTCCGGAGATAGGGGAAATTTGTTTAACATAATCACCTATGGGGAAAATCCGTACAACATAAAAATGGGATTACTCCATTTTCAATGCATTCCTATGGGAATTTGTATATAGGAAAATTTGCTTAACATAATTTCATTTGGAACGAATTAATTCCGTTATACAAGGTACTGTATAAAGGAATTAATTCATTCCAAATGAAATTATGCTAAGCAAATTTTCCTTTATACAAATTTCCCATAGGAATGCATTGGAATTGGAGTAATCTCTAATCGCGACCATTTTTATGCTGTACGGATTCACCCCATAGGCAATTCTGTTAAGCAAATTTCCCCTATCTCCGGAATTTTTTTTATGTTGTACAGATTTTACATTATACAAACCATTTGTTATACGACAGTCCACTGTACTTCTTGAGGGAAGGAGTGTCACCCTGGGGCTGTGCAGGTTTCCCAAGGCCACCCAGGCTGTCTCTAATCGTATGAGGCCCAGCAGGAGGGAATCGAACCCCCAATCTCTGTCGCCGCAGCCAGATCCTGAAGCCACTCTTTCTTTTCTTTATTCGTGTCAGAAGCACAAACAAACTGTAATGACCGGTAAACATACGCTCCTAAGCAAAATATAAAATTACAGTGGTACCCCGACTTAAGAGCAGATCGACTTGAGAGCAATTCAACTTAAGAGCGGAAAAGTGTTGGTGTTTTAACTAGTGCAGGCTTGCCCAAAGTCCGGCCCGGGGGCCAAATCCGGCCCGTCAGGCCATTCTGAGTGGCCTGCGGCTGGCCGGCCCGCCCCTCCCTCCCCCTCCTTCGCCCCATTTTTTTTAAAAAATCTTCCTCCAACACTGACACTGCGGGAAGCTTGAGGGGCTGGGCAGGCCGGCCGGCCGGCCGGTGAGCAGAAGCTTGTGGGGCTGGGTGGGCAGGCGAGGGGGCGGGCCACCACCACCAGCACCGCCGGGAAGCTTGTGGGGCTGGGCGCACGCGTGGGCAGGCCGCCGCCACCGGCATAGCCAGGAACATTGTGAAGTTTGGCACACGCGCAGAGCAGTGATCGAGAGGGCTGCGCCACCGGCAACGCTGGGAAGCTTGGGCGGACTGGGCAGTTTGCCGCCACTGGCACCGCAGGGGAATGTGTGGGGGTGGGCAGGCCAGCAGGTCTCTGCCACCGCCAAGGAGCTTTGGGGTGGGCTGGCGGGCGAGCCGTCGTCACTGCTGGGGAGCTGGGGGGGGTGCAAGGTCGCACAGATCACCTCTTCTAAGGGGCGACCTGTGGCCACGGCTCCCTGTGCTTCCTTTGGTCCCCACCTTCCTTCCTTCCTTCCTTCCTTCCTCCCTCCCTTCCTTGTTCTCCACCTTCCTTCCTTCCTTCCTCTTGGTTTCCACCTCCCTCCCTTGGTCCCCGCCTTCCTTCCTGCGGGTGGGGTTGCAAGGGGTCAGTGGGTGGGGCTTATGGGTCAGTGGGTGGGGCTTGCAGTGGGGTGGCAGGGTTGGAGAGCAACCGGCCCCTGACACAATCTCAGCCACCAAATCTGGCCCTCCTTACAAAAGGTTTGGGCACCCCTGAACTAGCGCCTTACAAATTTTACATACAGTCTGCTCGACTTACAACCCCCCCCCCATTTTATTGATTTTTAACTTATTTTTTCCATTTTTAGATAGGTACCCCGACTTAACAGTAGTTCCACTTAAGAGCATGCATTCAGAATGGATTACATTCGTAAGTTGAGGTACCACTGTATTACATATCAAAAGGTATACAAAAGGAATTAAGATTTTTTTTTTTAAAAAAATCTGCTAAATGGCATCTACGCAATACCGGGCCACACCAAATGCATTCCCTCATGTCAAAATCAGCTCTTCCTCTGCGCATGTTGAAGGATATTGCATGCAGTGTAACATGTGTGAGATGCTTTGCTCTTCCCACATTTGCCCAAGGTTTCTTCTATAGGGAAGCTCTATTTTCTCAAGTTATCCTTTGGCTTTCAAACACAGGCACACAGTCTGTTTAAAACTTTCCATATGGACCATGGCTGTGGATGGTCATATGGTTCTGCCCAGTTGCCTGCCAGGTAGCTCCTTGCTCACCCTCCATAGTTCTAGGGTGGTCTGTGGGGGCTGATGGTTTGGAGGGGCAGGGGTTTTCAGGAAACTGTATACAGCGGTACCCCGACTTAAGACCAGCTTGACTTAAGAGCGATTCAACTTAAGAGCGGAAAACTGTTGGTGTTTTAACTGCCACCTTACAAATTTTAGATATGGTCTGCTCAACTTACATTTTTCCCCATTTTCCATTTATTTATTTTTTCACTTTTTTAGATAGGCACCCTAGTTTGACTTAAGAGCATGCATTCGGAATGGATTATTTATTTATTTATTTATTATTTATTATTGAATTTATATCCCGCCCATCTTCCCAACGGGAACTCTGGGCGGCGAACAAGGCAGAGCAAATCAAGAAATACACACAATTGAGTACAATAAAACACAATGAGAAACATAATCAACAGATCAACATAAATCAATAGGAAGCGAAGTAAAAGAACTGCAGCAGGGGCGCACCCTTTAATTCAAACCTCACCGCTGCTATGTCAAATTAAATTCGTAAGTTGATTAAATTCGTAAGTTGAGGTACCACTGTACCTTGATTCCAGTCTTGACTTTGGTGGTTGATGACCAAACAACAAGTGTGTTTCTGAGGATGTCGTTTTGACCCACTCTTTCTGCGCAGCTCTTCCCCGGTGGAATCTGAGTGGAGAAATGCCAGCTAGGTAATAAACCTTTTGTATTAGGGTTGACTTAAACACCCCGTGACCAGTGGTGCTATTTTATTGAAGGCTTCACCCACCTGTTTTGCGTGTGTTGACCTATACCAAACAGGGCTAACATCTTCTCTCTAAACCACTATCCAGCCAGCGGAATGCTACAGAATAACCCCATATTCCTCAGGGGGAAAGAAAGAAAATAAATTACCTGCTCCTGGGTGTAATGCAAAATGGTTTTTCAATTTTGCTTTTTTCATAGGAGCTGTTCTTCAGCAATCCTCACTAGAGATGGGCACGAATCGCTGCTTCGTTCAAGGGTTGAGCGGGTGTTTGGAGCTTCCCAGCTACGCCTCCTCCACAGGACACCCACTCAGAGGCATCACCGGCATTTCCTCTGAGTGGGTGCCCCCTAGAGGTGGGGATAGGAAATGCCAAACATTCATTCAGCTGCAGAACGAACCAGCACGAATCACCGCTTTGGCAGAATGTGCCCATCTCTAATCCTTACCTGACCTTGTCCAAGCCCTTCCCATCCCGCCTGTTTCCTGGTGGGATACGTGCATGCATTATATCTGCAATATGAATGGGAATCTTTACAAAAATGAGATGTACCGGGAAAAGAACCCCTCACTGTGGTAAGATATTAGCCTCATCTGTGAAAAGAAAACCTCTGAGGTTATATGAAGGAGGACAGTGGGAAACAAGACTTATATCCTCTTCTTTTCATCACATGGGTGAGCTTTCTAGATCCCGTTAGCTGATTACCGTCAACACATCTGCCAAAGGGTGACGGCAACAGATCAGGTCACAGAAGCAAAGATGCAGATGAAAAACAAAATCAGAGAACCAGGGAGTGTGTTTTCAGACAAAATGGCTGTAGCTTAATCAAATGAGTTGGACCAATGACTCAATGAAACCTGTGGAGGAGCTGGTTCACCCAATACCCACTGGTTCAGTGGGCCTAGTCAAGTTGCAATTTTACTATCCTATGCCAGTGATGGCAAACCTTTAAGGGACCGAGTGCCCAAACTGCGATTCAAAATACAATTATTATTTTGTGCAAAGTGTAAATATGGCAATTTAACCTGAAGGCAGTGGTTTCCTGGGTTACAGTGGTACCTCGGCTTACGAATTTAATCGGTTCCGAATGCATGCTCTTAAATCAAACTACTCTTAAGTCGGGGTACCTATCTAAAAAATTGAAAAAATAAGTTAAAAAATGAAAAAAAAATGTAAGTCGAGCAGACCATTTCCAAAATTTGTAAGGCGGCAGTTAAAACGCCAACAGTTTTCCACTCTTAAGTCGAATTGCTCTTAAGTCGGGCTTCTCTTAAGTCGGGGTACCACTGTACTTTGGGTGCTATCCTTCGGGAAAGCGATACAGGCTTTTGAATTCCCCGTGGCCACAGTGAGGGTGCTGTGGCCGCGGAAAATTCAAAAACCTGCTCTTTGACCCAACCCTAACCCTAACCTGTGGACACAGCGCAGGTGTTGTGGCCGCTGAAAACTCAAAAATCTGCTCTTCGATCTTCGCTTTCCCAAAGGGTAGCAACACTGCTGGGCAAAGGGGGGGGCAGCGGTTTATGGGCTCCTTCGTAACCGTTCACTCTCCGGCCCCGCTGTTTTTGGGATGCCCAGAGTGAGCATGGCTGGAGAGTAAACTGGGGCTATGAAGGACCCACAAGCCACTGCCTCCCCTTCACCCAACTCTCTGCATGGAGCACAGTGGCGTGCTCTGAGCGGAGGGGGAAGTGCCGTGGCTGTGAGGCGGTGAAGTTGCGTGCCCCACAGAAAGGGCTCTGTGTGCCCCTTTAGGCACCTGTGCCATAGATTCTCCTCAGTTCACCCGCTGTGAACTCAATGACAGAACTGCAAAGTCGGTGGGGACCTGCATTAGCACCTCTGCAAAAGAAGGGTTCCCACAGTTAAAGCATTCCTGACAGATGTCATAGAAGAGTTGTTGGAAAATATCTAACCCCTTTCAACGTAGCCTCTTTCACTCTCAACGCCAGCAAGTTTCCCCCTAAGGTTTAGTCAGAATAATTTCTTCTTCTAACACGACTCCACTAGTTTTGATCTTACTCTCCATCTGCCATGTGGCAGGCTTTCAAATACCTGCAGATGGTCACCACAATATCTCTGAATCCTCTCTTCCAGACTAAACATACCCAGTGCTCTCCATTGTTCCTTGTAGGGTTTGGGTCCAAGCCATAAGGAGTCTGTCCAAATCGGCCACAAGCTCTTACCTGGCCAAGCATTGTGTTCCAACGGTAGCTACCCAACTAACCGTGGGAAATATGCCAATGAGACGTTAAGAGTGCTACTGCCCACCCACCCTGGAAGCAGCAGGATAAGTACATTATCCAAGAGTCAGTTGGAGTTGGTGGGGAGAAAACTGGATATGGACCTCTCCCATTTTAGAATGGAATACAGTAGGACCCCAGTATCCGCTGGAGATTGGTTCCAGGCCTTCCCATGGATAATGAAAACCGTGGATAAGAGTGAACACCTGCGCACCCACCTCCAAACTGCTGTTTCCTGACAGTAGCTTGCTTTATGACTGCTGTTTTGAGACAGCAGCTTGCTTTATGGCCGCTGTTTGTGACAGTAGCTTGCTTTACATATGCTATTTGTGACAATATTTTGCTTTACAGCTTGCTTTGTGGCTGCTGAATTATTTAATTTTTTCCTCTGCCAACCGTGGATAATTGAATCAGTGGATACGGGGGTCCTACTGTATTCAGATTTTCTGAACTACAACTACCAGAACTGTCCATTCTCGCAGCTGCATGCAAACATCTAAAAATAATGCAACTGGGAGAAACTAGGCTTTGCCTCACCAAAGCCTCCGGTTACAAAAGAAGCTCCCAACTAGCAATGGAGTACGAGGAGGAAGTTTAGACAGAACTATACGCCTGGAGTAGTAACTGGCAAACCACTCCAGTATTCCTGCCAAGAGAACTCCATGGACATGGGGTCACGAAGAGTCGGTCATGACTGTAACGACAAAACACGCACAGGCCTTTGCTAAGCCTCAAAGCTGTTTCAATGAGGACCTTCCTTCCAGATGGCTCACATGGAGGTACTGCTAAGCTTCCAGTAAGGTCCATGGAACCTGTAGAATGTAGATTTATGGTACTGGTAATCCAGTGGATTTAGCCATAATATACCTAGGGCTTTGTTGTGACTTGAATGAGCAAAACCGAATCCTTGTGGAAGCAAGAGTACCCAGAACAAAGGCAAGAAAAGAGAGGAAGGTCAGAACTATTAGCTTCACTCTGGCCTTAACAACAACAACAACAACAACAACAACAACAACAACAACAACAACAACAACAACAACAACAACAACAACAGGAGGAGGAGGAGGAGGAGGAGGAGGAAGATGGTGACGAAGCAGCCGCCACCACCCACCGGCTGGGCAAAGATATTATTACAACGCGCATTCCGAAGTGTTTTAATTACATTGACCCTTCACCACGGGAATTCTAAATAATGCAGTTATCTAAATCTCCAACAGACTCCCATGCATTACAATGATAGTAATAATCCACCTTCATCCTATTTGGGGCATTGTAGCCTCATTTACCTCCGAGCCATAATACCACACTTAAACATATAAACAGATCCTGGCCACAGAGCCATAAAACTATCATTTACAGCTCTATAGACCCTGGCCTAATCTTCTCACCATTTCCTCTAATCAACTCTCCCTCCTCTTCTTCCCCCTCCCCTATTCAACACCCCCCCCCCCAATTTTATATACTACAGACGATGGATATCTGGTATGAAATGTATATCCCATCCCATATTATATTGCACACCTCATTCTGCTGAAGTATATCTGAAGAAGTGGACGTGTAGTCCACGAAACATTACATTAAAGTATGAAAGTTAGTCTTTAAGGCACCACATTTTGTGTCTTTTGTTTTGTTTTTCTTTGATTTTTTTGCCTGAAATTCTTGAAAAGACTAACATGGCTACCCTCTCTGAAACATCAAAATCAAAAGAACCCTTTGACAAAACCCAAGGAGCACAGAGTTCTTAACAGATTTCTTATCACACACTCCCATCTCAGCCTGAACCTAGTCTCCTTTCTGACAATGGAGAGACCTAAGTCTCAGGAAGTTTAAAAGTGTACTGCATCACTTCATTACAAGTTAAAACTGCTCAATGTGTTTCAGCCCCAATGGTTTATGGTCGTCTTCAGGGGATGTAAAACAAAAACAAAACACCTTGCCATTTTTACATTGCAATACATATAACTAGAGCTGGGCACGAACCACTGGTTCAGCATAGTTTGAATACAGGGTGTATAGCTGACCTGTGGTGGGTGTTCATTCAGAGGCAGCATCTGGCCTGCCTGCTTCGGCTGCAGCCTCCAAGTAAGCAAACATCAGGGGATTGGGGAAATGAACCACGGATCAGCCATACGGCAGGCAAATGTACTGTACTGAATCACCCAACTGATGGTTCGTGCCCATCTCTACAGACAACCATCTGAAACTTTAATGTATATTGTTCACAATGAGAACAGACCTCGAGCATAGTCTTCTCAAAGGTATTTTATATACTCTGTTAATATGTTTCTGGATCTCTTACCTTCCACCTTATGATTATCTGATCCTTAAAGCTGGTTCCTGAAAACTGTCATGAAACTGAATGAGGCTATGGATACTATTGTCTCCCTAACGAGCCTATTCAGGCCATTGTTCATCTTATGAGCCTAATTCAGACCAAGGTGACAAGAGGTCAAAGCTGACTGTAAAATGAAGGACTTGCACTAGCTGTATTCAGACCGATGAAGCTGTTTGGATGAACAGCGAAATGTTTCTATCTCTCAAAAAGAAGTCCAGTAGCCATGACTCAACTCCCAGATAAACGCACCTGGATGACTGAGAATCTTCACAGATATAGAAACTGAATGAGCTGCTACTGGATTGGGGGGGGGGGACGGGACGCTTGAAAAAATTATTTCATTAACTTCTCATGTACAGTACTTCCTCTTATTTTCAGTTCAAAATCTGACTGCTATTTCCAGTGTGTGATGATCGTGCACAGTATCATACAAGGATCATCAGCCAAAAAGGTCTATTTATCCCTCCTGCAAAGATAAATACAATTGGGTGCAAGCAGCAGAAGGATGTCATTGGGCCTTTTCACACGACCCCTAAGATCCGCTGGCCACTTAAATTCGGACCAGAAATCTTAGGGGTTTGTCGCTGTTCCTGCGTTCCCACCCCCTCCGCACTCCTGGCTGCTGGCTGTGTGAGGGGAGGGAATAAAAAAAAGGAAGAAAAGAATGCCGCTCACCTCCATTCTGTCGTCCTGGCACTGCATTCAGATCTCTTAAAGGGGGGGGGGGGCAAAAAAAGAACAAACAGAAGCAAGGAGAGCCGGGCAGTCACTACGTTATATCCGCATCAGGAATTTTCACCTCCAGAGAGCAGGTACCTGAAAAGTGCGCTGGGACGCGCTTAGGTGGGCGTGGTCGCACTTAATTATCTGTAAACTCCTGAGCTGGTGGGGAAACAATTTTAAACTCCGGAGCTGGGAGCCATTTGCGGCGGAGTTTAGGGTTCGTGTCCAAAGGGCCATAGTAGGGTTGGTGGGGTGGTTTTTCGTACAACTGCATTCCTACACGACCAAAGGGACGTGGCAGGAAGTGACACCACGACCACAAGAGTCCTCCAAGAAAAGACCTTGCCCTGGATTGCCGCGAGAGTGATGATTACAGGGGGAGTCTGTGGCCCATGTGTGGTGAGCCCACAAGAGCCAAGAGGGCATCTGGAAAGGTCTGTCTGTGGTTACAGACCTGGACGTTCCTCCCACCAAGGCAGTTTCTTGCGCCGTCTCATGCCTAGTAGCAGGCAGAAGAATAATCCATGTCACAAACAAGCAAGCAAGCTATAAATGAATAAGTATTTTTTAAAAGGAGGAAAGCAATTTCACTGTCAGAAATCAGGTACATGTCCTTCCTGGTCCACACACCACCTCTCCAATCTCACAGGTAGCTTGAGACCTGCGGAATTCTAGAACCTGAACAAGTAGCAAAAAAGGACCTCTTTGAAGGGGGCATCTACCTCTTGTGACTTTGTACCCCTCCAAATGCACTGGACTCCATCTCCCATCATCCTCAACTGGTACAGTCCCCAAAGCATGAACTTTTCCGAAGACCTGAATTTCGCTTGGCTGTTCATACTGGTTTCGGTAAAACATGAATCTCCTGCTTCGAAACAAGCACCTGTCTTTTCTGCTGTCTGTCTGTCTGTCTGGGAGCAATATCTCGAGCTGGCAGGGTTTCCTGGATCTGGATATTTAATCTGTGAGTTACGCATGACAGCAATCAAAACCTCACTTATTGCGCTGGACTTTTCTTTCTTGCCAGGGCCCCCACATTTATCCTTCAGGAATGCAAAGCGTTTTTCTCGCATCAATCAATTTCGGGATGCCAAAAGGCCAAGACAGGCCAAATCATTTGTGGATTTTGTGTCTAAAAGGAACAGGGCTGCTTCCCGAGTCTTGGTAAAAAGACAACGAAGTCAAATATGAAAGCAAGCACCAAGGAGCTGGTACTTGGGAGTTACATAACACAGTGAAACCACGTTGAAGACCTCAGGGAGATTGCTGGAATCTCAGCACCCTTTCTTATTTTATTTTATTTTAAAAACAATGTATTCTCAAAGGATTTCACAGCCAGGATCTGATGGTTGTTGTGGGTTTTTTTTTTTTTAGCTGTTTGGTTGTGTTCTGGAAGTTTTTCTTCCTGACATTTCGCCAGTCTCTGTGTCCGGCATCTTCAGAGGTCAAGGAGCTCAGGAAGCTCTTTGTGCTCTGGGGTAGAATTTATTTATTTATTATTGCATTTGTATACTGGGGCCAATTTTCCCCAAAGGGAACACTGGGCGGAAGGTGAGATTGTGGTTTTTTTATATAGTTGTGAGAAAGGGGGAACTTGTTCTATTCAGGAGAATAGGTGATGATCATTTATTGTGATGTGGAGGGATTAAGAGTTTCACTGTAATAAGGGAGGGTTGGTCTGTAGCTGTGGTTGATGGGTGTCCTCAGCTGTTCTATTGTGTGACATGATCACCCGTGCTAGTGGCTGGGTGGAGATTATTGACCTTTTATAGGCTATGTTTTACAATATTGGGAGCCAGGCTTTCCCAATCCCTTAGCTATAAATACCCAATAAACTTGCACTCTACACCGGAGCACAGAGAGAACTCCTAGCTCCCTGAGCTCCTGCCCTCTGAATATGCCAGCTACAGAGACTGGCAAAAACATCAGGAAGAAAAACTTCCAGAACACGGCCAAACAGCCCGGAAAACCCACAAGAGCCAAACAAGAGTCAGTTCTCAGAAACAGTTTGGTACGCTGCTACCAATCTTTTCCCATCATGCTGATGCCTTCCAGGGTCACCTGGGTGCATACGGGGCATTAATAGGGCCCAGGTTGGGCAAAGTCTTTTGCACCCCAGAAACCACGGACTCTAAACTGGAACTGGAGAAGTCAACATGAAAACAGGTTCTGGGAGACTGAAAACAAAGAGGAATGGACACCATCCTGCCCTATCCCGTGGAACTCCCACCTTCCTCCTCTTCCTCTTTTGCCAATTCAGGGATTGATTTTAAGGAGAGGTGAGGAGAGGGAAGCTGCAAATGTGTATTTAAGAACATAAGAACATAAGAAGAGCCCTGCTGGATCGGGCCAAAGGCCCATCTAGTCCAGCTTCCTGAATCTCACAGTGGCCCCACCAGTTGTGTCTGGGAGCGCACGAGACTACTGTAGATATCTGTCTCTTGATACCTCTCCCCTGCATCTGGTCCTTGAAGTACCCCAGTTTTAAGCCTGGAGATTACACATCTCCCTCATGGTTTGTATCCTGTGATGGACTTTTCCTCCAGGAATCTGTCCAATCCCCTTTGGAAGGCATCCAGGCCAGATGCCATCACCACGCCCTGTGGCAGGGAGTTCCACAGACTAACAACGTGCTAGGTGAAAAAATATTTTCTTTTGTCTGTTCTTACTCTCCCAGCCCTCAGTTTGAGTGGATGTCCCCTAGTTCTGGTATTTTGGGAGAGAGAGAAGAGCTTCCCTCTATCCACTTGACTCCTGCATTATTTTGTACGCCTCAATCATATCCCCCCCCTCAGGCGCCTTTTTTCCAGACTAAAGAGCCCCAAATGTTTTAGCCTTTCCTCATAAGGGAGGTGTCCCAGCCCAGTATTCATTTTAGTCGCTCTCTTCTTGTGTGCATGTGTCTCTCTCACGTGTGCACACACAAAGCAGCAACAGGAAAGCAACTGTCCACACCATTCCCAGGGGGTGGGAGGGTTTGGAACTGGGCAGGATGAATAAAATAAAAGGCTTAAAGGGAGAAAGAAGGGAGGAGGGGTGGGCTCCGCCAGTCGTCAAAGGCGTTAAAAACGCTTTGAGCAGAAACTGCGGAGGTGGGACTGCCAGCGTCAAGTTGTTGATGGGTTTTTTTGTATGCGCGTGTACGTGCGCGGGAGAGGCAGGGCATCGAGCCAAACCGTGTCATCTGGACGGGCAATTTTCTTCAATGAACAAAAGCCATCAAGAGCCACGGCCATCTGCTGCTCCCACAGGAAATAAGCAGAGGCAGACGGATAACAGGGAGACACACAGTTGAGAGCGCACCCCCATTCAGAAGCTGAAGGAAGCGGGGTTTTTTGCTATAAAAAGGACAGGCGTGTCATTCACAAGTCTCGCTCCGGGATTCTTCCTTTTCCTCCTCTCCTTCTTCCCTCACTTCCTCCAATAAAAACAGGCTGGCTAAAATGTTTGCCGTGAAAAGGAGGAAGAGGAAGGAGGAAGCCTGTGGGTCTTTGCATGTGTGGGAAGCCTCACCCGTCGCCCGCCGTCTCCTGCCTCACGCGATTGTTACTGGACTGGGACACCTCGGTTCTACTGCCCTGCCAAGCACAGCCACAATGGCAGAAGGACGCTGGCCATCTCCTTTTGCAACGGACAGAGCAGAAAACGGGAGATGCAAGAAGGTGCAGGTGAACGGCTGCCATGCCCTTCCTAGGCAAAAAAAGCATACGTGACAGCACACACTCGTGCAATGCCTTCAGGGGTCCACAAACACAGTTACTGGGGGAAACTCTTAAATTTCATCCCAGCGCATGTGGCACGGAGGGAGATACAGGCCTCCTCTCAGAACAAAGCAAAGCAAAAAGCAAAGTGTTCTGCTTATATACCGCCCCATACCACTACAAGTAGTCTCTGGGCGGTTTACAATTTTTTAATTACAGTGTGCAGGCTACACATTGCCCCCCTCAGCAAGCTGGGTACTCATTTTACCGACCTCGGAAGGATGGAAGGCTGAGTGAACCTTGAGCCTGCTACCTGGGATTGAACCCAGGTCGTGAGCACAGTTTTACCTGCAGTACAGGCATTTAACCACTGCGCCACGAGGGTGAAGGAAAAAATAAATCCTTCCTCAAGATCTTCCTTGAAGGTCTCCAAGCTGTTCCAGGTTCGGTTCCTCGTTATTCTGGCTAACAACAACAACAGCTAGCTTAAGACTTAGATACCTGAAGGAACGTCTCCTTCCATATGAACCTACCCGGCAATTAAGATCTAGCCAGAGGGCCCTCCTGAAAGAGCCATCCCTCAAGGAGGTGAAAGGGATGGCTTGTAGGAACATGACCTTTTCGGCAGCTCCCCTCAGACTGTGGAATGCCCTCCCAAGCGAGACCTGCCTGGCGCCAACGTTGATGACATTCCGGCGCCAGGTAAAAACATTCCTCTTCCAGAAGTCTTTTAACTGATTATTGTGGGTCCTGGTGGCGATTTTAGTGTTGTATTTTAATATATTGTATTTATTGTATTTAAATGTTTTATTGTTTTAATTTTACTGCAATTTGATGTTTTAATTATCTGAATTGTTTACTTTGATTGGGAGCCGCCCAGAGACCTTTGGGTAGTGGGCGGCATACAAGCTAAATAAAACAACTACCACCACCACCAGCAGCAGCAGCAGTGCTCTTTCCTGGATCACCAACACATGCATGCATCCATGTGCAATCATAAAGCTTGCAATAGAGAAGGATGCTTTTCTCTGACAGCTTCTACTACTGTCTCCTCCCCAGGATGCAAGATTCTCACACACCTGGAGGGTGATATAGGTAGGCTCATGTTGCCATGGTTTCCACAGCGCTAGGTAGCATCCCGAGCGTTTTGGAAGCTTAACAGTTTAGGACAGGGGTCCTCAACCTAAGGCCCCGGGGCCAGATGCGGCCCCCCAAGGTCCTGAATCCGGCCCCTGGGACCAATTGCAAACCCTCCCCACCTACCCCTGCTTTGCAAGCAAGCCAGCCTCTGCAGCTGCTTCTATTGCTGAGGCAGTTCAAAGCAGTGGGCTATGTCGCTTCTCCCACTCCCCCCAACAACGGCCCAGATGATCAGCAGGCTGGCTAGTGGGGCATTCAGAGTGGGAGGGCTACGGCAAGGTCCCCCGCTCCCCCACCCACTGTGGTCTGGCCCCCAGTGGTGCCTGGGGCATGCTGGACCGGCCCAATGTTTGAAAACTTTGAGGACCCTTGGTTTAGGAGAACGAGCTATTAGGAAGGCCAAAAAGAGGAATTTGTTGTATTTCAAAACTTTCCCCTCCCCAAAACTCAGCAATTGTTGCGTCACCCTTATGTTTTCCTTTCTATTATAAAATGGGTAAGCGAATGCCAGAATAAGTGGGAACCAATCTGTTCAGCAGTCTTCTGAAAATGGCAAGGAAACATCAGAACCCTATAGTGATTTTAATCTGAAGTAAGTGAATTTGCCTAGGTTGCAGTGTCAAACTGCAGCTAAATAAGGATAACTCTGGTTGAGAGAGCAGGTTTGATTCTGCAGTTTGTTTCTGCAGTCCTCAACAGAGGCTGGAGTTGATGATCCATATTTATTTATTTTTAATTTATTTTAGGGTATTTTTACCCCGCCTTTCTCCTTGGAAAAGGACCCAAGGCGGCTTACAGTAACGAGGGACAATATACAGTCCAGTACAATTAAGACATGTGCAAGTATTGAGAACCGGGAATTGAGGGACATCTTACAGCAGGCCTGTCCAAATTTTGGCTCTCCAGGTGTTTTGGACCACAACTCACACAGTCCTTTGCCATTGGAAATACAGCCTTGGAATTCTGGGAGTTGTGGCCTAAAACATCAGGAGGGCCGAAGTTTAGACATGCCTGTCGTACAGCATTAAAAGACAGCATTACATTAAAGCTATAAGAGAACGCAAGCAGTTAAAGAGAGGGCAAAAATTCCATGTAAAAATTATGAGTGATAGAAACATTGAAAGCATGGTGTCAATGCAATCACACAAGGTTATAAGTAGTTATAAACACAAAGTCTATGTCAGTGATGGTGAACCTTTTAGAGACCGAGTGCCCAAACTGCAATTCAAAACCCACTAATTTTTTTTTGCAAAGTGCCAATACAGCAATTTAACCTGAATACAGGTGGCTGTGAAGGGGCGATGTCCGGTGCCCACAGAAAGGGTTCCGAGTGCCACCTTTGGCACCCGTGCCATAGGTTCGCCATCACTGGTCTATGTGAACCTATAGATTCATATAAAATACACATGGTAGTCCATCATTCAGGGAAAGCTTGCCTAAAGAGAAAGGTCTTTGCCTGTTTCTGGAAGGACAACAGAGATGAGGAAGTCCTGGCCTCTAGTGGGAGGGAGTTCCAGAGTCTGTGTGAAGCAGTCGAGAAGGCTCTTTCATGGGTTCGCATGAGACGTACCTGTGAGGGTGGCGGGATGGAGAGAAGGACCTCTCCTGATGACCTTAACACGGTTAAGATCGGTTCATACTGTGAGATCAGATCTTTGAAGTAGCTAGGACCCAGGCCTATTCAAGGTCAGCACCTTGAATTGTGTCCGATAGCTGATTGGTAGCCGGTGGAGCAGCTTTAATAAGGGTGTAATGTGATCTCTGTAATCCATCGCAGTCAGCAATTTGGCTGCTGCATTTTGGACCCATTGAAGTTTCCTGAGACTTTTCATCGGTAGTCCATATAGAGCGCATTACAGTAGTCTAGCCCAAACGTCACTAGGACATGTGTCACTGTGGCCGTCTCAAGAAACGGGTGTAACTTGCGTACTAGCCTTAATAGTGCAAATACGCTCCTGGCCACAGTCGTGACCTGGGCATCCAAGCTCAAAGATGAGTCCAAGAGCACCCCCAAGCTGCACACCTCTTTTTTCAATTTGAAGGTGACCCCATCCAGTACAGGTTGCATCCCTATTCCTTGTCCTCCCTTTCGAATGAATAGGACAGGGGTCCTCAACCTAAGGCCCCGGGGCCAGATGCGCCCCCCCCCAAGGTCCTGAATCCGGCCCCTGGGACCAATTGCAACCCCCCACCTACCCCTGCTTTGCAAGCAAGCCAGCCTCTGCAGCTGCTTCTATTGCTGAGGCAGTTCAAAGCAGTGGGCTATGTCGCTTCTCCCACTCCCCCCAACTACGGCCCAGATGATCAGCATGCTGGCTAGGGGGGCATTCAGAGTGGGAGGGTTACGGCAAGGTCCCCCGCTGCCCCCACCCACTGCCGTCCGGCCCCCAGTGGTGCCTGGGGCATGGTGGACCGCCCACTGTTTGAAAACTTTGAGGACCCCTGGAATAGGAGAACCTCTGTCTTGTCTGGGTTTAGTTTCATATTGTTCATGCTCATCCAGTTCGTCCCTGCAGCTAAACACCCACGTAAAATTGAGATAGTAGCTCCCTTAGAATCCGGAGGTGACGAGAGGTAGAGCTGGGTGTCATCGGCATAGTGGTGGCACTTAACCCCAAAAACCCTGATAATCTCCCCCAGTGCCTTCATATAGATCAGGGATGGCGAACCTTTTTGAGACACAGTGTCCGAACTGCGATGGAAACCCCACTTATTTTTTACCTAGTGCCAATATGGCAATTTAGCATGAATACAATGGTACTCCATTGTTCTCTGTCTTGAGCTCCTTGGGGGAAAGGGGGAATAAAAGCAGAAGAAGAGGTTAGAGCACAAAACCTAGAGCAGTCGTGAGGGGAGAAAGACCTTATCATTTTGCAAACCCACCACCTTCTCCAGAAGAGGCAGTTTTAGGGACTAACCCATTGATGCCGCAGGGATCGGTGTGCCCCAGGGATCTGTCCTGGGGCCAGTGCTTTTCAATCTGTTCATAAATGACCTGGAGACAGGGATAAAGCAAAGCAAAAGCAAAGTGTTCTGCTTATATACCACCCCATACCACTACAAGTGGTCTCTGGGCGGTTTACAATTTTTAATTACAGTGTGCAGGCTACACATTGCCCCCCAGCAAGCTGGGTACTCATTTTACCGACCTCAGAAGGATGGAAGGCTGAGTGAACCTTGAGCCTGCTACCTGGGATTGAACCCCAGGTCGTGAGCACAGTTTTACCTGCAGTACAGGCATTTAACCACTGCGCCACGAGGCTGGGCAAGTTTGCAGATGACCGAAAACTTTTCCGAGTAGTAAAAACCAGAGAAGATTGTGAAGAACTCCAGAAGGACCTCTCCAAACTGGGGGAATGGGCTGGGAAATGGCAAATGCGTTTTAATGTAACCAAATGTAAAGTAATGCATATTGGGGCAAAAAAATCAAAACTTTATCTATCAACTCATGGGCTCTGAGTTATCTGTGACAGATCAGGAAAGAGATTTTGGTGTGTTGGTGGACAGCTCCATGAAGGTGTCTACCCAATGTGTGGCAGCGGTGAAGAAGGCCAATTCCATGCTAGGGGTCATCAAAAAAGGGGATTGAAAATAAAACAGCCAACATTATAATGCCATTATACAAAACAATAGTAAGGCCGCACCTGGAGTATTGTGTACAATTCTGGTCACTGCATCTCAAGAAAGACATAGTGGAACTGGAAAAGGTGCAGGAGAGAGCGACCAAAATGATTACTGGGCTGGGGCACCTCCCTTATGAGGAAAGGCTAAAACATTTGGGGCTCTTTAGTCTGGAAAAAAGGCGCCTGAGGGGGGATATGATTGAGACGTACAAAATAATGCAGGGCATGAGTAAAGTGGATAGAGGGAAGCTCTTTTCCCTCTCACAAAATACCAGAACTAGGGGACATCCATTCAAATTGAGGGCTCAGAGAGTGAGAACAGACAAAAGAAAATATTTTTTTCACCCAGCGTGTTGTTACTCTGTGGAACCCCCTGCCACAGGAGGTGGTGATGGCATCTGGCCTGAATGTCTTCAAGTGAGGATTGGAGGAAAAGTCCATCACAGGTTACAAACCATGATGGGAATGTGTAATCTTCAAGCTTAAAATCAAGGGCCAGATGCAGGGGAGTGGTATCAGGAGACAGATATCTAGTCTCATGCGCTCCCAAACGCATCTGGTGTGGCCACTGTGAGATACAGGAAGCTGGACTTAGATGGGCCTTTGACCTGATCCAGCATGGCTCTTCTTATGTTCTTATGACTATGTCATCAACGGAGGTGGACGGCAGCCCACTTCAGAGAGGCAAAAGATGGCTTGGTTAAGCTGCTGACGCTGAAGGCGCACCCGTGTCCCGGGGAGGCACATAAAAGGCCGACTCGATGAGCCAAGGCTGGCGTTTGCTTAGCTAAGCTGCACAGCCAACCGCGACTTCATCAGGCTGAAAGTTCACACATGCCCCTATTTTGCTGACAGTTAATGCTCCCGCTTGGAATAAAGGTTACAGTACCACTCTGGGATCTTCCTTTGGAAGACGGACGGTACAGAAATATACAAAATAGATAGATAGATAGATAGATAGATAGATAGATAGATAGATAGATAGATAGATAGATAGATAGATAGATAGATAGATAGATAGATAGATCCAGAATCTGGAAAATTCTCTGCCCCTCAAAAATTAAGATTTCCAGGCTCTGGGATCTATCTGGTTTAGTAACATGGACCACATATGACACCCCCCTTTGACTATGAATTAACTAGAAGAATTTCTGCTGGGTAGGCATACAGTCTATTCCTGGATGAATCGTTTTTGCCATTTCCTCTCCAAAGGAAGCTCCATATATTGGCATGGAATCAATGGGTTGGTGTTCCCAAACATCCTGTGGTGCAGGTCGTGTGTGTGTGTGCGTGTGTGTGTGTGTGTGTGTGTGTGTGTGTGTGAGAGAGAGAGAGAGAGAGAGAGAGAGAGAGAGAGAGAGAATAACACAGGGACTCTACTGTGACAGTAGCCAGGTGACCTGCATATACATTGAGTCTGCTGACCAGGTGGTGGGTAGACTATCACAACATCCTCAAACTCCCCTTTTCATGTGGTTCTTAATCTTTAAACCAGATGTGAAAACTGGATGATGATTTGAAGACAGGATTTCTTCAGTGGACAGACTCCCTTCCAGAAAAGAGGATGCACAGACACCCTACATCTAACTCTAACCCTAACCCTAACCCTAACATATTATACAGTATTATTCCATGTATGAGACTATATTTTTGCCTAAAATTGTTAAACTAAAAATTGAGGGTCATCTTATAAATGGAAGTAAGCCAAGGAGAGAACCGTACAGTTACGAAACTGTAATTATGGGTTGGAAAAGTGGGGGTTGTCTTACAGACAGGAAAATACGGGTAACAGTACGATTTAGAATGGGAGTGAAGTTGGAAGGGGCCTATAAGGCCATCAAGTCCACCCCACCCCCCCACCCCCGGCTCCATGCAGGAATACAAATCAAAGGGTATCTGACAGGTAGTTGTCCAAATTCCTCTCAAATGCGTCCAGGGTCAGAGCACTAACCACTTCCTGAGGTCATTGGTGCCATTGTTGTACTACTCTAACAGTCAGGATGTTTTTCCTGATATTCTGCCGAAGGTTAGGTTCTTTTAACTTGAGCCCATTGTTGTCCATCCTGCACTCTGGTATGATCGATAGCAGATCCTGCCCCTCCTATGAATGACGCATGCACTGGTAACATCCCATACTGATTAGTGCAATGCGCTGTACGTGGGGCAGCCTCTGAAGATGGTTCGGCGATTGCAACTGGTTCAGAATCGTGCGGCGTGGCTGGTAAGCGGTGGGGCCGCTAGGGAACACATCACGCTGATTCTACGTAACCTACATTGGTTACCAGTTGTTGCCCGAGCCCAATTCAAAGTGCTTGTTCTAACATATAAAGCCCTAAATGGCTTAGGACCTAGATACCTGAAGGACTGCCTCCTTCCATACGAACCTACCCAGCAATTAAGATCGAGCCAGGGGGCCCTCTTGAAAGAGCCATCCCTCAAGGAGGTGAGAGGGATGGCTTGCAGACACGGGGCCTTCTCGGCAGCTGCCCCCAGATTGTGGAATGCCCTCCCAAGTGAGATCCGCCTGGCGCCAACACTGATGACATTTCGGCGCCAGGTAAAAAACCTTCCTCTTCCAGAAGATTTTTAATTGATACAATATAGACTGTGGGTCCTCTGATGGCAATTTTAGTGTAATGATTTTATTGTAAGGTTTTTATTATTTTTTTAATTATTTATTCATATTTGATGTTTTAATTGTTTTAATTCTTTGATTGTAAGCTGCCCAGAGACCTTTGGGTAGTGGGCGGCATATAAGTTGTAAAAATATAAATATAAATATAAATATAAATAAATAAATATTTGAAAAGTGGTCTTATCAACTCTCAGTCTTCTTTTCTCTAGGCTAAACCCATTCATTTCCTGCAGGCCTACTCGCTATTCCGACTGGCAAGGACCGAGGCCAATCCGGAAAGCGAAACACAACCATGAAGGCTTTCAGAGTTCTGCCAGCAAGGAGATAACACCGACTCATTCTCTTGTCTCAATTTCCAAGCACTTTGCTTCTCCTGCCAGTAAAACCCCTCCTTCCTCGTACCTCTCCCGTCCACCCGAGCAGCACAAAGGGAGTGAGAAGGGAAGGCAAAACTCCAGCCGTCTTATTTTACAGGGATATCCCCTTCAAATCCTCCCCCTCCCCTTTCAAGCCAACAGCTGTGAGTCCTCCAATATCCCAGCAACTCCAAAGAGAGACTTCCCTAACTAGGAAAAACCCTCAGGAAGGGCAAGCCAAGTTCTTCTGGAACCCGAACGAGAGGCTAGGCTGCAGCGAGAGCGAGCAAGCACAAAATATTCAAGGAAAAAAACCCAACCACGTCCATCAGCTACCCGGGAAAGTTCACCTCTACCAGCGGCCTCGGCGACCTACCCTCACGTGGTGCCCCCGGACCGGACCGTCGTTGCTGCCAAGACCACCTTTCTCCCCCCCCCCCTGGGAAGAGCAGATGGGTGGTTGCGTTTGCGGGTGGCGTGAGGACGAGCCCAGCCTAAGCGAAGGAAAGAGTCGGCAGAGTGGTGCACCCCGTCCCGGTCTGAGCCTACGCCATCTGACTTTGATTAGCAATCTCAAGTGCCAGCTTAGAGGGGAAAGGAAAGGAGAGGAGGGAGAGGAGAGAGCCAGCTCTGTGGGGAATCGTAACATAATCATTGAAACTGGCAGCCTTTGCAAAGCGGAGTATTCCGGCTCTCGGGGTGGCAGAAGGCCAAAGCCTGGGGCGGCAGCGGCAGGAGTGGGGCGGAGAGAGCGAGAGGAACTTTTGAGAGGGGCCTGCTGGGGAAGGGGGAACACGCACTAGAACTTGGCTCCTCTTGTCTTTTTAACCGAGGCAGCTTGCCATAAATAAAAAAAACACATTAGGCATGGGCCTAATGCTCAAGGAGATACGGGTATCTGGCAACCCGCTGAGCAAAACCAAAGGCCCATCTAGTCCAGCTTCCAGTATCTTACAGTGGCCCCACCAGATGCGTCCAGGAGCACACGAGACTAGATCGCTGTCTCCTGATCCCACTCCCCTGCATCTGGCCCTTGAAGTAACCCGGTTTTAAGCCTGGAGATGACACATCTGGTGGGGCCGCTGTGAGATACAGGAAGCTGGAGTAGATGGGCCCTTCGCCTGATCCAGCATGGCTCTTCGTATGTTCTTATAAGCAGAACCCTTTGCTTTGCGTCCCCTCTATACCCGCTCAAACGTGATATGCATGTAGACAGAAAAAAACAACCAAGAGTGGCAGCAGCAAAAACAGGGAAGACAACTGCAGCATTCACTTGATTTAAAAAAAAATGACACTGAAGATAGGAGCCACTAACAAAAAGGCCCTGCTGCTTCAGCGCTCATGGCACATGCTTCCAATTTTGGAAATTAATCTCAAATGCTATGGTGGACTGGACCAAAATGTAAGTCAATTGTGGGAGGTGCTCTCTGCAATGCATCAACAGTGGTCACATAGCACATCCTTATTCCCCCACCTGTGTGGAAAGTTTTTATTTTGTTTTTTTTTTGGGGGTGTCTTTTGTAAAATCAATGGCATCCTTGTTGGAGAAGACTCCTTCGGAAAAGAGGAGGCAGAGAAATCTGAAAGTATTGTGGCTTTCTATTTCCTAAGGGAGCAAGAGAGAGAATCTCCAAGTTTCTTTTTTAAAGTGTGGGTCAGTATTTATAATTCTTCAGAATTCAGCACTTAGCCCAAGGTCCTGGAAACATCACAGTTTGGAAAGGTAGCTAGTAAAAAAGAAGCTGAAAGGGAAAATGAGAGAGTCCAAACACTCCAAGAGGCATGGAGGCTGTTCACAAAAACAGTAACAGAGGCCCAATTGGAATGCATACCCAAAAGGAAAAAGGGTCCAAGAGGACTCCGATGTGGTTTACAGGAACTGCTCGGATTGTGAGCAAAAGCAAGAAAAGCTCATTTAGAAGATGGAAGGCTTGTCCACATTTGGACAACAGCAGGAACATAAATTCTGGCAGAACAAATGCAAGGCAACAATCAGGAATGCAAAGCAAGACTTTCAGAAGAGTATAGCTAAAAACATTCAAAGTAATAACAAGGAGTTCTTTAAGTACATTAGAAGTAAGAATCCAACCAGAGAAAGCCATTGGACCATTAGACGACAGTGGAAGGCAAGGGATTATTAAAGAGGAAACAGAGATTGCTGAGAGACTCAATGAAGTCTTTGCTTCAGTATTCACTGAAGAAGACAAAGACCACATGTGCCAAACAGAGCCTATCTTCGTAGGGAGGGGAACTGAAGAATTAAGCCAGACAGAAATAACCAGGGAGGACGTCCTTGCATGTCTTGTTAAACTGAAATGCTAACAAATCCCCAGGACCAGATGACATCCATCAAGGAACTTAAAGATGAATTTGCTGATGTGCTAGCCAAAATATATAATCTTTCCCTCAAATCAGGAATTGTGGCTGATGACTGGAAGGCAGCAAATGTAACACCAATCTTCAAAAAGGGATTTATTTATTTATTTATTTTATTATTGTATTTGTACCCCGCTTATCTTCCATACGGAACTCTAAGCGGCTCACACAGGGCGAACAAGCACCAATAAACACAAAACAGTAATTATATAATATACAACAAAGAAAAAGAAAGATTAAAACAGTTAAAACCCGGTGCGTCCAATCCAGAGGCGATCCAGGAAATTACCAACAGGTCAGTTTGACATGTGTCCCAGTTAAAGTGATGGAAACCATCCTAAAAGATAAAATTAATAGGCACATAGAAGAGAAGGCGCTGCTGAAGGAGAGCCAACATGGCTTTTACAGGGGCAAATCATGCCTCACTAATCTGTTGGAATGTTTTGAGAGTGTCAACAAGCATGTGGGTAAGGGAGATCCAGTTGACATTGTTTAGCTGGACTTTCAGAAGGCTTTTGGCAAGGTCCCACACCAAAGGCTCTTGAACAAACTTGCCAGTCATGGAATCAAGGGACAGGTCTTGTCCTGGATCAACAACTGGCTAAGGGACAGGAAACAGAGGGTAGCACTAAATGGACACTACTCCAATTGGAGGGAGGTTGGACAAGGTTCAATACTGGACCCCTGCTTTTCAACCTTTTCATAAATGATCTAGAAGTAGGAATAAATAGCAAGGTAGCCAAATCTGCGGACAACACTAAATTATACAGGGCAGTAAAAATTGAGAAAGATTGTGAGGAGCTGCAGAGGGATCTCTTGATACTGGGGGAATGGGCAAACCACTAGCAAATGAGCTTCAACATTAATAAGTGCAGAGTGATGCACACTGGGGCAAAAAAACCACCCCAATTACATTTATAAACTGATGGGGTCGGAACTCTGTCCAACAAACCAGGAAAGGGACCTTGGTGTCCTAATGGACAGCTCAATGAAAGTGTCAACCCAGTGCGCCGCAGCAGTGAAAAAAGCAAACTCAATGCTAGGGATCATTAGGAAGGGTATAGAAAATAAGACAGCAAGTGTCATTTTGCCTCTTTATAAATCTATGGTGAGGCCCCATCTGGAGTATTGTGTACAGTTCTGGTCACCATATTTCCAGAGGGATATTATGGAAATGGAAAAAGTGCAGAGGAGGGCAACCAGAATGATTAGGGGATTGGAACATCTTCCTTACCATCTGAGGCTGCAATGGCTGGGCCACTTTACTCTTGAACGACGGTGCCTAACAGGTGACCTGATTGATGTTTATAAAATCATACACGGTGTGGACAAAGTAGATAAGGAAAAACTGTTTTCCCTATCGCACAAAACTAGAACTAGGGGGCATTCCATGAAACTTTTGGGTGCGACATCTCAAACAAATAAGAGATAGTACTTTTTCACCCAGAGGATCACTGGTCTGTGGAACTGGCTGCCAGAAGAAATGGTGACAGCTGTCAGCCTTGACAGCTTTCAGAAAGGATTAGACAAGTTCATGGAGAAGAAAGGTATCAATGGCTATCATGATGGATGCCTACGGACAACCTCTGGGTTGGAGAGATAGGCAGGATATATCTCGATGCCATGTGTGGGGAATCATAAGCAGGTGAAGACATCTGCTTGGGAATACCCTGAAGCAAATAGTGAGCCACTGTGTGAGACAGAATGCTGGACTGGATGGGCAGTGGCCTGTTCCAGCAAGGCTGTTCTTATGTTCTTATATATTTTTGAGTTGATGGCAGATGTTTATCAATGCAACACCTTCCTGGAATACAAAACCTGTGACAGGTATGAAGGATGGCAGCGTTGTATGCAGCTAGCGCTATGCCAAAGCTTGTTCTTCCATTTTCCAGAAGCTTAATTTCCTTCTGAGGAAGGATTCCATTTCTCTGCTCATCCTCAGGGCACCAAGCTACTTCTTATCAGAATGTTGAAAGACGCCTGGGGTTGCGGCACTGATGTGTTGGTTTGTTTCTATTACACATATCTTGATTCCTGGTTGGCCAACTTTCCAGATCCAAAATAATTCCTGTGGGAGGAATTGCATTAAGATATCTTCAGCTGGGCTGTAACTGAAATGTGGAAGCTGGGTTCCAGCTGTAGTACATAGCCAGCTGCTACAGAGGTGGTTGTGCAACGAAAATCAGGGTAACATCCTGACTCATCTTGATGTAAGCCGGGCATGTCCAAACTTCAGCTCTCCAGATGTTTTGGACAACTCCCACAGTCCTTTGTCATTGGCAATCTAAGCTTAGAATTCTGGGAGTTGTGGTCCAAAACATCAGGAGGGCCGATGTTTGGACATGCCTGCTGTAACTAAGAAGCCTAAATCTTGCTCACAAGTAGAGATGGGCACGACTAGGGAAAATGACATTTTCGAGTTGTGTGTCGGAGGCGGCCTGTGTCGGCTCGTTTCCGTTTTTCGCGAAACTTCGCAAAAATTTGTCGTTTCGTTTTTCGTTTGTCGTTAAACTGGTTTGAGGGGGGTAGTGGGCTCCTGGAGGCACCTCTTTTTTGGGGGGTGGGTGCCTCCTATCCTCACCCGCTAGGGAAAGCAGGCTCCTGGAGACCCCTCATACATGGGGGTCTCCTCTCCTCACCTGCTGCAAAAGGGCATGCATGCATAGCCATATGGCTATGATTGCATACCCAGTTGCACGCAGAGACACAGCAGACTGGCAGAGGCACCCCTCTTTTTGGGGTGCCTTCCCTCCATCAGTCAGGCCTCGGGGGCATGGTTTGCATGTCACACATGCTGCCGGCCGAGCCAAGCCTGCAGGAGTCACCCAGAGCCACAAGTGGCGGACTGGCAGACTCTCTGCACCCGCTGTGTCTCACTAAGAAGGGAATTGTACTTAATGCAAGTACAGATCTGGCTTAGGCAACAGGGTTAGCGCAAGGGCTAGGGTTAGGCTAGTTACGGGTGAGGTTAGGGTGAGTATTGGGGTGCACCTCTGGGGGCCTCTCTGACCCACTTAGAAGGACAGTGTACTGGCGTATGGGTTAGGCTTAGGGTTCGGGTTCGGGCTACGGTTAGTGGGCTTTTTATGCCCGGTTGGCACATCCCAGAAGTCTCTGTGGTCAACCTGGCCAAGTGGCCATGCGATTGGTGGAATGGCTCCAAAAATTTGCATGGTCACTCCCATGGCCAGCCCATCATTGCGCAGGTGTAAAAAATAAATAAATAAAATAAAATAAAATAAAATCAATGGAGAGAGGAAAGAGGAGACATTTTGTTGCAAGAAAAACCCACTGCTACTGTAAAAATTCTGGCAGTTTTAAAATAGCAATTTTCGCATGTTTCTGTGTGGTACTTGTGTGTTTTTGGACTACGATTTCAAAAAAAAATTGCGGTCGCCGCCCCATTTTGGATCCCCCGCCCGCAACGCATGGCATGGCGACTCGAGTCCGGCTGCCCAGGACAGGAGAGGGGGGGAGGCCGGGACCCCCACCCCCAGAAACCACCCCTCTGGTAGGTGCACTCTGCACTGCAGGCATATTTTCGCCTGCTTTTTGGCCCGGGAATTGGGGGGGGGGGAGTTTAACTTTTTTTCTGTGCCGCTTCCGCTTGAATTGCGGCGGCAGGCGGCGAGTCCAGTGCTTGTTGCGAGCGACTACGACGAGGATTTCCCCCACCCCCACCACCAGAGCAGCCCAGGACAGGAGAGGGGGGGGTCAACCACCCCTCTGGTAGGTGCCCTGAGCCCTCACTCAGGCAGGCATATTTCCGCCTGCTTTTTGGCCCGGAATCGTTTTTTTTTTTAACTTTTAAAAACTTTTTTTCTGTGCCGCTTGGCATCGCGGGATCACCGCGATGCCAGGAACGACCACGACAAATCAGACCCAATTATTCTTTAGTCGGTTCGAGTTCGAGCGGAGTAATTCCCGTTACCGTTTCCGTTCCGTAACAGAAACGAGGAACGGAAACGGCAACGGGAATTCTGCCAAGTCATGCCCATCTCTACTCACAAGAATATCTCCTCCTTCCTTCCCAGCTCTTTTCCAAACATGCTGAAGAACAGTCGCTGAACCATAGGTTTACTTCCATGAACCTAAAGCAAGCCAATTAATTTCCCCTTTTCCAGGTGGAAAAGGGGACCAGGAAAGCCATATGGAAGCTGTACCCAGAATTACTGCACATGTTACCACCTGTCTGTGTTTTCTCTACTGTGAATGGCATTTCCCTCTTGGTCTTTTGAGTAACATTAGCTACATCACAGATTTCGAAAGGGGGGGGGAGATACAGTGGTACCTTGTATAAAGGAATTAATTCATTCCAAATGAAATTGTGTTAAGCAAATTTTCCTTTATACAAATTCCCATAGGAATGCATTGAAAACGGAGTGATCCTATTTTTATGTTGTATGGATTCTCCCATATGCGATTATGTTAAGCAAATTTCCCCTATCTCCGGAATTTTTTATGTTGTACAAATTTTATGTTATACAAGCTGTTTGTTATACAAGGGTCCACTGTATTTCTTAATGGGCTGCTACCTGAGGCTTTCCCCTGAAAATAGACTCCCCCATGTGTGGAAAACTGAAACTGGAAGGGAAACTTCAGTGGGGCAGGGACTTGGCTCAGCTCATTCACTGGCATCAGGTTGGGTTCCCTTCCCTTGTCCCTCCGCACTGTTTCCCTCCCTTTATGGCAGGATTTGTTCATTTTGTTCCAAAACGTGGAGCGGGGATCTTGTGCATGGCGGCATCTTATACACGGAAAACTGCGGTAAGCAGTGGATTTCTTCTCCTGCATGGAAACCGTAAAATCACATAAAATGCTTCCTCCATTTGCCTCACCACTGATGCATCATGTCAACATAGGATGCTGTCTTAGGTTGAATCACATCATCGATCTATGACGCACAACATTCCTTATTCTGATGGACGAAAACCTATGGAGGGTTTTCTAAGTTCTGAAGATGTAAAACAAGCTGAGGAGCCGTATAGCCAGCAATAAAATAAAACAAAAAAAAATAAATACAAAAGTAGAACAGGTGATCAGAGATAATATGGATCAAAGATCTCCTATGCAGATAATATTCTTTTTTGACACATCTGGAGATTTGTATTAGGAGACTTTCTGATACATTCAATATTGTCTGGCTCAGTATTAAGAAATAAGGAATTTGGAATTAGCATATCTATCATAATAAAACAATGTTGCGATGAATAATTTCAATTCAACTGTACAAGTACTCCAATGAAATATACTTAGGTGTATGGATGTATCCAAGTGATAAAATAACAGACTGTAATTTATTTGCTGCTCAGACTGAAACAGAAATAAACAATTGGATGAAATACCCATTACCCTGGGCCACACTGAATTTCAACAATTTCCATGGCAATATTACCAAATATCTTGTTTTTCACCTCATCTTTTCCAGTGAGGATAGGATAACAATTCTTAAATTAATGGCAAAGATACGTACATTTGTAAGGAATCCTAGAACTCCACAGAACTGCTCCAAGGAAACATAATCAGAAAACGAATAAAAGAGGGTTTTTGTGCCAAATATCTGTCCATTTAAATTATCTTTAGTATAGCACTGGTATAATCCAGATAGTGCAACTTTGGTGAAACAGAAATTAGAAGAAAACTTTGGAAGTATGTGTGGAGAAAACCCAGAAAATATCCCTCAAATGTACTTCTGCTGTCACCCACAAGAGCCATATTAAGGATAAAAACATGATTTAAAAATCACCCTGAACTTTTCACCAATTACCTCAGTACTGATGAATGAATTTGTGGGAACAGAATTTTATGAGGCAAATGTTACCATATGAGATGAAATCCTTATATCCTACAAACTGGGTTATTCAAAGGCATTCTAGACAGCTGGTTAGTAAACTAAGTCAAGATAATGTATCCTTTTTAAGTTTCTCCAGCATATCGTGGGGGGAAATAATAAATAAATATGACACATCTGGACCATATACAGTAATACTTTAGTTTACGAGGATAATCTGTTCAGGAAACGTGCTTGCAAACAAAAACACTCTTGTATCAAAGTAAACTTCTCCATGAGAAATAATGAAATAATGAAAACTCGGATGATTCATTCTGGGGGTCCCATAGACCACATATTGTACACCCCAAATGCCAAAATTCACAAAAGTAGTTGGCTAGAAATCTACGTCCACCCCATGGTTTAGGTTTGGGCCTGTCTCCTCACTTGAGGCCTCCAGGGCCCTGTGACCTCCCCCTTCGATCCTTGCCCATCTTGGCTTATAAAAACTGCCGGAGGGAGCATGGCTGAATGGGCTTCTATTATTTCCACTGCCTCCTTCAGGGAAGGGATTTTCCCCTCTCGCCTGAAGGAGACAGTGGTGAAGCCCATTCTTAAAAAAACCAGGCATGGCGTCGGACGAATTGGCAAATTACCGTCCAATCGCCAATGTTCCCTTCATGGGCAAGGTTATCGAGAGTGTGGCCGCTGCAGACGTTCCTGGAGGGAGAACGGGTTCTGGATCCATTCTAGTCTGGGTTCAGGCCGGGTCGGGGGACTGAGACAGTCTCGGTCGCACTGCAAGATGATCTCATCCGGGGGGCCAACAGGAGTAACTCTGCCTTGTTGGTCCTTATGGATTTGTCAGCGGCCTTTGATACCGTCGACCATGGTATCTTACTGGACCGGCTCTCTGAGATAGTATTGGAGGCACTGTTCTGTTGGTTCTGGTCCTTCTTGGAGGACCGCCCCCAGCGTGTGCAGCATGGGGGGGGGGGAGTTGTTGGCCCCGTGGGTGCTCCCTTGTGAGGTTCCGCAGGGGTCGTCCCTCTCTCCCATGCTGTTTAACATCTATATGAGGCCCCTGGCCGAGGTCATAAGGAGATTTGAGTCTGCTGCCATCAGTACGCTGATGACACACAGCTCTAGCTCTCCTTTTCCACCTCTGCAGTTGAGGCTGTCCAGACCCTCGACCAGTGCCTGGATGCAGTCATGGCATGGACCAGAACTAACAGACTCAAACTCAACCCCGAGAAAACTGAGGTTATGTTCTTCGGGACTTCCCCTTCCAGATATGGAGGCCCTCTCCCCAGTCTGGAGAGCGTTTCCCTCCAGCTGGCGGACAGTGTCAGGAATCTGGGCGTGGTCCTGGACCCTGCTCTCACCATGGAGGCCCAGGTGGCCGCCGTGTCCAGGACTGCTTTTTTCCACCTTCGTCAGATTGCCCAGATTCGCCCATACCTTGATGGGGACTCCCTGAGAACTGTTGTGCAAGCGCTGGTGATCTCGAGGATAGACTACTGCAACGCTGTCTACATGGGGTTGCCCTTGACTCTCATTCGGCGACTGCAGCGGGTGCAAAATGCGGCAGCCAGACTGATGGCGGGTGTGCGTCGATATGACCATATCACCCCAGTTCTGGCTCGCCTGCATTGGCTACCTGTTGCGTCCCGAATTAGATTCAAGGTCCTGGTTTTAGTTTATAAAACCCTCCATGGCCTGGGACCTGATTACCTGGCAGAGCAGATCTCCCAGCGGTCAACTTCGGCCCGACCAACTAGAGTGTCGCGGGCACACTCGCTGCGGGTGGTCATGCCCAGGGAGGCTCGATAATCATCTACTCGTGCCCGAGCCTTCTCTGTGGTGGGCCCTACACTCTGGAACCATCTACCCAGCGAATTGCATCTTGCACAGTCCCTGCCATCCTTCAGGAAAGCATTAAAGACCTTGCTGTTCCGGGAGGCGTTTGGTGACTCCTAATTATGTTTTTTTCTCTCTTTCTCTCTCTTTGCCCGCCATCTGCCTATATGCACCTTTTTACCTTGGTTTAAACCAGGGGTCCTCAACCTAAGGCCCCGGGACCGGATTTGAATCCGGCCCCCGGGACCAATTGCAACCCCCCACCTCCCCCTGCTTTGCGAGCAACTGATCATGGCCAATCGTGGGGGGCTCCGCCCACTGCTCTTCCCTCTTTGTTCTATGTCAGCTTTTTTTTTTTTGACTGTTTTCCATGGTGTCTGGGGGGTGTGTTGTTTGAAAACTTTGAGGACCCCTGGTTTAAACTGTCTTTACTACTGTTTTTATGCTGTATTTAACTGTATCCATTTGTGTGTTATGAACCGCCTGGAGTTCCTTTGGGAAGACGGTATAAGCCTTAAAATAAATAAATAAATAAATAAATAGGTAGCTGGCTACAGAATCTGCTCAGCTTGGGACGGACAACTGGATTTTACTCTGTTTTTTTTAATGTGACAATAAAATGCAATTTGTAGCCCTATACACACTTGTAGGAACAGGGGCTTTTCGGCAGCTGCCCCCAGATTGTGGAATGCCCTCCCAAGCGAGACCTGCCTGGTGCCCACATTGATGACATTCCGGTGCCAGGTAAAAACAATGCTGTTCCAGAAGTTTTTTTTACCGATTATTGTGGGTCCTGATGGCGATTTTAGTGTAGTATTTTAATATACTATATTTATTGTATTTAAATGTTTTATTGTAATTTTATTGCAATTTGATGTTTTAATTATTTGAATTGTTTACTTTGATTGTGAGCCGCCCAGAGACCTTTGGGTAGTGGGTGGCATACAAGCTATATAAAATAAATAAATAAATAAATAAATAAATAAATAAATAAATAAATAAATAAATAAATAAATAAATAAAACTAGAAATGATTTGAAAAAATAAGCATGTTGAGAATAAATTAAATGAAAATATAAATAGAAAGAAAAATAAAACCCTATCCTAAAATAAGGAAAATGTTCCTGGTTGGTGCAAAGGAGAACTCTATTCCTCTCTCCTCCCTCTGCTTTGGAGGCTGCCTGAGACGAAACGTTCCAGACAATCACCCCTAATCCAGCAAGGGGAGGGAGGGAGAGTGAGCCAACACTAGCTGTGATCATGTGGCATGCTCCAATGTTTGTATTGCAAAACATTGCTTGTTGATGAATGCAAAATTGATTAGAAATGTTTGCTTGTCTTGCAAAACGCTCTTAAACCAAGTTACTCTAAAACCAAGGTATTACTGTAGTCCTTTTGAGGTAGTCCTTTTAAACTCTTACCTCCCCAAAAGAAGTTAATAAACTCTATTCCGTACTTGTAGATTTAACTTTCTCTACCATGTGTTCAACCTTTAAATGGAATAAAGACCTAAGCAGATACAGAAGGACCCCGGTATCCACTGGGGATTGGTTCCAGGCCTTCCCGTGCATAACAAAAACTATCGATAAGAGAGAATGCCACCCCTAACTGCTGTTTTGTGAGTGTTGCTTGCTTTATGGTTGCTGTTTTACGACAGTAGCTTGCTTTGCAGCTGGTGAACTATTTTTTAAAAATTTTATCCTCTGCCAACCGTGTGGACAGTCTTGGCCTCGGTCACCAAGACATGTCCTTACACTCAAGGAAAGAGGCCTTTAATCCCAGCGAAACAGGGCTAACCACTCATGACAATAGTCTCTAGACTAGAGTAGAGCAGATCAGGAATCTTAAAACCAGGTCTTCTCCCAGTGGTGATTTTAAAAAAAAACTTGAAATCCATAATCCAACACCAATCACTGAAGCAAATCATACCAAATTCCTTACAGTCTGCCTTTCTACACTCAGAACATGCAACAAAACGGTACACAACATATACCATGTTGGCAGGACACTTTTTTTTTAGAAGCAGGAGATCTGTTTCATCATGACTGGATCTACACTGAAAGTTAGAAGAAATTCCATAACATCTGCTAAAGTGGCCCTGGACCAAAATAATATGGTACAAATAATCTGTCCCGAAAGCTGAAATCATGCTTGTATTCTAAAGACACGATTTAGGTAGCTTTTCATGCCTGAAGAAACCGGACTTGTAAAGGAATTTTCATTAGCTCTCTAAGACCCATCGCAAAACCAGGCGAACCTATTAGCAAATTATGTGCTGCAGCAAGCAAATGCCGTAAGCAGTTAATGAAATCCCCCTTTTTCATTTTGACAGTTTTATCCGCAGCGAATAATTTGGTAGTTTTTGCTAAGTTTTCATGAGACCTTGCCAGCAGCCTTTGGCTCTCTTGCAGTTTTTCACAAAAGAGCACTCAGGAAATTTGAAGATCTGTATCTATTGTAGAATTAGAAAAATGGTAGGTCTGCCCTCCTTTTAAATGGTCAATGTGGTGGCTTCAATAAGTTTTTTAAAAAGGTAAAAAGAAAATCCCCACCTCTGATATGGTGAAACTTCATGTGAAGAGGTTGATGCAAAAGTCTTGATTATTTTAAATGGGTTTTTTTTTTGGGGGGGGGGGTGAAATTAGTATCTAGATTCAGAACAAATTCAAGCCGAAGGTGGCACGGAACCAGACACAACAATATTGGTTACATTTACAATGTGCTATTGCGGAACAGCGAAAGAAAAAAGGCGACGCGGGCAATTTTGCTCATACTTACAGCAGAATCCTGTGACCAAAAACAATATTCCTCTAACTGTTGAAACACTAGTGTTTATGATGGTGCTGGCAAGAGAATCGCAAGAACCTTGGGTCTTGGCAAACACATCTGCAGTTCTACAGTGTACTGTACTTCCAATGGAAAGGGTTTGCAGTTATTGTTGGATTCTTTTAGTTCTCAGTTCTCAGAATGGAATTAAAAACAAAACACAGACATTTGTGGCGCAGTCAGCATGCTGTTTGAGGAGGCACAGGAATCAACCTGAAGCCTAAAAATTTTTTTGCAGTGGTCCATAGGATGTGTGTTAAAACTCTGGCTGCCAATCAGCTGTCGAGTACAATTCAAGGTGCTGACCTTGACCTACAAAGCACTATATAACCTGGGTCCTTAGCTACCTCAAAGATAGAATATCACAGTATGAACTGACTTGGGTGTTAAGGCCATCAGGAGAGGACCTTCTCTCCTTCCCTCCACCCTCACAGGTACGTCTCGTGGGAACCCATGAAAGGGCCTTCTCAGCTGCTGCGCCCAGACTCTGGAACTCCCTCCCACTAGAGGGCTAGGCCTGATTCATCTCTGTTATCCTTCTGGAAACAGGCAAAGACCGTTGTCTTCAGGCAAGCTTTCCCTGAATGGTGGACTGCCATGTGTATTTTATATGAATCTATAGGTTCACAAAGACTTTGTCTTTATGACTATTTATAACTGTGTTGCTTTAATGTAATGTTGTCTATTAATGCTGTAAGATGCCCCTCAATTCCTTGTTCTCAAATACTTGAACATGTCTTAATTGTACTAGGGCTGTATATTACCCCTCCTTACTGTAAGCCGCTTTGGAACCTTTTCCAAGGAGAAAAGGTGGGGTAAAAAATACTCTAAAATAAAGAAAAATAAAATAGAGGTGCACAAACTCGTAAAGTGAAAATGCCTGCGTTTCCCAAAGTGAGATTCCACCCCAATAAGGTTTTCAAGAAGCGGAAGTATGAGGCTCCACACAACATGCTATCACACGGGGGAATCACCTGCAAAGAATTCCAAGTTCTTAGCTAACACCCAATGCAAATTGTGTTCGGCAAAGAGTCACCAAGGCTGCCTCTCTAACGACATTCAACTTTGGGTTTCTGCCGAAACACGGAACACATTCTATGAAAGAAGGCCAGCCTCCCCAACCAGGGAGACCGACAAATCAAAATCTGCCTGCCGCTGGCAACAGCAAAAGCACGCACAGCCTCATTGGCTCCGACTCGCACACACGGCTGGCTGTCTCTCTCTCTCTCAATCTCGGGATGGATTCGCTGATCTCCATCTGGGGCGCTGAGCAGAAACAGAAAGTAGGTTACTGTCTCAGCAGCCAGCATCCTCCCCGCCTCTACGCTCTGCAGCCTTTCTGCAGCGCAGCTGGAGCAGCAAGGAACAGCTACAGTGAAGAGATGAGGCCATAAAAACACATGCACATGCACCCACATGCACGCACACACCCACACACCAGCTGCTGCGATTTGGCTTTCAGTACACACAGCCAAGGCTTCTCAGAGAATATTTCAAGGGTTTCCTGTTGTGAGAAGACAAAAACAAATTAAAAAAGGAACACCCGAAACAGAGAGAGAAAGGGGGGGGGGGGACCCACGCCTTGCTTCCTTCATGAGTGCAATCAAGCAAAATAATTTAAACTGCCACTTACAGAAACAGTAGTGAGCATTTTCGGTAAGTGTGCACAAGTCACACTCAAAGAAAAAGACCAGGTAGCAATGGAGGCTACTCATTCCTTACATACTACGCCGCCTGTCAGGTTCCTTGCATGCATTTAAAAATTTCCTTTCCTGGACTTTTATGTCCTCCAAAATGGTGTCTCACCTGTTAAGTACTGCAAAATAGAGATGGGCTTTTTCTTTTAGAAGTGGTCAGCTTCTGAAATGAAATGCGGGAGCCCAGCTGATGTTTGGAACCGGAGGAATGAAATCAACCAATCCCTTACCTGGGCTCGCGCGGGGTGCAACTCCAATGAGGAAGAAGCCTCCGACGCGCCTTCTCTCCTTCTCCCTGGCGCTGGCCAATTAGGAGCGGTGCAAGCAAATGCATATCTCACCTCCGCGTTTGATTGGCCAGCACCAGGGGAAGGAAAGACGACGCGTCGAGGCTTCTTCCTCATTGGAGTTGCGCAAAGTAAGGGATTGGTTGATTTCATTCCTCCAGTTCTGAAAGTCAGCTGGGCTCCCGTGTTTTGTTTTGGAAGCTGATCACTTCTGAAATGAAAAGCCCATCTCTACCGCAAAAACCCAGTCCTCTAAAAGCTGGGAGCTTAGGACCACAGGCAGCTGCCTTCCAATGGGTCAGGCTCCGATTCATTTAACCCCAAATTATCACCTCAGACCTGCAGAACGCAAAACAGGCTTTCTTCTCTAGCCAGAAGAACCTTAGGATTTCTTGGTGGTCTTCCCACCTAAGCACTAACCAGGCCTGACCCTGCTCAGCTTCCAAACGGAATGAATTCAGGAATGTTCGGGGCAGGATCATCTATTGCCTGGGTTCCCCCACACCCTCTGGCTTTTTTACTGTGACTGGCTACACCCTCCTCCCAATCTGTGATGGAAATGCATGGGGCTAAGTAAGACACTAGAAAACAGAACAGACTGGAATAATGACAACTCGAAGTGCTGGTTATGTCCTTTAAAGCCTGATGTTGCTTGGATTCAGGCTATTTGAAGGACTGGAGCTTCCCATATAATTCATTTCCCCAAGTTTCAGAGATGTCTGGGGTAGGCCTTCTCATTAAACCCACTGCTCTCACAGGAGAGAGGACATCTCTGGTGGCTGCTACTCAATGTTATTGTGTTATTTCCTAATTTAAGAGGACAGGCTGACTCAACCACCACCCCTTACAGCTCTTCTGCCAGCAGGTGAAAACGTTTGTTTTAACGTTGGCTTTTAAATTCTAAAGCTTGCAGGACTGTAATTTTAAGAAGTGATGCAACAAATTTTATCAGTACCGTGGACCCTTGTATAACAAACGGTTTGTATAACCTAAGCTCTGTACAACATACATTCTGGAAATAGGGAAAATTTGCTTAACAGAATTGTCTATGGGGCGAATCCATACAACATAAAAATGGTCGCGATTAGGGATTACTCCGTTTTCAATGCATTCCTATGGGGAATTTGTATAAAGGAAAATTTGCTTAACATAATTTCATTTGGAATGAATTAATTTCTTTATACTAGATACCACCACTGTATGTTGTAAACCGCCCAGAGTCGCCATGCTGCTAGATGTGGGTGGTATGGAAATTAAGTGCAAAACGTAAGTAAGTAAGTAAGTAAGTAAGTAAGTAAGTAAGTAAGTAAGTAAGTAAGTAAGTAAGTAAGTAAGTAAGTAAGTAAGTAGCAAGTAAGTAAGTATTCTCCCCCCCCTTAGTGCCTATCACACTTGGTGGGGGGGTCTGCTACTCTGGTTTTGTCTTCCACTTTGCATGGTCATGGGGCAGGATCCGGGTACACACACACACACACAGAGAGAGAGAGAGAGAGAGAGAGAGAGAGAGAGAGAGAGAGAGAGAGAGAGAGAGAGAGAGAGAGAGAGAGAGAGAGAGAGAGAGAGAGAGAGAAATTACTGAAAGCGGAGAATGATTACAGGAGGCTACAGGTGAAACCATGCACTTCCGGACATCTGACAGTATCCTCTCCCAACTCCCAATTTGTTTTGAACTCTTCACCACACAGGCTCAAAAAAAAACTTTGGGAATACAACTCTTCCAACCTCTCCTTGCTTCCTGAAGGCTTATATAGCAGGTACTACTAGTACAGATGCTTGCTTTCAATTACAACCCTGATTTGGAAAGAAAGGGGGTGTGGAAGAAAAATAAATTTTAAGTTCTCAGGAAACTGAACGAGGAACAGATTTTTGCACATCTGTCGACAGCCTCTGGACATAAGCCCCACCTCCCCAGGGACCAATGATTAAAAAACAAGATGAAACTGACAGCTTAGACTTTACTGCCTGTGTTGGCTTTTTCAAGAGGCACATGTTTAAGCAAATTGCAAGGAGCCATCTCACACAGAAAGCCCTGCATTTATAACAAATTTCCTCTTTCTGTTACATGATCAATCCTGAAATGAAAACCCTTGGGTGGCTGGGGGAGAGATGTAAAGCCCCTCCACCTTGGGAGAAATTCTCCCTGTGGCCCGTTCTTTAACTGTGCAACTGCTTCCATTTAAAATCATGTTTGCATGAAAAGCTGCATCCCTAGGGTAATGCAAATACAGGTACCTTACTGGAAAGGGAGCCTTAGGCTTGCTAGATTTGGCTGAGACGGAAGGGCCACCACTTTCCCCATGAATTACCGTACAGTGTGCATTTGCTGAAGTTTCTGCAAACGTGGCATCCCTTCTGGGACCTCATGACTGGAACAGATGGGGGGGAATGCTCCCTCCAACCACTGAAACTAGAACACAAAACTCCCTAACTACTGGCCATACTGGCTGGGCTGTAGATCCTGGAGGATGTAGTCAAAATCTATGATTCCCAAGTCCTAACAGTATCCCAGCTAACCTACAAACACCGCTTCACAATACCCACAAGGTTCTGGTACATCTGAGTGCGAAGACACCAAGAACATTTTAAAAATTGGCCGTTTTAATGCACATCAACTATGGAACAACTGATTGGTTTAAAATTGGAAAAGGAGTACAACAAGGCTGGATACTGTCACCTTGCCTTTTTAAACTTTATATGCAGAGTACACCATGCAAAAGGCAGGTCTGGATGAATCACAAGCCGGAATTAAGACTGCCGGAAGAAATATCAACAACCTCAGATACGCAGATGATACTACTCTGATAGCAGAAAGTGAGGAGGGATTAAAGAACCTCTTAATGAGGGCGAAAGAGAGTGAAAAAAATGCGCTGAAGCTCAACATCAAAAAAAAAACTAAGATCATGGCCACTGGTCCCATCAAATAGAAGGGCAAACAGAAGCGGAAGCAATGGAAGCAATGACAGAGTTTATTTCCTTGGGCTCCTTGATCACTGCAGATAGTGACTGCAGCAATGAAATTAAAAGACGCCTGCTTCTTGGGAGGAAAGCGATTACAAACCTAGGCAGCATCGTAAAGAGCAGAGAGATCGCTTTGCCAACAAAGGTCTGGATAGTCAAAGCTATGGCTTTTTCAGTAGTGATGTATGGAAGTAAGAGCTGGACTATAAAGAAGGCTGATCACCGCAGAATTGATGCTTTTGAGCTGTGGTGCTGGAGGAGGAGACTTGAGAGTCCCCTGGACTGCAAGGAGATCAAACCTATCCATGCTGAAAGAAATCAACCCCGAATGTTCACTGGAAGGACAGATTTTGAAGCTGAGGCTCCAGTACTTTGGCCACCTCATGAGGAGAGAGGACTCCTTGGAAAAGTCCCCGATGTTGAAGGTTGAAGGCAAAAGGAAAAGGGGACGACAGAGAATGAGATGGTTGGATGGTGTTATCGATGCAACCAACATGGATTTGACCAAACTCCGGGAGGCAGTGGAAGACAGGAAGGCCTGACGAGCTCTGGTCCACGGGGTCACAAAGAGTGGGACACAACTGAACAACTGAAACACCTCTCTTTCCATCCTGAACCAGACTGCTCCTCAGAATCAAATGGCAAAGTGGTACAACAGTTACTGTGCACTGAAACAAGGCTGAAGGTCTCTTCAGCCATGGGCAGTGCAATCATTCTCAGCCTACCTAATGGGGTTATTAAGAGGACAAAGAGGACAGGCAGAAAGCCATATATGTTGCCTTGAGCTCAGCAAGACAGAAACACAACAGAATAAACACGTACATTTTTTTCGGCCTTACATTTCGCGCTTTTCCAAAGAGGGCGATAGGGAGAGATATTTAGTTCAGTCCTTCCAAACCAAGTAGCCCACCGCACCTCCTGACTTACCAGCACGTCTGGTGAACCAAGAAGTCCGGAAAAGTCTGGTCTATGTAAGCAAGGCTTTCCTTGTTAACCAGAAGGCATCTGGGTTTCCACAGAATAAAATTAGGAGAGGTTCCCAGTGTTTTTTATGCATTACTGCAGAAGTCCAACGAGGTATTCCATGTGAGAGTTAGGTGGAAAGACGCTGATTCAGCACAATCGTTATCAGTGTGTTGTTTGCATGATTCCCACTGCCAAAAGTGCACTGTTGGGAGAGCTGCACCTTGCACACTTTCTTCTGCCCACCCAGTACAGGCAACCCGCCAACTCGGGGTCCCCACCAGAATGCCTCTATGGCTGGCACCGAGCCCAAGGCTTGGCGCCAGAAACCAGGCTTGCCGCTTTGTTTCAATGAGCAGGAGATGTGCCACTTTTGATCCCGAGTGAGCCGGTTCTACCAAGGAAGCCGACTATCCAGGTAGCAGCAAGAAATGGATGGAGGCAAATTCTGAAAGGAGCTGTTCGCTCCTGAGCTCCTTTCCATGCTAATATTGCATGCTTTAAAAGCCAGACATAATTGAAGACTCCAAATTGTTTTGTTATTTTTAATGACCACATCAAAACAAGGAAACACTGGTTCTGATTTATAGGGAGCCAAACCCACAGACATCTTGGCTAGGCTCCTGTTCCAGAAATTCCCATTAACTTGGGTGATGCTCCTAAGATATGCCAAGATCACAGAGGTTGCTGCAATTCTCTATTACATAAGAACATAAGAAGAGCCATGCTGGATGAGGCCAAGGGCCCTTCTCGTCCAGCTTCCTGTATCTCACAGCGGCCCCACCAGATGCGCCTGGGAACGCATGAGACTAGATATCTGTCTCCTGATCCCCCTCCCCCTCCATCTGGCCCTTGAAGTACCCTGGTTTAAACCCTGGAGGTTACACATCTCCCTCATGGTTTGTAACCTGTGATGGACTTTTCCTCCAGGAATCTGTCCAATCCCCTTTTTGAAGGCATCCAGGCCAGATGCCATCACCACCTCCTGTGGCAGAGAGTTCTACAGACTAACAACTCGTTGGGTAAAAAACAATTCTTTTTGTCTTTTGTCCCAGCCCTCAATTTGAATGGATGTCCCCTAGTTCTGGTATTTTGAGAGAGGGAGAAGAGCCTCCCTCTATCCCCTTTACTCATGCCCTGCATTATTTTGTACGTCTCAATCATATTCCCCCCTGAGGCGCCTTTTTTCCAGACTAAAGAGGCCCAAATGTTTTAGCCTTTCCTCATAAGGGAGGTGCCCCAGCCCAGTAATCATTTTCATCACTCTCTTCTGCACCTTTTCCAGTTCCACCATGTCTTTTTTGAGATGCAGTGACCAGAATTGTACACAATACTCCAGATGCGGCCTTACTATCGTTTTGTACAATGGCATTATAATGTTGGCTGTTTTATTTTCAATCCCCTTTTTAATAATCCCTAGCATGGAATAATCCCTAGCATGGGACACATTTCTACTTTTGTGTCCCATTTGATCAGTGAGGCTACAAAATAAAACAGGCTGAACTTTGCTTTCATCATTGTAAGGCTAATTACACTGGTGACAATGAGGCCTGTAATAAGACTTCCTGGGGTAGGAACTGGCAAGCCACCCCGGTATCCCTGCCAAGAACATCCCATGGTCAGAAACAAAAGGCTAAAAGATATGACGCTGGAAGATGAGCCCCTCAGGTCGGAAGGTGTCCAACATGCTACTGAGGAAGAGCGGAGGACAAGTACAAGTAGCTCCAGAGCTAATGAAGTGGCTGGGCCAAAGCCGAAAGGACGCTCAGCTGCAGACGTGCCTGGAAGAGAAAGGAAAGTCCAATGCTGCAAAGAGATATACTGCATAGGAACCTGGAATGTGAGATCTATGAACCAGGGTAAGCTGGATGTGGTCAAACGTGAGATGGAAAGAATAAACATTGACATCCTGGGCATCAGTGAACTTAAATGGACAGGAATGGGTGAATTCAGTTCAGATGACTATCACATCTACTACTGTGGGCAAGAATCCCATAGAAGAAATGGAGTAGCCTTCATAGTCAACAATAGAGTGAGAAAAGCAGTGCTGGGATACAACCTAAAAAATGATAGAATGATCTCGGTACGATTCCAAGGCAGTCCTTTGAACATCACAGTAATCCAAGTTTATGCTCCAACTACCGGTGCTGAAGAGTCTGAGATTGACCAATTTTATGAAGACTTACAAGAACTTCTAGAACTGACACCAAAGAAAGATGTTCTTCTCATCATAGGGGATTGGAATGCTAAAGTAGGGAGTCAAGTGATAAAAGGAATAACTGGCAAGTTTGGCCTTGGAGTTCCAAATGAAGCAGGGCAAAGGCTAATTGAGTTTTGTCAAGAGAACAAGCTGGTCATTGCAAACACTCTTTTCCAACAACACAAAAGGCGACTCTACACATGGACATCACCAGATGGACAATACCGGAATCAGATTGACTATGTTCTCTGCAGCCAAAGATGGAGGAGCTCTATACAGTCAGCAAAAACAAGACCTGGTGCTGACTGTGGCTCAGATCATCAGCTTCTTATTTCAAAATTCAAACTCAAACTGAAGAAAGTAGGGAAGATCACTGGGCCAGTCAGGTATAACCTAAGTCAAATCCCATATGAATACACAGTGGAAGTGAAGAATAGATTCAAGGAACTAGATTTGGTGGACAGAACACCTGAAGAACTATGGATGGAGGCTTGTAACATTGTACAGGAGGCTGCAATGAAAAATATTCCAAAGAAAAGAAAATGCAAGAAAGCAAAGTGGTTGTCCAACGAGGCCCTACAAATAGCGGAGGAGAGAAGGGACGCAAAATGCAAGGGAGAAAGGGAAAGATACAGAAAATTGAATGCAGACTTCCAAAGAATAGCAAGGAGAGACAGGGCGGCCTTCTTGAATGAACAGTGCAAAGAAATAGAGGAAAACAACAGAAAAGGAAAAACCAGAGATCTGTTCAAGAAAATTGGAGATATTAAAGGGGCATTTCGTGCAAAGATGGATATGATAAAGGACAAAAATGGTAGGGACCTAACTGAAGCAGAAGAGATCAAGAAGAGATGGCAAGAATATACAGAAGAATTATATCAGAAAGATCTGGACATCCCTGATAACCAAGATAGCGTAGTTGCTGACCTGGAGCCAGACATCCTGGAAAGTGAAGTCAAGTGGGCCTTAGAAAGCATTGCAAACAACAAGGCCAGTGGAGGTGATGGCATTCCAATTGAACTCTTTAAAATCTTAAAAGAGGATGCTGTAAAGGTGCTGCATAAGATATATGCCAGCAAATTTGGAAAACCCAGCAGTGGCCAGAGGACTGGAAAAGATCGGTCTACATTCCAATCCCAAAGAAAGGAAACGCCAAAGAATGCTCCAACTATCGCACAATTGCACTCATTTCACATGCTAGCAAGGTTATGCTCAAAATTCTACAAGGCAGGCTTCAGCAGTATGTGGAAAGAGAACTTCCAGAACTACAAGCTGGATTTCGAAGAGGCAGAGGAACTAGAGACCAAATCGCCAACATGCGCTGGATTATGGAGAAAGCCAGAGAGTTCCAGAAAAACATCTACTTCTGCTTCATTGACTATGCCAAAGCCTTCGACTGTGTAGACCACAACAAACTATGGCAAGTCCTTAAAGGAATGGGAGTGCCTGAACACCTTATCTGTCTCCTAAGAAATCTATATGTGGGACAAGCAGCAACCGTCAGAACTGGATATGGAACAACTGACTGGTTTAGAATTGGGAAAGGAGTACGACAAGGCTGTATACTGTCACCTTGCCTATTTAACTTATATGCAGAGTACATCATGAGAAAGGCCGGTCTGTATGAATCTCAAGCCGGAATTAAGATTGCCGGAAGAAATATCAACAACCTCAGATACGCAGATGATACTACTCTAATAGCAGAGAGTGAGGAAGTATTAAAGAACCTCTTAATGAGGGTGAAAGAGGAGAGTGAAAAAAATGGGCTGAAGCTCAACATCAAAAAAACTAAGATCATGGCCACTGGTCCCATCACCTCCTGGCAAGTAGAAGGGGAAGAAATGGAGGCAATGACAGAGTTTATTTTCTTGGGCTCCTTGATCACTGCAGATGGCGACTGCAGCAACGAAATAAAAAGACGCCTGCTTCTTGGGAGGAAAGCAATGGCAAACCTAGATAGCATCCTAAAGAGCAGAGACATCACTTTGCCAACTAAGGTCAGGATGGTTAAAGCTATGGTTTTTCCAGTAGTGATGTATGGAAGTGAGAGCTGGACTATAAAGAAGGCTGATCGCCGCAGAATTGATGCTTTTGAGCTGTGGTGCTGGAGGAGAGTCTTGAGAGTCCCCTGGACTGCAAGGAGATCAAACCTATCCATTCTGAAAGAAATCAACCCCGAATGCTCACTGGAAGGACAGATTTTGAAGCTGAGGCTCCAGTACTTTGGCCACCTCATGAGAAGAGAGGACTCCCTGGAAAAGGCCCTGATGCTGGGAAAAATCGAAGGCAAAAGGAAAAGAGGACGACAGAGAATGAGATGGTTGGACGGTGTCATCGATGCAACCAAAATGAATTTGACAAAACTCCGGGAGGCAGTGGAGGATAGGAAGGCCTGGCGAGCTCTGGTCCATGGGGTCACGAAGAGTCGGACACGACTGAACGACTGAACAACAAAAGCATGGAATTGGCCTTCTTCACCGCTGCCACACACTGGGTAGACACCTTCATTGAGCTGTCCACCAACACAACAAGATATTACAGTATTTACAGCCCAGCAGAATCAGAGCTTCGGCGAGCCCCTTGTGAAGTCATCTAGCCTAACTCCAAGACTTGCAGTGCTTAGCAGCACATCATCTACTAAAACCCTTGGATTCAACCACTGGTATCTCTGGGGTCTTGGGAAATTAGGAAACATTTCTGCCTGAAATCCTCGAGAGCCCTGGGGTACTAAGAACCAACGGTCTAATGCAGCTTGCTATATTCTCATTCATTTCTTCTTGAACAGCCATACCACTGAACACCCTCTTCTCATTGGAGGTTTGATGCAAAACCATCTCAGGTCTGGTTAGTAGATAGATGGGGCATATACTGGGAATATGGGGAGTCTCCAGGGTAAAAAGCCTCTGCTGGGCAGAGTACACAATACCGGCTCAGATGGGTCAGTTGCCTCAATCTGCAGAAGGCCTCAAAGCAGTTTCCACAATGCAAGACTCGGCAACAACCACAACACTGACTAGGGTGTTGCCTGCATCACCTACACCGAAAGAGGCCCCATCTCCTCTTGAGGCAGTTTGTCTGTGGACCAAACGGCTCTCTCACTGTTAGAAATTGCATTCTACCTTATTTTAGGAATTTACGTACCTGCCCAGTCAACTAAGGCAGTCAACAAAGTTTATTTGAGAGAGAAGCCCAAAGCAATTCGCATGAAAGCAAGGCTCCCCTCCCCCGCAAATGCCGAGGACCTACCGAACCAAGCCAACAACTCAACAACGCACAGAAGGGGGGGGGAAGGAAATTATAAGCCCCCTCTCCCGAAAAAAAAAATCAGTGGAAGAATCAGGACTAAATAACACTGATGTCTCTCCAGCAAATTCATTTATGCCACTGCAAAACTGACAGAAGGGCAGCCAATTTCACCTCTAGGAGATGAGTGGTTCACATACTGGATTCTACCCAACCCTCCATACCGTAAGCTCAATACCGCTGTGGTACGGATGACAACCGGAAAACAACAACTGTGTATACACTCAACTGCCAAGTCTGGTTTGAGAAAGCATTTTGAAAAGATGAGGCTACCTGAAAATAAATTACCTTGCCTGATCTGTACCTACCTCAACTTTATGAAGCAATCCGGAGGGCCTATCCAGGGTGTCCTGTCAAATGAAGCTAAGACATGCGGTCTGCACAGGTGGGTGCTTCTTGGGAATGGCACCCTGGATATAGGGCAGCTTCCTCTCTTGGATGTGTAAGGCTGTCTCATAAGATATTTTCAGATTTTCTTAAAAAATAATGCAGGATTTTTATTTCTAGACTGTGAAACTTTTTTTTTCAACAGGAGAGCTGCCCAAGGCACCAAAATTATGTGTTAGGGCTGCTAAACCACTTGTCTTTTTCCTCTGGTGGTGAATTAAAATTCCTCCACCACCCCGTTTTCCTAGTCTATTATAGTAGGACCCCGGTATCCACTGGCGATTGGTTCCAGGCCTACCTGTGGATAATGAAATCTGTGGATAAGAGGGAACACCAACCCCCCTCCCCAACACTGCTGTTTCGTGACAGTAGCTTGCTTTCTGGCTGCAGTTTGTGAGAGTAGCTTGCTTTACACTGCTGTTTTATGACAGCAGTTTGCTTTACAGCTGCTGTCTGTGACAGTAGCTTGCTTTGTGGCTGTTGAATTATTTATTTAATTTTTTCTGCATAGCGTGGATACCTGAATCAGTGGATAATGAATCAGTGGATATGGGGGTCCAACTGTAATTGTTGTGAGCCACTCAGAACACACAATGTTAACTAGGCTGTCTATATGGATTTGTCATGTACTGTCACGTTACCCCTGACTTATCAGGGGGTATTTAAGATGTGGTTTCCCCATTGTAACCCAATGCGTTTTGACTGCAGAGCAGGATTTGAATCCATGTCCCTTGACTTCAATGCACCCTCCACTACATCACTACAGTAGGACCCCGGAATCTGCTGGGGATTGGTTCCAGGCCTTCCCGTGGATAATGAAAACCGTGGATAAGAGAGAACGCCTGCCCACCCACCCCCAAACTGCTTTTTCCTGACAGTAGCTTGCTTTATGACTGCTGTTTTGTGACAGTAGCATGTTTTACAGAAGCCATTTGTGACAACAGCTTGCTTTATATCTTACTTTATGGATGCTGAATTATTTACAGTAATTTTTCCTCTGCCAACCATGGATAACGGAATCAGTGGATATGGGGTTCCTACTGTACATGGGTCTCATGTATACACATACCACAGCAAAATGCAACGTTGGGCAGGCACACAAGGCAAAGGAGAATGATCAGCTTTTGAAGTGGTCACCTTTTTTCTTTTTAACAATGAAGTTTCCAGCCACGATTAAGGCATTTCACAGAGTTCCCGCGGGAAAGCCGGGCGGTCATTAAGCACAAATATATAAATAAATATAACTGCACGTGTGGTCTCAATCACACCGCCCGTCAGCTGTGGCTCCTGCGTTTTCTTGGCACAGGTGCTGCCTCCTGCACCCGCAGCGGCAAACACATCTTCTGCCAAAGCAGAAGTAGGCTGGAATTATGCAAAGCAGGAGAAATCGTTAAAAAAAATTGTGCAACCAACATTTTAACTTCGGTTGGTGTAGAAACTGAGTCAGCGTCTGACTGAAAAACAAAAACAGGGCGTGTGCACTGACCCAGTTAATGGGGTTTAAACGGCCACACAGAATCCTACATTTCGTACATGCTGGAAGGAGTCCATGACTCCCAGCCTCCAGACAGACTCCATCTCCGGTGGAGATGTATTTCAAGGTGGTAGGAGAGAGAAAGAAAACTGAGGGGAATAAGGGCAGCCGCCTCCTTCCCATTGTAAAACACAATCCAGTAGCCTCTTCAAATCACCCAGGGCGGAAAACGGGGGCCTTCCTTAATCTGCCAGCCACTGAAGTCATGTGGGAGCATTTAAGATTTAATCCCACATAAGGGACCCATTTCATCTGCTACTCCCTCCCGTTCGTCCTCAACTGTGTTCCAATCTGTGTGGACTGTGCCTCCTTCTTTTTTTTTTTTTCCTCAACCCCAAGGGTCCTCCCCCCTCCCACCGTCCTGCTTGTGTGTGTGTGTGTTATTGTGTGTGTGTGTGCGTGTGCACTATTGCAATGGCATTTTTTTTGATGCGGTTTAATAGCTTTGCTTTGAAATCCCGACCAACAGTTCCGTCCGGGGTGGTCCCTTCCTCCCCTGATCTCCCTCCCATTTTCATTCCATTCGTGCGCTTTCGTGATGCACACAATGAATTCCACTCCTTGACAACCCTGCTTTTAAGTTTTTTTACGCCTTCGTTCATTGCTGGATTGCAGGACTGGATATTCGGGGAGGGGGTCTACCGAGCAAACCTCCCCAGCCTTTACAATCTTAAGAGGAACTCCCCAGTACACAGTTTTATTCATTGAGTCAGCAAGATTCAGTAAATCTTAAATCTCAAATCTCCGCACTGTTATGCCTCCGATGGAGAAGACACACAACATTTCACAACTCTATGGACAACCCACTCCAGAGAACCCCACTCCGACATCCTTGAGTCTCAAAACAGGGCAGATAAACTGTTCTCCACATTTATAGAACACACAGAGCTTAAAGCCGTAAAATCATAATGTAAGGCAAGAAAGCCGAAACTATTTGCCATAAAGGCTCTCCGTGACAAGCAGATATTTGGTGGTAAATGTAATCAAAAAGCAGATGAAACTTGGTTAGCCCTACAGTTGCCACAATATCCGGGGCTGTTGACTATTTCTCTGAAGGATCAGCGGCAATAATAATTACTTACCTAAATTAGCAAAAATCCAAGGAAAACTCCAATATAGCCAAATGTTGGATATAGTAGTTTCATCTCCGTTCAATTATTTCCATCGTCGGCTCTGTCCTACCCAGCCATGATGCAGCCCTATAAAGAGAGAACAAAACCCATGAAACTCCACAAACTTTTAAGATCTATATCCTTTTTTCTAGAATTCCCTAGATCAAGCATGTGACCAACAAAGCAGTCTTAAAAACAAGCCAATAAACAACCAGAAATTTTTAAGAATTTCCATCTCAATTGCAGAAAGCTAAAAACAAACAAAACAAACTTTGGTTGTGGGTAAAAAAATATCTGAAAGATGGTTATAGATAATTATTTAAAGAATAAATAAGATAAGATGTGCAGGAATGAGAAGAGCATGCAGTACATCTAAAACACTCTCCCAAAGAACCTGGAAGACTTCTTTAGATGCAACACACTGTTGTCAAAATACCCACAACAAAGTTCAACTCACAACAGTCCAAGAAAAAGTATACCGTACTGCTCACCTTTTTAAAAATAACCACTGAGTATCAGACTTGGTTTACTTGACTGACCTTCCAGTTGTTTCACCTATACCAGGCATGTCCAAACTTCAGCCCTCCTGATGTTTTGGACCACAACTCCCAGAATGCCAAGCCTGTATTTCCAATGGCAAAGGACTGTGGGAGTTGTGGTCTAAAACATCTGGAGGACCGAAGTTTGGACATGCCTGACCTATACTACTGACTCTTTCAGATGACACAGTTTAAAAGTAGCCTAATATAGTAGAATATTTTTTTTTAGCTATCTTGAATAGTTGAGCTCGTCTTCTTAATTGGAATGGGAAATCATGGCTTGGAGGACTGGTCCTCGGTTTGACTTGCCTTTTAATGGATCATTATATTGTCATTATATCTGGATGGAAAAATTACAAAAGTGAAGTGGTGTATGGGATGTTGCAGGGAGTAGCATTTCTCCAAATCCAGGTGTTTTGGAGGCTTGTTTGTCCTTGGGTTATTCTTGACCCCTTCCTATAGCTATTAATGTTGGCTACCAATTTTTGTTTATGTTGCTTTATTTATTTATTTATTTATTTATTTATTTATTTATTTATTTATTTATTTATTTATTTGATTTTTATACCACTCATTTAGCCAATGGCATTAGGAGGAAAGTTGGAAGTACTAGGCTGGGGGGGGGGGCGCTAACAGTCCAATGTGTAGCCTGCATAATATAATTAAAAACTGTAAACCGCCCAGAGACTACTTGAAGTGGTATGGGGCGGTCTATCAGCAGAACACTTTGCTTACTTGAAGTGGTATGGGGCGGTATATGAACAGAACACTTTGCTTTTTTCACTAGTTTATTATCCACTTGGAAAGGGGGGGATGCTTTTTTCTACATCAGACCACCATATGCTGAGTGTGGGCAGAGGGAGAGGTCCCTACCTCTAGTGACATATCTATAATCTATCCTGGGTGCACAGGAGAACTGACGTCCATACTCCCTTTCCTATGACCCTGCTTCATCGGTGGCCTTCAAAGGCCCGCTCATCTGCAGCAAACAGGCCAGGTCTTAAATGAAAGGCTGCCAAGCTGGATCTCAGGCCAAATGTTCCAGTGAAAAGCTTCTGGCACCAAAAAGCAAGCTGTTTAGATGGGCCATGCCCAGGAATTGTAGTGCTCAGTTTATGTATTTGGTGAGGTGATAAAAGCTGAGTGTGTTTGGAGGGGCCTGGTGGCCAAGCCAGGCTCTGGGAGTCAAAAGACCCACTGACACTGGTGGTCATTCTCAAAGGGAGGGAGAATCCAAATGACAATTTAATTTCTAATTATTTTTACATTGGCGTTATTTCTTATTGCTGTCCACTGCCCAGAGTGGGCATTGATCAAGTGAAATTAAACAACTGGTAATTGTTTAGAAATTAAACAAATAAACCTTAAAGTTCACTAAGAGTCCACAAGGCTTGGTGTTTTCTTTTTTCTGCTTGTTATATACGTGTGTTTTTCATATCTGCATTTCGTAAGTCAGGTCAAATTGGATTTCCTTCGGTGGCAACTTCACGGAAGCTTGCGACTTTGATGTAAACATGCCCATGATGAAATGTCCTGACAGCCAGCTCTGTAGCAATACCCGGGGAAAGGAAGAGGCGAGATGAACAGATGCAAGAAAACAAAAGACCGCAATTTCAGGCAGAGCTGCTGATCTTCAACGCCAGAGCTCCCAGGCTCCGAATCACTGCCAAATCTCAAAAGAAGGCACATCTGGGAGTCCCAGCTACCGGCAATGACTACAAATTGTGGTTTGCCGCCATGCCTACAGATCTATTCTGCACTGGTCAGACCCCACCTGGAGTACTGTGTCCAATTCTGTGCGCCTCATTTTAAAATGGGTGTTAACAACCTCGAGCGGGTACAGAGGAGGGCAACCAGGATGGTTGAAGGTCTGGAGGAAATGTCTTAGACTCATGAAGAAAGGCTTAGGGAACTGGGAATGTTTAGCCTTTCAAAAAGAAAGCTGAGGGGGGATATGATAGCTACGTTTAAATATTTGAAAGGATGTCATATTGAAGAGGGAACAGGTTTGTTTTCCATGGCTTCAGAGACTAGGACGCGGGGCAATGGTTTCAAACTAGAGGAAAAGAGATTCCATTTGAACGTTAGGAAGAACTTCATGACGATTAGAGCTGTTGGGCAGTGGAATATGCTGGCACAAAGGGTGGTGGAGTCTCCTTCTTTGGAGGTTTTTAAGCAGAGGCTGGATGGCCATCTGTCGGAAATATTGTGATGGGGTTCTTGCATGGCAGGGGGTTGGATTAGATGGCCCTTGAGGTCTCTTCCAACTCTACGATTCTATGATTCTATCTTGTTATCATTCAAGTAATTTGAAGAGTAGAGAGGCCTCTTCAACTGAAGTGATGGTTCGGCTTCAAATCGCAACTGAGCTTTGCTCCCAAATGCCCCCGACAGTTGAAGTCCAAAACAGCTGGAGCAGCAGAGCTCAGCTCTGGTGAACTGAATTCCAATGAGGAGAAGCTTCGCAACCCTAATATGTCAAGTTGGCTCCTGACTTAGGCATGTCCTGAACAGACCACTGAAATCAATGGGATTTGGCTTCATCATGGCAACCGTCTGGATCCAGCCCAAGAGGAATCTGTGTCACTGGGCCAAGTTATAAATATGATGGCCAAAAACCAACGATTGCAAACATTTAGGGAAGGAGTCAAGGGCTTCTGAGCTGGGAGGTGGATTTTTCCAGAAAAGGGACGGGAATTTTATTCCAGTGCTTTAAATGATATTATCTGATTTGGCACGTCTGGTTTGTCACTGGAGAACGTTAGCAATTGTGAGGAAGTACATCATGTGTAAGTTTGGTCCAGACGCAGCCCAAGAGTCAACTGCATGGTGGAAAAGAAGAGAGACCAGTTCCTTTCTCAGGCCGCTGAGCACTGGGGCTTCTCATTGCTTGCCTTAGAAGAAAAACTTACAGAAGTTCACATCCTTTATGAGAATTGCTGGACAGAGGTTGGGAGTTCAATTCCCCCCAAGTAAATATTTGAGAGGGGCTTGATGCCATGATCTACAGCAGTGGTTCTCAACTGGTGTGGTCCCCAGTTGTTCCTGGACTGCAACTCCCAGAAGCCTCCACCATTCGCTGTGCTGGAAAGGATTTCCGGGAGTTGCAGTCCAGGAACATCTGGGGACCCACAGGTTGAGAACCGCTGAGCTACAGGGTGCCTCCTAGCTCTGTACTTCAAAGGTTACAAGGCTTTTTCACCTATCTAAATTGGTTGATTGCAGTAAAACAGCCCAGACAACAATGGATAAAAACAGGGACATCGTTTATATTTTACATAACATATTTATTTGAAAAAAAGAGGACCCCAGAATTTTCCAAATACCTTATGACCCACATCTCTGGCTTGATGTTTAATTGATATCGGAAAGATGTCTAATTAGGACTCTACTTCAGGCACCCACGGATATCAACAGGAGATGCATTCCCCTTAAATATTTAGCTGGATTCAGCCTTTATTTTCTGTCTGATGGAAACCTATCTGTTGCAATCCATCTCGCCATGTAAACAATGATACCATGAGTGGGACTTAGTCAGGATGAAACCTGGCTGGGTTGGGGCCAGCTTCCTGCCCAGTAATGAAGACCTCTCGTAGAATTACGTCAGACGGCTTTGCTTCATGTTTTCAAAGGCGTTTTGCAAACAGAAATCCATAAATTCTGTAATTGCACCTCGGCTGAAAGCCGATAATTGTACAGTACCATGTTTTATAGACTGCAGTCATAGGGTTGACATAATCTCTATTTAGTTATAAACCCAGTGCTTCCACCTAATTCACACATAAGCATACCTGCTTATTTATTGGGGATGGGGGGAATCTTACACAATGCAGGAGCAAAGAAGAAACAGCTGAATTCTTCAGTTTAAAAGAAAGAGCTACTTGGTGGTTTAAACCAGCTGAGTTTGCATCCTATTAGGAAAAAACATTCTGAAACAGGGAAAACCTATGCAATCTAGGCCAGTGTTTTTCAAACTTTTTGGGGCAAAGGCACACTTGTTTCATGAAAAAAATCACGAGGCACACCACCATTAGAAAATGTTAAAAAATTTAACTCTGTGCCTATATCCGTCTCTAAAAGTTTCGCCATTGCTGGTGTAGGGAGAAGCAGGACAGAGGGGCCACAGATTGAAGCAGCCTGCTCTCTAGCACCCAGTTCCCACTTACCTGTGTTGTTTTTTTAAAGACATTTTGCCCTGCATGGACTTCTGTGTCCAGTGGAGACCTGAGAAGGGGCACTGACTCTCCAGGAACACAAATAAGACCCAAAAGCCCATCTTGCTCTCCACACTGTGGCCAAGGCAGATGCCTTCAGCAAGTCCAGCGACAGGAGGGGAGGAGGATGTAGGAAGGCAGGAAGGAAAGAAGGCAGAAAGTGTTCTGCTTGTATACCGCCCCATACCACTTCAAGGACTCTGGGCGGTTTACAGTTTTAATTACAGTAGGCAGGCTGCTAGACATACACATATGCAGGCTAGAAATGAGCACGTTTCTATGAAGAGGGGAAAGGGTACGAATGGAAAGAGAGAGGTGGGGGAAAAAAGAAAGAAAAGACACAGAGAGAAGAGGGCGACCCAAGACAGAAAGGGGCAAGACTTCAAGGAACCCATCGCGGGGCCGCTCAGAGACGGCTCTTCCCCTCCCGGACCCTAAAGGCCGGCCGTCCAGCCGTGCCAGTAGCCCCCCCGCCTCCTCAGCCCAGGCCCGGCAGAGGCCTCCTCCATCCCCTCCTCCTCGCAGCCCTGCTGCGGTGCTCGTGGGGCAGCCGGGCGCCCCTCCTCCCCTTCCCCTCACCTGGTGGTTTGTTCTGGGCTGGGACTCCCGGGCCGGCTCGTGTTGGCGGGCGGCCTGATGGGCGGCTCAGTCCATTGGTAGCTCCCAGGAAAGGGGGGGGTGGTCCAGGGTGAAAAAAGGAGGGGGGAGAGGGAAGCGAGCGAGTCGTGGCGGCGGCGGCAGGCACAGGGCAAACACTAAGAGAATGAGCGGGGCCAGGTCCGGCCGGGGAGGAAGTGATGCCAGCACCGCGGGCTTCGGGGGGGGAGGAGCCAAGCTGGCCCTTGGATGCTATTTATAGCGCCTCCCAGCTGTGGGCCGCCCGCCGGCCCTGGGTTGAATTTCTTTAGAATTTTTCAATTTTTCCCACGGCACACCAGGCAACATATCACGGCACACTAGTGTGCCGCGGAACAGTGGTTGAAAAACGCTGATCTAGGCCAAGTTAATTTCCTGCGAACGTCTTATGGATTTGGCAGTTCAGAGACAGGAGAGCTTTCAGAGGAACCTCAAAGATATTGCTGTATATTTCAATGCATTTCCCCTCTCTGGATCAAAAGCATCAGCTCTCAAATATCTGGTGACCGAATGGAGCATTTCCAGTCATCACTGCATTCAAAGATCTGGTCTCTGAATATCTGAAATGCAGAGATTCAGAGAGGTCCCACCTCTGGTTTTTGTTTTGCTTACTTTACAAACCAAAACACATTTTTAAAGGTAAAAGAGCAACCGTGATACCATGCAAATGGTTTTTTAAAATAATTGAAAAGTACAGTAGGATGCCCTTCCCCGTGGGATCACTATCTACCGATTCATTCATCCGTAGTCTGAAAGTATTTTAAAACATTAAAAAAATTGTTTTAACAATCCAGGAAAAAAAAAACAATTTTCACATGTATTACCGGAACCAGACACTAGAGGGAAGAAGGGACAGTGCTATGAATATGTTAGTGAAAAATAGGATGCTTTTTGGCTCCACCTAGTGACAAGTTCTGTTAATGTATGTGGAAATTTCCTTTCGGAGATTGCATTTTTTATTTCAATTTTCCCTTGTCATAAACACAGATCAGAATAAAATGAGATTTATTTTCGTTGGATAGCATGTAGGATTAGGAAGCTCCCACTGTGGATTTCGTTGCAGGCCGATGCCTCAAATCAGGCAGTTCAGGCTGCCCGTCTCCACCTCCTCTGATAGCTGCCCACTCCATCAAGGAAGCATTTATCAGGGATTCTGAGGAGGCAGTGAAGGGCCAATTGGACTCCTTCACAGACTGACACACCGCTGGAGCAGAAGGACAGGTAAGTAGCCCAGCTGGTCAGGCTGGGGGTGTTAAAAGTCCATGCATCACCATTGGTACTGTGCTGACAGCTTCATACAAAGTATGAAGGCACGCGAAGCCTCGGACTCTAGCGGTGACCCCTGGAACTTGCAGATTTTCTGGATACAGGCTTCCACAAATGTCAGTCATTCCTAGCACAGTTTGGCCACTATAAGAAAGGGAAGTTGATAACCAGCAGAGTCAAAGTCCAGGATTGCCTTGCAATGGGTTAGTCCAGTGGTTCCCCACCTGGGGGTCGGGACCCCTTTGGGGGTCAAATGACCATTTCACAAGGGTCGCCATGAGCCAGTGAAGAAAAAGGCACAAGTGGCTGGGGACTGGAGGGGGGGGAGGAAGGGAGGAAAAGTGAGTTACAGCTTGATAGGTTGGAGGGGATGTCACTCAATGGCACCGGAGGCTGTGATTGGCTGAGAGTGCCTGTAAAAGGAAGTTCTCTGTGGCACCTGTGGCAGTGGACTCTTCCAAGCAGGGCAAGGGGTCACCACCACATAAGGAACTGTATTAAAGGGTTGCGGCATTAGGAAGGTTGGGAACCACTGGGTTAGTCAATGGTTCTGACACAGGAGGACAAGCAGGGTGGATGCAGAGAAACATTTTCCATATTCGCCTGTGAAAAACACATGCACTCCTGCCCAGGCCACTCCTCTCAAAATTTCCTTGTGGTAATTCAGAAGCTTGCCTAGATCTTGAACCAAATTCACCCCTTTTCAACAAAGTGGTCGGTTCTTTTTGCAATTTCATTTCCAGAAGTTTAGGCCGTTAACAGATGGACCTTCCTGGCAGGTTTCCCAAAGCTTTTATAACTACTGACCTTCCTCTTTCCCATTTATCAACATCTTCAAGTTTTCCACTCAGACGTTGAATAGCAGCATCTCATGTGTTCCTGGGCAGCTAACCACCAAGAACGAGTTTCCAGGTCTGTGGTGACAACAGCTAACTCCATCTGCAGACCCTGGTAGGTGCAAGATGGCTTCTGCCACTCTGTCCCCAAGAGCCCAGAAAAGCCACTGTTTTGGATAAGTATTGTGACTTGAGCCTGGGAAAATTACTGTATTTTTCCATCTATGGCAACCTTGTGTATAAGATGCAACCTTCCCAACCCCAAAAGTATAGTTTCGCAACCAGACAGTTCTCCGCTCGGCTCACTTTCATGTATAAGACGACCCTCAATTTTTAGTCTAACAATTTTAGACAAAACTATAGTCTTATATATGGAAAAATACAGTACCTTCCCCCCCCCCCCCCCCCCAGGTAGAAGCTCTGCCTTAGATCTGGAACTTCTGCAAAAGGCCAGTTGGCTGATATAATACTTACGGCAAGGTCTGCAATTTTAACCTTGCAATCCACCGTAAGATACATGGGATGGGTTGATGGAAGCTGAAGGCAACCTCAAAGTGCAAATCTGGATGGCCACCGTTGCCCATTCCACATCTCCCAAAAGGTTCCGTTAGCAGGTTCTGACTTGACAGCACACTGCAAGGTAGCTGAAGAGATGGGCAGAAGAGGAAGGATCCATGGGTGCCCCCACCACAGAAATCCATGTTCATTCCACACAACCCCAAAAGCTGAGGAGCAAGCCAAGGCTTTGAACGTCTTCACATCCTTGGGATCATTGCCAAGATGCCTCCACATGCCACAAGAAGAGAGGTTTTGTTTTTTCGCGTTCTCCTCTAAGAAAACGGCAACCTGCAATTAATTCTACTTATTAATGGGGCTTCTAAATTGAAGGAAGGCAGATTGGAAAGGCAGGATCTTTTGAAAAAAATGTCCCGTTTGTTCTAAGACTGATGATGCATTCCAAGAATAATTCAGTTGTTTAAACACACACACACACACACACACACACACACACACACACACACACACACACACACACACACACACACACAGTCAGCAGGAAAAAGTATGCCTGCAAAAAGGAACCTGAATGCTGATGACAAGAAGGGTAGCGGTCAAGACGGTCTTCAACAGTGGTTCTCAACCGGGGGGGGGACCCCGGGGGGGGGGTTGAACAACCATTTCACAGGAGTCGCCATGAGCCAGTGAAGAAAAAAGGCACAAATGGCTTGAGTCTGGAGGAGGAAGGGGGGAAGAGTGAGTTACAACTTGATAGGTTGGAGGGATGTCAGTCAATGGCACCGGAAGCTGCAATTGGCTGAGGGTGCCTATATAGAGGGAACTTCTCTATGGCACCTGCGGCAGTGGCCTGCCAAAGGGGAGCTTGCGGCCTCTTCCGAGCAGGGCAAAGGGGTCACCACAACATGAGGAACTGTATTAAACGGTCGCGGCATTAGGAAGGTTGAGAACCACTGGTCTACAGGATACCTTCTTATTCTCATTGCCATTCACAAAGTGACACCACTTTCTAGCCAAATGCAAAGCAACTGTCAAGGCTGTTTTTCAACAAGCGGAAACAGTTGTGAAACTAGATTCCTCCCAAGTTAAAAAAAATGGTGGGGGCAACAGTTCCCTTCCAAAATAAGCAAGATTGGCCTTTAACATTTGTTTGGTCCGTTTTAAATCTGGGGACATTTAAAGTCATTTGCTTCTTTCTAAGTCCAAAAGGGGTAATTTTAACTTTATATAAATGATACCTTGATACTTTTTGCTCAAACTTCCTCAGATCCGGCACAGAGCAAGAGCAGACTTTCTGCTACATCTGTGCCAAATTTAGTGCTGACCCAAAGTCAGATTTAATTACTTGTTTGTTTGTTTGTTTGGGCTCTCCCTATTCAGAGAATTGCCTTGTGGAATGCCGATTTGTTCTGCTGCACAATAAGATCACGGCATTCTCGTCAGTGCAGTCTGTCTGGTCAATTCTGGCTGATGGTGAACGCTTCCAGATACAGAGAACTGAGACGTGTTTCTCCATTCCCTCCTTCTGGGAGCACCTGGGACTGTGAAATCTTATCAAACTAGATCTTCTCCCGTGAGGCACCAAGGGGAATCAAACTCCCAACCTCTGGCTCCCAAGATGCAGAGTTCAATCCACAAAAACGTAAGAACATAAGAAGAGCCATGCTGGATCAGGCCAAAGGCCCATCTAGTCCAGCTTCCTGTATCTCACAGTGGCCCCACCAGTTGTGTCTGGGAGCGCACGAGACTAGATCTCTGTCTCCTGATAGCACTCCCCTGCATCTGGCCCTTGAAGTACCCCGGTTTTAAGCCTGGAGATTACACATCTCCCTCATGGTTTGTCACCTGGGATGGACTTTTCCTCCAGGAATCTTTCCCATCCCCTATTGAAGGCATCCAGGCCAGATGCCATCACCACATCCTGTGGCAGGGAGTTCCACAGACTAACAACACTCTGGGTAAAAAAAAAATATTTTCTTTTGTCTGTTCTTACTCTCCCAGCCCTCAATTTGAGTGGATGTCCCCTAGTTTTGGTATTTTGTGAGAGGGAGAAGAGGTTCCCTCTATCCGCTTTACTCATGCCCTGCATTATTTTGTACATCTCAATCATATCCCCCCTCAGGCGCCTTTTTTTCCAGACTAAAGAGCCTCACAACAAACATTCATCAAAGGTGGCAAAACACCTTGATTTCTTGACGCTGCTGAAAGAAACACAGCCAGCTTTTCGAAAACTGCACTGTCCCTATAATTTATACGGCCAATTTTCCTCCCCCCCACCCCCACCCCGTGCTTGCTCTACTCTACCACTGTAGATTTGAACACAACAGAAACCACAAGACTGGTTCATCATTCTCTCACACACACATGCACACCCCTCTTCACTATTTTGAAGAAGGGTGTTGGTGGAAGCCTGATCGATTTCAGTCATGTCATTTGCTATGGAGGCAGGCTCATAACCTGCATGCAAAAGTAACAAGGTTTTTTTTTCATCTCTACTTTTCGATTCTTGGCCTATAACATGCTGTGGAGGGTCTGTGAAACACTATATATTGATTGTCTTTTAGAGTGGGAGTGGGGCAACCTTTGGCCCTCTGTGATCTGAAAATATTTAAAATATTAAAATTAAAATGCCCCCCACAAAATATGTGTAGGACGCACAACAATGCACTCAGGTTAAGCGAACCCTGCTTTCGGCTGAATATCAGAAAATACTTCCAACTCTTAGAGCAGGAAGGAAGGAAGGAAGGAAGGAAGGAAGGAAGGAAGGAAGGAAGGAAGGAAGGAAGGAAGGCACACATTCAAAAGTAAGCATACATGGGCTGTCATGAGGGGGGAAAACTGGACATAAATCATGTAAACCACTGTAAGTATATTCCTCTCCTAAAATAATCCATTCTCCTTCCTCCAGTAGCAGTTGGGCAGAAAGAGAGAAATAGACTCAGGTGACTCAGGTAGCAGAATGCTATGCAATAGCCATATGGATATTGCATAACAGAATGTGCAGACAGTGACTGTGAAGACTAGTGGATGGCACTGAACCCAGAGCCATAGTGAGATGCCTAACTAAGGCTCTCACACCACCATGTCTCACACAGAAGGGAATTGTACTTGCGTGTAGTGCAATGCAAGTAGATCTGGCTTAGGGTTAAGGTGGGTTAGTGCAAGGGCTAGGGTTAGGCTAGTGATGGGTAAGGTTACGGTGGGCTAGTGGGTTGCACCTCTGGGTGCCTCTCTGACCCACTAAGAAGACAGTCTGTGACGTATGGGTAAGGAGTCAAGGATTAGGGTTAGGGTTAGGGGGCTAGGGCAGGTTTTTTACTAGGGGGCTTTTTTTGCACATCCCAGAAGTCTCCATGGCCAAGTGGCCATGCGATTGGTGGGATGGCTCCAAAAATTTGCATGGTCGTCCACTCCCACATGGCTGGCCACTCGGCCCACAGCCCATCATTGCGCAGGTGTAAATAAAATAAAATAAAATAAAATCAATGGAGGACAGAGGAGGAGAGGAGAGACATTTTGTTTTCAAGAAAAAAACCACTGCTACTGTGAAAAAAAATCTGGCAGTTTATAAATTTTCGCATGTTTCTGTTGTGCTTGTGTATTTTTGGACCACGATTTCAAAAACAATATTGCGTTCGCCGCCCCATTTTGGATCCCCCGCCCGCACCGCATGGCATGGCGACTCGAGTCCGGCTGCCCAGGACGGGGGGGTTCTTGACCCCCCCTCCAGAAACCACCCCTCCGGTAGGTGGCCCTGTGACCTTAGTCAAGCAGGCATTTTTGTTGTATAATCCTTTTTTGGAAGACCGGCATGGGGGGGGGGAGTTTAAAAGTTTTTTCCTGTGCCGTCTGTGCCGCTTGCTTGCGCTTTAATTGCGGCGGCTGGCGGCCGACGGCCGGCGAGACTGGACTTTTTGCTGGCTGGCTGCGAGCCTGCGGTGAGTCCCACAGAGCAGCCCACTAGGACGGGGGATGGGGGGCAGGCTGGGGACCTCCAAGAAACAACCCCTCTGGTAGGTGCCCTGAGGCACGGCAGGCATTTTTTCCGCCTGCTTTTTGGCCGGGAACCGGGTTTTTTTCTGCCAACGTTTAAAAACTTTTTTAGTACACTGGTGCCGCGTGGCATCGCGCGATTGTTCGATGCAAGGCAACGAGCACAACAAATCAGACCAAAATTGTTCGTTCGTCGGTTCGAGCTCGAAGTCTGGCGGAGTAATTTTATGTTACCGTTTCCGTAGAGTAACGGAAACGAGTAACGGAAACGGAAACGGGAATACCGCTAAGTCGTGCCCATCTCTAGTTATACGAGGGTCCACTGTACTGTATAAGGAGTTATTATCCCAGGATAATTCATGCAAGCAAGATTTCAAATACACTTTCAAAAAAGACCAGATTTTTAATTTCTCTGGTCCTTGGGTGACCCAGTTCACCTGAGTACCCATACTAAGCCCCAGCCTTAGTTCAAGTACCCCTAGTCGTCTCCAGCTAGCCATCTGACCAAATACTACTACTTCTGTTCCCAAGAATAACCACCATCTATTTATGGTGCTGACCAGCCACCAAAGAAAGCCAAAAGGTTTGCAGCAGTTCTTGCAGGTTTCTAAAAAAGAGAATTTTTAGAATTTCCAGGAACTCATGTGAAAGAACCCAGTTTCATGGTACAGAAAATGATCAACAACCGAGCAGTTGAGGGACTAACACCTGTGGAGCCTTACACCCTTTCAATGACCGAGAATGTGCAAATCTGCCACGTTACAAACCAGCAGGCAAAACAATTCAGAAAATCCCTCTCCTTTGAGAAATGTGCACCTGCTGCCCCCAAAGATGCAGTACCCATGTCAAAAACCATGAGGGCACAGCATGGTGGCTGAATGGTTTGATGGCTGGTTGAAGCTCTCATGTGTCACCTGTACTTGCTGTGAATGCAATAAGTCTCGGTATTTGGTTGCATAAAATGTGGGTAAATTACACCAAGGAGATCAAATGCCTTTTTCCCTTCAGACTCAGCAGTCTTTTTCTGCATGGGAACTGAGATTCCAAGCCGGAACCATTCAAATAGAAAGAACAGCTGCAGACAGACGGGTGCTAACAGTATTTGCAATTCTCAAGTTCAGCAGAACCACAGAATCAAAGGGGAATGCCATAGCTAGAGTTGTGAAGGCCCGGGAAAAAAGGGAAAAAAATTCAGGGTGAAAAAGCCTTCCCCCCCCCAAAAAAATATTTTTTTTTGAAAAACTGAAAAAAGAAAAAGAAAAAATGATTATGGAATGTTTTATTTTAACACAGTGAAAAAAATATTTTAAGACAGGGTGTTCAAATATTTTCTAAACCATTTCTAAAAAATATGCATAGTATCGGATTATTCTAATTTCTTTGCACTTGAGGACAAGCAAGACCTAGGTTACAAAGTGAACTCTCCAATGCAAGAACGAAATGCATTTCTTCCTTTAGGAAGTACTGCTATTTTCACAAGGAAAAGTAAAAGGTCTCAGTAAAAAAACAGTTCAGGAGAGTGTTACTCCATTTGTTACAATTACAAATAAATATTATTTTAAAAATAAATTCTGTTTGCAATAACTGTTTGGATATACTATATTTTAATATGCTAGTTGTGTGGAAATTCAGCCATGGCAACTGGACTTCTTTTCTTGAGAGACTGAAGTGTTTCACTGCTCATCCAAACAGCTTCGTCAGTCTGAGGAAAGCTAGTTGCAAGTCCTCAATTTTATAGTTCACTATGAACCCATGTCACCCTGGTCTGAAATAGGCTCATAAGATGAACAAAGGCTTGTTAGGTGAAGGATAGCCTCAAAAGGTCATTCGGAAAGCAATGGCCTAAGGTGTTGAAACCCATAATATATGGGTCATTAGCTATGGCTTTGGTGGTGGAGGTGTGAAAAAGTCCAAGAGGGCACCGGCATGGTTAACGAGTGGAGTTAGAGAGGCTCTAAAGCGCAAGGAGAGGTCTTTCTGTAAATGGAAATCCTCCCCAAATGAGGAAAATAAAAAGGAACACAAACTCTGGCAAAAGAAATGTAAGAATATGATAAGAGAGGCAAAGAAAGATTTTGAGGAACACATGGCTGGCAGTATAAAGGGTAATAATAAAAGCTTCTTTAAATATGTTAGAAGTAGAAAACCTGCCAGAGAACCAGTTGGCCCTCTGGATGGTGAGGGAGGAAAAGGGGAGATTAAGGAGGACTTGGAAATTGCAGATAAATTAAATGAGTTCTTTGCATCTGTCATCACGACAGAAGACCTTGAGCAGATTCCGCTGCCTGAACGGCCCCTCTTAACTAAAGAATTAAATCAAATACAGGTTAAAAGAGAAGATGTTTTAGGACTAATTGATAAATTGAAGATTAACAAATCCCCGGGCCCAGATGGCATCCACCCAAGGGTTATTAGGGAACTGAGAAATGAAATTGCAGATCTCTTAACGGTAATATGCAACTTGTCTCTTAAAACGGCCACAGTGCCGGGGGACTGGAGGATAGCAGATGTCACATCAATTTTTAAAAAAGGAAGAAGGGTGAACCCAGGAAACTACAGGCCAGTTAGCCTTACATCTGTCCCAGGGAAGATGGTGGAAAGCCTCATCCAAGAGAAAATCTTAAAACACATAGAAGAACAAACATTGCTGAGAGAAAATCAGCATGGTTTCTGCCAGGGCAAGTCTTGTCTGACAAATCTTTTAGAATTTTTTGAAAAGGTCAACAGGCATGTAGATTTGGGTGAACTGGTGGATATAGTCTATCTGGATTTTCAAAAGGCTTTTGACATAGTCCCTCACCAAAGGCTGCTGAGAAAATTGCACAGTCAGGGTATAAGAGGGCAGGTCCTCTTATGGATTGAGAACTGGTTGAGATCCAGGAAACAAAGAGTAGGTGTCAATGGGAAATTTTCACAACGGAGAGAGGTGAAAAGCAGTGTGCCCCAGGGATCTGTCCTGGGACCGGTGCTTTTCAATCTGTTCATAAATGACCCTGAGACAGGGATAAGCAGTGAGGTGGCCAAGTTTGCAGATGACACAAAACTTTTCCGTGTGGTAAAAACCAGAAAAGATTGTGAAGAGCTCCAGAAGGATCTCTCCAAACTGGGGGAATGGGCTGAGAAATGGCAAATGCGTTTTAATGTAGCCAAATGTAAAGTAATGCATATTTGGGCAAAAAAAATCAAAATTTTATCTATCAACTCATGGGCTCTGAGTTATCCGTGACAGATCAGGAAAGAGATCTTGGTGTGTTGGTGGACAGCTCCATGAAGGTGTCTCCCCAATGTGTGGCAGCGGTGAAGAAGGCCAATTCCATGCTAGGGATTATCAAAAAGGGAATTGAAAATAAAACAGCCAACATTATAATGCCATTATACAAAACAATAGTAAGGCCGCACCTGGAGTATTGTGTACAATTCTGGTCACTGCATCTCAAGAAAGACATAGTGGAACTGGAAAAGGTGCAGAAGAGAGCGGCTAAAATGATTACTGGACTGGGGCACCTCCCTTATGAGGAAAGCTAAAACATTTGGGGCTCTTTAGTCTGGAAAAAAGGCGCCTGAGGGGGGATATGATTGAGACGTACAAAATAATGCAGGGCATGAGTAAAGTGGATAGAGGGAACCTCTTCTCCCTCTCACAAAATAGCAGAACTAGGGGACATCCACTCAAATTGAAGGCTGGGGGAGTAAGAACAGACAAAAGAAAATATTTTTTCACCCAGCGCGTTGTTAGTCTATGGAACTCCCTGCACAGGATGTGGTGATGGCATCTGGCCTGGATGCCTTCAAAAGGGGATAGGACAGATTCCTGGAGGAAAAGTCCATCACAGGTTACAAACCATGATGGAGATGTGTAATCTCCAGGCTTAAAACGGGAGTACTTCAAGGGCCAGGTGCAGGGGAGTGGTATCAGGAGACAGATATCTAGTCTTGTGGGCTCCCAAACGCATCTGGTGGGGCTACTGTGAGATACAGGAAGGTGGACTAGATGGGCCTTTGGCCTGATTCAGCATGGCTCTTCTTATGTTATGTTATGTTATGTCTGGGTATTGTTGAAATCACTGCCTGATAAGTAGCAGACAGACTATTGAGACTATTGTCCATCGAACGAGCCTATTCGGGCCTTTGTTCATCTTAAGAGCCTATTTCCGACCAGGGTGACATGAGGTCAAAGTGAACTATAAAATGGAGGACTCACAACTAGCTTTCCTCAGACCGACAAAGCTGTTTGAATGAGCAGTGAAACATTTCAATCTCTCAAGAAAAGAAGTCCACTTGCCATGACCCAACTTCCAAATTAACTCACCTGGATGACTGAGAATCTTCAAAGACATATTGCTAGTTGTGATAGTTTTATGCCAAGTCACATTGTCTATAATCATATTTTATGTTCCTAAAGTAAAAAAGTGTCTTTTAAGATGCAAAAGTATAAGATCTCCCACTTTTCCAACCCAAAATTAGTTTCGCAACTGTGCAGTTCTTTCCTCAGCTTTCTTCCATGCGTAACACAACCCTCAGTTTTTTTGTCTAACACACTTGGAGAAATTATAGCCTTATACATGAAAAAATACTGTATTTCTTCTGGTATCCAGGAAGTCAAGAAGCAACATTTGACTATGAGTGTCCAATAGTCCATGGGGTATTAATCATCAAATGTTGCTTCTAGATTGCCTTAATTCAATACATCATGTTAGTAACAGAGGATGCTGATGAATGCCATATGAATAACTATAACATCCATATTAGGGCACACAAATCATAAAATTACTGATCAGCTGCCTTGAAGAACGACTTTGAACACTCAGGATTAGAAGAAGAGATGCATGATTCAGACACAGTGCAGAAATACCCTGAAAAATATTTTTAACACGAGAATATGGAATTTCATAACTTCCAGGTTTCTTAGTTTTCTGTTAGTCTCCCAGCTTTCAGGTTTGCACAATATGTTTCCATGCTTGCGAACAAGCACATGGTGAATGATCAGAAGTCAGAAGTGATGGTGAAATGAGACACAAAAATGAGCGACAAAGGGAGAAACACCGCCAAACGTATTTGGTGTGCCCAGAATCAAAATGAGGCCTCCCCCCCCCCATTTTGCCACACCTTATTTTAGTGGTAAAGTGGAAAATGTTGGTACTCATCACAATATTCTCCAGAATATGTCTGTCCACTTCATATGGAACATTCAGTAATTCAGGCTTCTGGGTTACTTACTCCGTGTCAAGCTTCTGAGTTGGTCCACATCAACAAATATGGAGCCTTGTTCAGTCGTTCAGTCGTGTCCGACTCTTCGTGACCCCATGGACCAGAGCTCGCCAGGCCTTCCTATCCTCCACTGCCTCCTGGAGTTTTGTCAAATTCATTTTGGTTGCATCGATGACACCGTCCAACCATCTCATTCTCTGTCGTCCTCTTTTCCTTTTGCCTTCGATTTTTCCCAGCATCAGGGACTTTTCCAGGGAGTCCTCTCTTCTCATGAGGTGGCCAAAGTACTGGAGCCTCAGCTTCAAAATCTGTCCTTCCAGTGAACATTCGGGGTTGATTTCTTTCAGAATGGATAGGTTTGATCTCCTTGCAGTCCAGGGGACTCTCAAGACTCTCCTCCAGCACCACAGCTCAAAAGCATCAATTCTGCGGCGATCAGCCTTCTTTATAGTCCAGCTCTCACTTCCATACATCACTACTGGAAAAAACCATAGCTTTAACCATCCTGACCTTAGTTGGCAAAGTGATGTCTCTGCTCTTTAGGATGCTATCTAGGTTTGCCATTGCTTTCCTCCCAAGAAGCAGGCGTCTTTTTATTTCGTTGCTGCAGTCGCCATCTGCAGTGATCAAGGAGCCCAAGAAAATAAACTCTGTCATTGCCTCCATTTCTTCCCCTTCTATTTGCCAGGAGGTGATGGGACCAGTGGCCATAATCTTAGTTTTTTTGATGTTGAGCTTCAGCCCATTTTTTTCACTCTCCTCTTTCACCCTCATTAAGAGGTTCTTTAATTCTTCCTCACTCTCTGCTATTAGAGTACTATCATCTGCGTATCTGAGGTTGTTGATATTTCTTCCGGCAATCTTAATTCCGGCTTGTGATTCATCCAGACCGGCCTTTCTCATGATGTACTCTGCATATAAGTTAAAAAGGCAAGGTGACAGTATCCAGCCTTGTTGTACTCCTTTTCCAATTTTAAACCAATCAGTTGTTCTATGGTTGATGTGCATTAATTCTTCTGTATGGAGCCAGTCTTTTGTAAAGTTAATGACTCTTGACCGCCAAAGTCAAGACTCATTAATTTCATTCATTCATTCATTCATTTATAAGTTTATATAGCACACCAATTTTCCCAAGGGAACTCTGGGTGGTGTACAAGCAAAGCAACAAACAATTAAAAACACACCAATACAAATCAAAAGGGAACATGACAAAAGGGGGAAAAAAGGAAAAGAACCCGGAAAGAGGCACAAATAAATACTAACAGAAAACAAACGACTCACAAGGGGCACATACAGACATTAGCACAGCCAGCATCTGAAACTAATTAGGAGCATGTGAGGCTCCCTGAACTAAGTGAGTTATACACACATAAATCATGGGTTAAATACAGAAAGAGTTTCAGCTGCCCAAATTTAACACAGAGGTAGAAGAACAGATGGATAGATAAGCCAAAGTTATCAATGCAGATTGTTTATGCAAAGCAAAATGCATCTGCCACCTGAGATGACAGTATTTGTTTGAACTTACAGTGGTACCTTGTATAAAGGAATTAATTCATTCCAAATGAAATTATGTTAAGCAAATTTTCCTTTATACAAATTCCCATAGGAATGCATTGAAAATGGAGTAATCCCATTTTTATGTTGTACGGATTTTCCCCATAGGCGATTATGTTAAGCAAATTTCCCCTATCTGTGGAATTTTTTATGCTGTACAGATTTTATGTTATACAAGCTGTTTGTTATACATGGGTCCAGTATATAGCCCTCTGTGAAGAAACCCATAGCTTTGCTGTAGAACCTTTCAACTGCCAAAAATGCCTGGCAGTGCTTTAGATCAGTGGTTCTCAACCTGTGGGTCCCCAGATGTTCCTGGACTACAGCTCCCAGAAGCCTCCACCACTCGCTGAGCTGGATAGGATTTCTGGGGGTTGCAGTCCAGGAACATCTGGGGACCCACAGGTTGAGAACCACCGATTTAGATGCTGAGACTGTGGTCTGGCAAACCATCTGTGGGGTACCAAATGTCTCTTAGAACCACAGTCTGGAGAGGACCATGCCTACCTCTGAGCTTGCAAACAACATGTTTGCCAACCCAGGAATTGAAGGAACCATCTTCCAAAGGAGAACATGTTCCAAGCTTGGGACCAGAGGTGAAACAGACAGCATTTCCTTCACAAGGTGGTTGTATATTTTGCCTCCTGGACCAGCTAAGCACCCTGCACAGCACCAATTAAGGTGCAGATGTGTACTTGCCACACCTCAGGTGGTCTGCTAGGTTCACATCAAGAAGCATAGAATCACAGAATCATCGAGTTGGAAGAGACCTAAGGGCCATCTAGTCAACCCCCTGCCATGCAGGAACCCCCATCACAGGACTTCCAACAGATGGCCCTCCAGCCTCTGCTTAAAAACCTCCAAAGAAGGAGACTCAGCCACCCTCCATGGCAGCATATTCCATTGCCGAACAGCTCTAACTGTCATGAAATTCTTCCTAATGTTTAAATTGAATCTCTTTTCCTGCAGTTTGAAACCATTGCCCCGTGTCCTAGTCTCTGAAGCCATGGAAAACAAACTAGTACCTTCTCCGATGTGACATCCTTTCAAATATTTAAACATAGCTATCATATCCCCTCTTAGTCTTCTTTTTGTAAGGCTAAACATTCCCAGCTCCCTAAACTGCTCCTCGTAAGACATTTCCTCCAGACCCTCTGAACCCGTTTAAGATTGTCAACATCCTTTTTAAATTGAGGTGCACAGAACTGGAGACAGTACTCCAGATGAGGTCTGACCAGAGCAGCACCAAAGGGTCAAATCAAGGGAATTTGCTAGACGTCTGTACAGTAACACCTCTACAGATCAACAAAGACAGAACACACCTTGATTCAGAAACCTGTACAGCCTGGAAGGACTGTAATGAGCGTGAAAAGAAATAAATGTACAGGCATATACATGATGTACAACTGAAATAGTACAGCAAGGTAATTGTGTTTGCCTTCTTCAGCTAAAAGCCAACACCCTCAAAAACAAATAAATAAACCAATCCCAAACAAAAGTATTGTGACATCTTTAAGAGTAAGATTTATTTCAGGGTGAGCGTTCATAGATTACTATCTACCACTCCAGAAATACCATGAACTTCATTTATCTGAAAAAGCAGACTTTAATCCAGAAAAGTGTTGGGAATTGTTTGTGCAGGATCTTGTTTTTAAGATACAGTACATGCTGCCTCTAGTAGGTGTTGCTGGGAGGAGACCTTTCTGGGCTGGGAAGATGGTCGATCTGTCCAGCGCTACCCAAGAGTTCCTTCCTTGCCTCTTAATTGAAAGAGAGTCCCTCAAAGAAGGATGCAACTACAGATGAAAGTTTCAGTCTAGAAATTACTTCCAGATAAGTAATTTTGTTAGGTCACCCACCAATTTTAGGTGGCATTTCATTGGCTTGGTTTCGGCACAGCTTCCTCCAGAAAAGGCCCCTGATGCAAAAACAACCTCATTTGCTTCTGGTGAATGCTGGATCATGAGGAGGCATGGGCACGAATCGATTCAGCCTGAAGTGTGACAATTCCACTAACGTGGGTCCAATCAATTTGTGCCCATGTCTAATAAGGAGCATTCACGTAAGGCCAATCTGCAAACAGGACAGGATGAAAATCCAAAACAACCTTGACAGATTCGAGTGCTGGGCCAAAGCTAACGGAATGGGTTTCAACAGAGAAATGTAGGGTGCTGAATCTAGGTTAAAAAAGATGAACTGCACAGATATAGGATGGGAGACACCTGGCTGGAAAATAGTATATGTGGAGGGGATCTGGGAGTCTTGGTGGACCACAAATTGAACAAGAGTAAGCAGCCAAGAAAGCCAACGTGATTCTTCGATGCATCAACAGAAGCATAGTGTCCACACTAGAGCAAGGGAGGTGATAGTACCACTCTACTCTGTCCTGGTCAGATCCCACCTGGAGTACTGTGTTCAGTTCTGCTCACCTCAATTTCAGAGGAGGGCAACCAGGATGGTTAAAGGTCTGGAAGAAATGTCTTACAAGGAGTAGGGTAGGGAGCAAGGAATGTTTAGCCTTACAAAAAGAAGGCTAAGAGGAGATATGATAGCTAGGTGTAAATATTTGAAAGGATGTCATATTGAAGAGGGTACTGGCTTGTTCTCCGTGGTTTCAGAGACTAGGACTTGGGGCAATGGTTTCAAACTACAGGAAAAGAGATTCCGTTTGAACATTAGGAAGAACTTCATGACGGTTAGAGCTGTTCAGCAGTGGAAGATGCTGCCACAAAGGAGGATGGTGGAGTCTCCTTCTTTGGAGTTGGAGGTTTTTAAGCAGAGGCTGGATGGCCATCTGTCGGAAATACTGTGATGGGGGTTCCTGCATGGCAGGGGGTTGGACTGGATGGCCCTTGAGGTCTCTTCCAACTCTATGATTCTACCATTCTATGATTTCAAACTAAGCCAGAAAAGTTGCCAGCTTGCGCCCTAGGCCTCTCTGTGCAGCAGTGTGTATATCAGTGTTGGTGAACCTATGGCACGGGTGCCAAAGGTGGCACTCAGAGCCCTTTCTGCGGGCACCTGACATCGCCCTTTCACAGCCACCTGTATTCAGGTGAAATTGCTGTATTGGCACTTCACGAAAAATTAGTGGGTTTTGAATCACAGTTTGGGCATTCGGTATCTAAAAGGTTTGCCATCACTGGTCTATATGATTCATTCCAACATCCATGGGACATAGAACCACTTCTCCCAGAACTGTGTCCTCTGTCCATACCCCTCTTTTTGCACCTCTGGGGTGGCATGAAGAAAATCCCTACCTATGAGCTCATGTATAGTGTGGCACTCAAGAGTGACGACCCCAGAGTTAGGAGTGCAGAGTTCAAATCCCTTGCCAGCCAGTCCCCTGTTTGCAGCCTGCTCACAGGGCTCTTATGAAGGCAAAGATGAAGGTCACACATAATGCCTTGAGCTCCCTGGAGGGGGATATCACCAATAAAATAATAAAGCATTCCAGACAGGGCTGCACCGCATAGTGCTTTGACAACACATATGACCTGCATCCTTTGACCTCTGATCTTTTTAGACTCAGGGCATCTTGTCACCAATCAACATCAGCATAATTCAGCTGAAAGAATTCATGTTGCACAGATGTGGAAGTTGGACATGAAGAAAGCTGATATGAGGGGAAAACACATGTCATGTGATGTTGGTGAAAATCTTCTTCCCATGAACTTGTGGATTTCAATTTCTTCACATTGTACAAGACCCACGAAGGAGTGGTTTTTCTCCGCCCAAATGCACATATAAATACTTGGGGTGCTATTTCAAGGATAATTGGGATCTTTCATGCGAAGCCCATTGTAGAATTGAACAAGCTAGAAATTCCTTCCAGAAAATGAGGACAGTCTTTGCAAACTGGGACTTATCTATCAGATATCATACTCAAATACTTCAGTCCTGTGTACTCAGTATACTTCTCTATGGTGTTGAAACCTGGACCCCTATAGACACATTATGCCGGAAGCTGGAAGCATTCAAAATGTGGACATACAGATGAATTTGGAAGATACCTTGGACGCCAGGGTCAATAATGTTCTGCATTACAGCACATGAATAAAAAGCTAGAAATCCTCAATACCAATAAAGAGAAGAAAATTGCAGTATTTCGGACACATAATGCACAATGAGAAATACCATCTGCTGCAGGTTATCCTACAAGGAAAAACAGGCAGGAAGCATAGCCCAGGACATAGAAGAAAATTCTAGCTTAAAAACTTAAGCCAATGGTCCACAGTGATCACAGGTCCTCTTTTTAGAATTGCCTTAGATATAAACCAGTTCAGGCTATTGATTGCCAACATTCAAAAAGAAGAAGGAGATCTTTAAAGACATTGCCAATTAATGCATTTGGATTTTTTTTCTGTTTGATTTCAATGGGTCACCAGAAACACAAACAAGTACCAGACCAATTCTGATCTCTGCCCTAGATGCCAAAACGGTTAAAAGGAGACTGCTGTATTTTTATGCATCATGAGAAAGCCAGTTGCTAAAAAATTGGGGGAGACGCCAAGCCCTGAAATCAGTCTGTTAAGCTCTTTGGCCAAGCCTCGTTCTTATGGGTCAAAGGTCGGGATATCCAGCACGAATAATGCCACCACTACAGGGGGGGGAACCTTTAGCCTCCCCCCATCCCATATGTTGTGAACCTCAACACCCACAGTCCTTTGTAATTGGCAACACAGGCTGGGGATTCTGGGAGTTGAAGTCCAAAACATCTGGGGGCGGCGGACGATCCCCCCCCCTTGCACGACTACAACTGAGATCCTGACCAGTGTGGCTTTCCTCCCAAGCACAGGAGGGTGCGATCCGGAAAGGCAAGGGCGCGAAGGCGGTTTGCAGAGACTAAGCACGGAAACTGGGTATACCAAGGCCCTCCATTCACCTGCAGGGGAGGCGCCTCCACCCTTAGGATCGCGCGCACGGACGAGTGCAAGGAGAGGCGGGGGCAGTGGGAGCCGCGCCTTCCGGGGCTTCTCCTGCTTTGAACCCCCCCTCACCCGCCGCGGCTTCCCCCCGCCCTCCTAACCCCCCCCCTCCCCACGCACGGCCGCGCCCTCGCTGCCTGACCCCGCCGCGTCACCCCGACACAATCCAACCGGTGTCCCCCCACCCCTCCGCGCAGACCCACCCAGGGCTGCGGAGGGGGGCTCCCGCGTGCATGCGCGGGTGCGTGCCCGCAGCCAAGGCACAGCTTGTGCATAACCGTGCGTGCGTGCGTGCGTGCGTGCATGCGCGCGCGGCTGGATGCTGCTTGCTCGCATGCAATGCAATGCAATGCAATGCATGCAGCTCTTGCAACGCTGCCCCTTTGCAAAGGCAACTGAAGGCATTGTTCTGCCCGGGGTGGGGGTGGGGGCGCAGAGAAATTGCAACGTGCAGAAAATGCAAAATAAAATAAAATAAAAGGAGGCACCGGCAGGAAGGAGACGGAGGAGCGAAGCGGCCTTACCTCCCTCTCCGGCTCTCGCGCCGCCTAACCTGATCTGCTCCCCCCGCCGCCGCCGCCTCGCGCCTCCCGCGTGCCGAAAGGGGCCGAGAGAGAGCGACGTGAGCCCCGACGACGCTGCGCGCGCGCGCCTCACCCGACGTTCCCAGGCCGCTGGCGGGCGGGAGGCGAGGGAGGCAGGGCTGCGAGCCAATCGGAGCGCGACTTCTCCCGGAGCCCCGCCCCCTTCCCCCCCCCCTCCTCCTCCTCCTCCTCCTCCTCCTCGCTCTCTCAACCGCGGAGGGCTCTTCTCCGCCGTCACTCCCCCCCTCCCTCCCTCCGCTCACTCTTCCAGGCGCAGGCCACGCCCCCTCCGGCTTTTCTGTGGGAAGAAGGGAAGGGAAGGCGGGGCCTGCGAGGGGCCGGAGGTGGGGCGAGTGGAGGGGTAGGGTGTTGGGGGGGGGGGGGAAAGCGCCGGTCACGTGACGCGTTGGCGGCGAGCCAATCAGAATAAAACGAGGAGGAGGAGGAGGAGGGGGGTGTGCGCGTGCGTGCGTTGTGGGGAGAGAGAGAGAGAGAGAGAGAGAGAGAGAGAGAGAGGCAGGCAGGCAGGCAGGCAGGCAGGCGTTCAACAGGTCGAGCTGAAATGGCGATCCAGAAGGCGACGTGTGCTGCCTGTATACCGCCCCCACGCCCACCCCTAGCGCTGAAAACACTCTCTGGGCGAGTCGCAATTTAATTATGCAGGCTAATTATGCAGTTTATTTAGGCAACATTGCCTCCGCCCCCCCCGCCGCCCTAGGTCAGCAGATGAGTAGTGGCGTTTATGGGCCTTTTCACACGACCCCTAAGATCCGCTGGCCACTTAAATTCGGACCAGAGATCTTTCAGGGGTTTTTTCGCCTTTCTCCTGTGTTCCCACCCTCTCCGCACTCCTGGCTGCTGGCTGCGTGAGGGGAGGGAGAAAAAACAGGAAGAAAAGAATGCCGCTCACCTCCGTTTATTGCCGTCCCGGCACTGCATTTACAGATCTCTTAAAGGGGCAGGGGGGGGAGAGACAAAAAGTCCAGACAGTGCAAAGACAGAAGCAAGGAGAGCCACTACTGTTATATCCGCATCAGGAATTTTCACCTCCAGAGAGCAGGTACCTGAAAAGTGCGCTGGGACGCGCTTAGGTGGGCGTGGTCGCACTTAATTTTCTGCAAACTCCGGAGCTGGTGGGGAAACAATTGTAAGCTCCGGAGCTGGGAGCCATTTGCGGCGGAGTTTAGGGGTCGTGTACAAAGGGCCTATGTGCCGTCGAATGACCTGTCCTCAACTCCACCTGCTCAGCTCTTATTTAATTTTAGACTTTTTCAGAGTATTGTTTTACCCCGCCTTTCTCCTTGGGAAACGACCCACAAGTTTGCAGTAGGTGCAACACTTTTCCAAATCCATATATAACACTGGATCCTAATGAATTTTTTTTATTTTAATTTATTTCATTTTGGAGTATTTTTACCCCACCTTCTTGGAAAAGGACCCAAGGTAGCTTACAGTAATGAGAGACAATATACAGTCCAGTACAGTGCATTTAAGACATATTCAAGTTTGAGAACAGGGAATTGAGGGGTATATTATAGCAATAAAAGGCAACATTAAAGCTAAAAGAGAATGCAAGCAGTTAAAGAAAAGACTAAAGATTCCATTATGAGGGATGGTGCTAACATTGAAAACGCCAGTGTATTTATGAAGTCAGTCAATGCAATCATGTATGGTGGACCATCTAAACGTTATGAGGGATGGAAACTAACATTGAAAGCATAATGTCAATGCAATCACACAAGGAGATATATAAACACAAATTTATAAGTGTAGTCATGTATGTATGGTAGTTCTTATAAAGACACATATTGTAATATCATTCAGGGAAAGCTTGTCTGAAGAGAAAGGTCCTTGCCCGTTTCCAGAAAGACCGCAGAGATAGGGCAGTGCTGGCACTCCAGCAAGAGGGAGTTCACAGTACACTCCCAGTCTGAGGTCAAAGTGATAATAATAATAACCTATAAAGCCCTACATGGCTTGGGAATGGGAGAATGCCTCTCCCTAGAGACGCCTGAGTGATTATTAAGATTTGCTGGGAGTTAGGGGTCTTCCTCTGTCTTCTGCTGCAGAAACCAATCCATAACTGCTAAAGAGCTCAGTGCTTTAGGTCTCAAGGTGAAGATGCAGAAATTGGGAGTTCGATTCCCCGCTGAGCCCCCTGAAGAGGAGCTCGAATCAATCATCCACAGGGTCCCTTCCAGCTCTGAAGTTCAAAAGTCATTGATGATGATGATGATGATGATGATGATGATGATGATGATGATGATGATGATGATGATGATGATGATGATGATATGGAATGCTCGGCACCATTGCTCTGGTCCTTTCCCATAGAGGCCTGACAGGTGCCAGCACTAACCACATTTTGGCACCAAGTTAAAACATGGTTACTCACTAAAGCGTTTGAAGATGAAGTCTTGTGGGATTTATAAACTGTGGAGGCTTCTTTACTGTTGGATTTAGTGGATGTACTGTAATGGATGTACTGTTCACCATACTAATACCTCAAACCACAGAGCTGGGGGGGGGAGTACAGTAGGAAACCCATATCTGTGGGTGATCGATTCCATGATGGCTGAAGCTGCAAATAGGAGAGGATCCTATATACAACATATAAGGTGGAGGCCAAAGACCACAGGACCAACCCTCTTGTCTGTTGTATATAAGGCTGCAGTGAGCTATCGATAAGAGTGTTATTGTATTGGCCCATACTAAGTAAAGGCAGACTTCTGACTTGTGCAATCTTTCTGGAAGTTGAGTCATGGCCATGGCAACTGGACTTCTTTTCTTGAGAGATCGAAAAGTTTCCTTACTCATCCAAGCAGCGTCGTCAGGCTGAAGGTAGTTAGTGGAGAGGCCTCGAATTTATAGTTCACCTTGATTTCACACCACCCTGGCCTCTATAGGCTTGTGGGTGGATAATGGCCTGAATAGGCTCGTTAGGTGGACAATGGCCTGGGGTAGGTGAAAGTCCCACCGATGCCACCCTTCTGAACACCCATTAAGCATGGGTCGTTAGCTGTGGCCTTCCTGGCGAAGAAGTGAAGTGCTTCTGATGTGTCTGGAGATGGATGAAAGGCCAGCGTTGTAAGTGGCAGACAGGTTGTGCCTAAATCCTTTGCCCCTGTTGAGACTCTAGCTGGGACTTTCACACACCCTCAGACTGACAAACCTGCTTGGATGAGCAGTAAAACGTTTCAATCTCTCAGGAAGAGAAGTCCAGTTGCCATGACTCAGCTTCCAGATAAACTCACCTGGATGACTGAGAATCTTCACAGACATCTACTCTTTTTAGTTTCATTCATTCATTCATTCATTCATTCATTCATTCATTCATTCATTCATTCATTTATTAAGACTCCCACGGTTCTTTAACTGGTGTCGAAAAGTTTCTCACAGCAACTTGCAAACATATGGCAATTAAAGTCAGCCATTCTGGGAGTTCCAATTTTTTTTTTGGGGGGGGGACCTTGCAAAGTCACAGCTTTGGGACCAGATTTATTATAACATGAGTTTCCATGGACACACAGCCCATGTCCCCCAAGTGCACAGAATTTAGTTTTGCATGCACATTGTGCAGATGAGTGACAATGGGATCAGAGTGAAATGAGAATATATTTAAATGCCAAATGATTGGCAGGGGTAAAACATTGACTTAAAACACCCTTGCACCAGATGGCACAATAAGAATTTGTTAGCCCATGCTGGAACTACCTACTACAGTGGACCCTTATATAACAAACGGTTTGTATAACAGAAAATTTGTACAACATAAAAAATTCCGGAGATAGGGGAAATTTGCTTAACATAATCACCTATGGGGTGAATCTGTACAACATAAAAATGGGATCACTCTGTTTTCAATGCATTCCTATGGGAAATTTGTACAAAGGAAAATTTGCTTAACATAATTTCATTTGGAACGAATTAATTCCTTTATACAAGGTACCACTGTATAGTAATTTTCACTCTGTTTTCACTTTCCAATTACATCTCACAGAGAATGTAATTGCAGAGAATACACAAAACCGTTGTAGTGAACACAGAGCCATCTAATAAGCTACAAGGGTTCACAGCTCCTGAGAAGGCAAGACACTTTAGAAAACACAATGCTAGGAAATGTTGAAGGCAGCAGGAAAAGAGGAAGATGGCAGATGAGATGAATGGACTCATTAAAGGAAACCCCAGCCTTTAGTCTGCAAGACCTGAGCGAGGGTGTTTATGACCAAACGTTCTGGAGTTCACTAAGTCATATAAGGTCACTATGTTTTATCCACGACATTTATATTCTGCCAGATATCCTGAGATCTGAAGGTGGAACACAACAATAAAACGAGATGAGACAATTCAGTATATTTTAAAATCAATTTCAACATTTTAAAACTACATACTGTTTTTTCCTGACTATAAGACACCCCCATGTATAAGACACCCCCACTTTTGCAACCCAAAATTACAGTTTCGCAAACTTTCAGTTATCTCCCCAGCTTACTTTCTTGCATAAGACGTCCCCCAATTTTTAGTCTACCAATTTTAGATAAAAAATATAGTCTTTTACACAGATAGTTACTGTATATGGCATACCTTTGGCCTATGCCCCTTTATTTGAAGGACTGGGATATGAAACTCAGTCCTCTTGCTTCAGATGCAACTTTACGGCAGCCCTGTTGCTTCCTGACTCATCCAAGACAGAAATTACCTTGGCAAGAACTTTTTCCTCTGTGATTAACCTCCTGGCAAACCTCATCTTGTGGTCTGGAAGTTGAATCATGGCTACTGGACTTCTTTTTCTTGAGAGATAGAAACGTTTCACTGTATGGATGGGCAGTGAAACGTTTCTGTCTCTCAAGAAAAAGCAGTCCAGTTTCCATGACTCAACTTCCAGATAAACTCACCTGGATGACTGAGAATCTTCGCAGACTCGTGTTGCGGTGTTTGGACTTTTGGTACTTGCCTGGAAGAAGTGGGATGTATCATTGAAAGCTTGCAATGATATTTTTTTATTATTTTATCAGTGGCCAAAAAAGGTACCGCCTGTAGCTAATTATTGCATTGGTGTGTTCTTGCAATAGTTGTGTGAGTTTTTCGGGCTGTTTGGCCATGTTCTGGAGGTTTTTCTTCCTGACGTTTCGCCAGACTCTTATGCTACACTTGGTACTGGAACCACACAGGAATAGGGCAAACAATCACCAAGAGTTAAAGAAGAACTGAACAGGATATTCCTGGTAATCTGCTAAGTGAATTACAAAATAATAAACTCTGTGCATTGCAGGGTGCATCGGAAACCCTGCGTATAACGATGCTGCATGGGGTGGGGGGGAACAGGACGCTGGAGGGTTGGGTGATTTATTACATGCAAAAGCTCCCTCCTTGAGGGCAGAAGTGCCTTGTCTCCAATGGGCTGGTCTGCCCGTAAATCATTCCTAGTATCTCTACAACTGATACCAAGAGCGGTAATAAATTCTTAAGAAATGAGAATGGACCACCCTGCCACTTGAAGTATTAAGCTGCCACGCTTAATTTATTTTTTGATTTACAATATCCTCCACAGTGTTGTTAGCTCTATAGCATCTGTGCGCCCCCGAGACCTTCATCGTTATGATCTGATGCACAGCCTCGAGACAGCCATGGGATGCCTTCTGCGTTTTCCAGAGGTCTGCTTGGCTCTTGCTGGTGGTTGTAAAAACTGCTGGGTTTTATGACGGCCCTTAAAGAGGAGGAAGTTCTACCTGGCACGCTCCTCTGCGGACTGCAGGCTAACTGGGAAGCCTCCATACTTTGGATCCAGCAGACAAGAAGCCTCTCTCAGTCTGCTCTTGATGTGCCCGCTATTTGGACTTCCGACTATTTGAGGACACGAGAAGAGTGCTACACTGCCATGGAGAGGCACAGAGGTGCAGATGGTCTAGTGCAGTGGTGGCAAACCTTTGGCACTCAAGATGTTTTGGACCACAACTCCCACAGTCCTTTGTCATTGGCAACACAGGCTTGGAATTCTGGGAGTTGTGGTCCAAAACATCTGGAGTGCCAAAGGTTCGCCACTGCTGGTCTAGTGGTAGTGAACCTTTGGCACTCCAGATGTTTTGGACCACAACTCCCACAGTCCTTTGTCATTGGAAACACAGGCTTGGAATTCTGGGAGTTGTGGTCCAAAACATCTGGAGTCTCATAGGTTTGCCACTACTGGTCTAGTAGTAGCAAACCTTTGCCACTCCAGACGTTTTGGACCACAACTCCCACAGTCCTTTGTCATTGGCAGTACAGGCTTGGAATTCTGGGAGTTGTGGTCCAAAACATCTGGAGTGCTGAAGGTTCGCCACCACTGCTAGGCAGACAAACGAATTGGCACATAGAGGGGAAGGTAACGTGACTTCCAGAGTGCCTACCAAGCTGGTGATCCTCCTTCCAATGAACGTTGGATTGCACTCTTCCATCTTTTCTCAGAGGTGGGAAAATTAGCTTGTTTTGTTTGTGATTAGTCTTCAGGACAGAAGCTGGCTAATGTGCAATTACAGAGCTGTGACAATCATACACAATCTGCTTCTTCTAATGATGGGTTATCTATAACATATAGATCAGGCCTGCCCAACAGGTAGACCGCAGGCTACCGGTAGCCCGCCAAGGGTTCAAAAGTAGCCCGCCGACCATCAATAAAAAGTGAGGGGATAAGTTATCCACCCCTTCCTCCCCCATCCAAAGGACCACCACTTCCCCCAGCAAAGTTCTGGGTCTGCCAGCCCACTGTCTCAGCCAAGCGGGGCACTTCAAGGGCTATAGTGCATTGAAATCTGTTCCCTCCAGGACAGATTAATTGGTTTTAATGCATTCCTATGGGAAACCGCTGCTCTACTTACAAAAACTTTACTGATGAGCATGTGCTCAGAACAGATAAAATTCATAAGTAGAGGTTTTAGTATTGTAGCCCTAAGGCACTTTGGGCTGGATAAAGTAGACCTTGGCCTGTTCAAAGTTGAACAGCTCTGATATAGATCACTCCATCAGTTCAAAAAGTGAGAGCTTTATTTAATACCCCAACACAACCTTTCAAACCTAACAACATAGGTTTTTCATGGGATCTTTTGTTATTTTGCTGCTTGGTTGGTCTACCTTAAAACAAATACACTGCCTAGAGAATTGGTTTTAATGACATCTTAATGTAAGAATGTTAACTATAACTATTAATGACAAAGAACTTGCTGGGAAAGTAAATTAAATAGACTAAGAAAAGGTATATAAGGGAGAGAACAAAGAAAGATGTTGTTCCCTTGGCAACTGCCAGTGGGTTAATTAAGAAACACAAGATTCAAACATCAAAAGCAACATGTAAGATGAGGTAAAATAAGAGATCCTTGTTAGAAGCTATATTAATAGATAGGTGTATCTCTGCAGTGAAGTTTTGTGTAGGAGAGATGGTGTGATGATACAAACAGCAATTTTTTTTAAAGGCAGTTTACTCGCCCCCCTTTTACAAGTGCTTGACTGATTTGTTATTTTAAAATATTCATTGTAAGGGTGAGGACCAGCAGGGGCAATCAAAGAAGAATGGCAAAGGAAGTGTATTCACAGCAAATGTCAGACTGATGAAATAAAGATGAGTTTAAAAAGCTCTGCAGACCTTGACATGACTAGACCAGATCAGGCATTCAACTATAACCTCCAGCAAAGATCTTTCTTTATACACACCAGAGTGTCACACAATTAAAAATTATGGACATAATAAGAAAATGCAGCTTGGCCTGCTGTGAAGATGTTCTTATTGCCAAGCGATCATATATTTATTTGAACACAAAGATCAGATAATCTTTGATTCAGTAAATGTTTAGCTGTTGACAGGCCAAGGTGCCTCACATACTCTTCAGAAAAACAAAGTTTGGTTACTAGATTCATTGCAAAAAATGTCCAAGATCCAGAGTTCATCTCCCCATAGGATGATGTTAAACATTCTGAGTGAGTAATGAACACGATTTTCAGCCAGTAATTGATTATTGATTTGCTAACTAGTGTCGTTATTGACATTAATGCCGATTCTAATCTGACTAACACAGGGGGATAGATTTCCCATTCCCCATACTGTGGCATCATACAAAATCTGGGGAGTAGCTAGGTTTTATAAATTTCACAGATGGGAGGAATCAGGAGACCTCCTCTGGTCCTATAGAATCTAAATAAACCAATCATGGCCTTTTCACATTTCTGTTTTATAAAGTCAATCTGCGAAGCCCAAGAGCCTGACTGGTGGAACATCACAGACTTGAGATCTTCTATTGAAATCCATAATTTTGGTTTTCTCATAGCTGAGGTTGAGATAATTTTCTATACAGTAATTACTAAAATTTTTCAATAGCCTTATGAGAACTCTTTGTGTATGGGATATTAACAGAGTGTCATCTGCATAAAGTAATATCGATATAGCCCAGTGGTTCTTAACCTGTGGGTCCCCAGATGTTCCTGGACTGCAACTCCCAGAAGCCTACACCACTTGCTGTGCTTGAAGGGATTTCTGGGAGTTGCAGTTCAGGAACATTTGGGGACCCACAGGTTGAGAACCACAGATATAGCTGTTCCACGTACTCTGACGGGGGAGAATTGTGAACCTGTTAACCTAACCACCATATCATTAATATATAGGTTGAAAGCCAAGGAGCAAGAATACATCCTTGGTGAACACCTTTAGTTGTTTTAACTGTGTTGGATAATGGACCAGAGATGCCGACTCTAACCTTAAGAGAAGAGTCAATGTGCGGGTCTTTAATTCTTTCTAACACTCTGGGATCTATTTTAAGATTAATAAGCTTTTCCCACAAGCTACCTCTTGGAATGGAGTCAAAGGCAGCTTTAAGGTTGATGAATGCTACATAAAATTGCCTTGAAGGAGTTATAGAATATTTGCGGATTAGATGGCTTAGCAGGAAGATATGGTCCAACGTGGAGTGCCCTTCCCTAAAAACAATCTGTTCAGGGGCTAAAAAATTATTTTCTGTTACCCAGTCGTCTCGTTTTGAGAGGAGATGTCTTGCATATGGTTTGCCTACAACATCGAGCAAACTTATGAGTCTATAATTGGCTGGGTCCTTTCGATCACCTTTCTTATAGAGAGGCACAACAATCGAGGAAGACAGTTCTTTGGGAGTATAGCCCTCCCTGTCTATATAAGTAAATATAATGGCCAGGATCAGAGTCCACCAGTCCTGGAAACATTTAAGTATGCCAGGGTGGATCAAATTTTTCCCCCCAGAGGATTTATTGCTCTTAATTGACAAAATCAACGATTTTATTTCCTTGGTTGTGATAGGGAGCCACCTTGGCAGAATACAAGGGGATGGTGTTAAAGGTAAATCAGTTTCACCAATATAAGGTGTATCATTGAATAGAACATAAGAACATAAGAAGAGCCCTGCTGGATCAGGCCAAACGCCCATCTAGTCCAGCTTCCTGTATCTCACAGTGGCCCCACCAGATGCGTTTGGGAGCGCACGAGACTAGATATCCGTCTCCTGATACCACTCCCCTGCATCTGGCCCTTGAAGTACCCTGGTTTAAACCCTGGAGGTTACACATCTCCATCATGGTTTGTAACCTGTGATGGACTTTTCCTCCAGGAATCTGTCCAATCCCCTTTTGAAGGCACCCAGGCCAGATGCCATCACCACATCCTGTGGCAGGGAGTTCCACAGACTAACAACACACTGGGTTAAAAATATGTTCTTTTGTCTCTTCTTACTCTCCCAGCCCTCAATTTAAACGCTTAGCAATGTTACAAACCTTAATAATCATCTAACTGTTTTCATCCCTACGTGCTAGTACTGCATTTAACTTGCACATCAAGATAAGCGTGTTTTGGGGTATTGCTTTGCTTGTGTATGGAATGGAAGTTTTGTCTCTTGCGAAACTCAGCACACAATCAGGGCAATGGGCTAATGTTGGTCAGGCAAAGTCAGGGAAATGAAAAATGTTTAGTGGAAGCTCTGTCCAGTTGCATCCTACCTGTCCCTCTATTCTGGGAGACCCCACCTTGAGTACTGTGTCCAGTTCTGTGTGCCTCAATTTAAAAATGATGGTGACAACCTCAAGCAGGTACAGAGAAGGTTGACCAGGATGGTTGAAGGTCTGGAAGAAATGTCATATGAGGAACGGCTTAGGGAACTCGGAATGTTTAGCCTTACAAAAAGAAGGTTGAGGGGGGATATGATAGCTATGTTTAAATATTTGAAAGGATGCCATATTGAAGAGGGAACAGGTTTGTTTTCCATGGCTTCAGAGACTAGGACTCGGGGCAATGGTTTCAAACTATAGGCAAAGAGATTCCATTTGAACATTAGGAAAAACTTCATGACAGAGCTGTTCGGGCAGTGGAATATGCTGCCATGGAGGGTGGTTGAGTCTCCTTCTTTGGAGGATTTTTAAGCAGAGGCTGGATGGCCATCTGTCAGGAGTCCTATGATGGGGATTCCTGCATGGCAGGGGGTTGGACTGGATGGCCCTTGAGGACTCTTCCAACTCTAGGATTCTATGATTCTATGATTCTTTAGTATGAGGAAGAACTCTAGGGAATCTTGCTATCTCCTCAGGCTTTTGAAAGTGAGGTGTCCTGAAGAAAGGCATTAAAGAATCCTGGATTTGGTTTCTTAAAGACTAGGTTCTACTACTCTCTTGACAGCGGCTAGACTAATTATAGCTAGGAATTGGAAGGGGTATTATGAACTATGTATGGATGATTTTTATAATGGATGGAATGTTGCCTTAAATGATCAATTGAAGTGTAATTTAAAGTTTAAGAAAGGAGAGTTAAAAAGAGATATATTTTTATGATATATGGGGTAGGTTTATTGAATACGTGCTTGTGAGAAACCAAGGTGAAGTTCCAGTGCAACAATCAATTCAGTTCTGAAAGGGGGTGATAATAAGGGACATTCATGTTTAAGAAGTCCCGTTGGAAGAGGGGAGCACTGTTGTTTAGCTTTATTCTTTTAAACATTTATTTGTAATATTTGTATTGCTTTATAAAAAAAAAGCTCTTTAGGGAATGCTTTGGGGACCTTTGAGCACATTGGGATTTGTTCTGCCTTTACAACAGCTAGCACCAGCCTTCTCTTGCCGGATTTTGTCTAGGTTAGGCTGTTCGATGTGTAATGTTGATTTTATTCTGACTATTTTTTGTATTTTTATGGTATTATTATCATTTTTATTTTTATTATTATTATTCCCCGTATTATTTGTATTTCGCTGGGGTTGTTATTTCTATTTTGATTGGGTATTGTAGGTTTGGACAGTTGTTGTTTTTGCAACGTATTGTATACCGCCCAGAGTTCCCGCGGGAAAATGGGGCGGTTAATAAATAAATAAATAAATAAATAAATAAATAAATAAATAAATAAATAGGTCACAGGATAGCCATTACTTCTCAAGACGACCGAGCACCTATGTTCCTGAGGCAACAGCTCTTAATCGCTGTCCAAAGAGGGAATGCACTCTAGGCCAGCTGACTAAATAATGGTGTTTTCTAGCAAAGTGATTTTAACCAGTATAATAAATAAATAAAAAATAAATAAATAAATAAATAAATAAATAAATAAAAAATAAAAAAATAAAAAAAATAAAAATAAAAATAAAAATAAAAATAAAAATAAAAATAAAAATAAAAATAAAAGAAATAATAAATTTAATTAAAAAATAGTGGTTTTTTTAAAAAAAAGATCTGGTTCTCTGTGTAAAAAACTCTTCCCCAAGCCCGCCTCTGCACTGTCCTTTGAAACCCCTCTTGTCTATTTCAAGCTTCCACTTTCAAGGCTCCACTTGAAAACAGAGACCTGCTGTGGGCTGGAAGGGGGCATGCCCGTCAACTGACTCTCCCCTGGGGAAAACTGGGCCATCGGAGGTGACGGCAGGCCCCGCCGAGGAGGGACTGACGTCAGCCCGGAGTCCCAGAGGCTCAACGGAGGAAGACCCAGCTGCTCGTTAATCTCTCTTCTCATCCGGTGATTTCCTGGGATAACCCACCCTGAGAATTCAGGCGAAGGCTTTAAATAAATCCCCCAGTAACTTGCTCTGTGGGAGAATCAAACAAAAAGGAAAAGAAAAGAAAAACAACAACACCCACAAACCCTTGCCATGCCAACATGAAAACACTTGATGTCACTCAAAGGCTGGTGGGGCTTTTTTTTTTTGAATCAAGACACTGAACTGAGGATGAAAACTGCCGTCCTGAATTATCTATCTATCTATCTATCTATCTATCTATCTATCTATCTATCTATCTATCTATCTATCTATCTATCTATTTCATTTTTATACTGCCCATCTTCCAATCTGGAACTCTGGGCGGTTTACAAGTTAAAAAGATACAATACAATACCCAAAAAAAAAAAAAAAATAAAAAAAAAAAAAAAATAGGGGAACCCTGGCAAGATGGGTCAAAGGGCGGTAACAAGAGAGAAAATTTAAATTAAATTAAATTAAATTAAATTAAATTAAAGTAAAGTAGGTCGCCAAATGCCTCCCTGAAAAGCAAGGTTTTCAAAGGCCTTTCTGAAGGTGGGCAGGGACTGTGCAAGGCGCAGCTCACTCGGAAGGTGGTTCCATAATGAGGGGCCCACGACAGAGAAGGCGCGGCCATGTGTGGCAGACCTCCGCGCCTCCCTAGGAGTGGGCACCCGGAGTGAGCACGCCTGCGACATTCGTGTGGGTCTAGCCTCAGATGACCTCTGGGAGATACGCTCCGACAGGTATTCAGGACCCAAGCCATGAAGGGTTTTGAAAACCAGAACCAAGACCTTGAACCTTATCCGGAGAGCCATGGGCAACCAATGCAGGTGGGCCAGTAGAAAGAAAAATCAAGAAGTCTTGTTGAATTTAGACGACAGGAGAGCGGCAGACTACAATGGAGAAGAGCCTGCCAGCATTTTGAAAAATAGTGTTCCTCAAGTAAATTTCACTTTTTAAAAAAATTACCAAACTGTATAATTTGGAAGGGTTTTTGCCTTATATAGAGTGAGAAACGCCGGGTGTTCAAGCTAGATTTTGAAAAAGAAGAGGCAGTTGAGAACATGTTACAAATACAGTATTTTCCCATGTATAAGACTATATTTTTGTCTCAGATTGTTAGACTAAAAATTGGGGGTTGGCTTAGACGTGGAAGTAAGCCAAGGAGATAACTATGTGGTTGTGAAACTGTGAGTTGGGGTTGGAAAAGTGGTAGTCATCTTATACATGGGGGCATTTTATAGATTGAAAAATACAGTAGATGCTGGTGAATGGAACACACCAAATAATTTCAGAACATCAGCCTATCTTTTATAGACTAAAGCAAACACTTTGACTGTGTGGATCATGGGAAATATTGGGTCATTCTGAAAGGAATGGGTGTGCCCGAGCATTTGATTGTCCTAATGGATAACTTGCATTGTGGAATCTTTCCGGAAACTTGCCCTGGTTTTGTCCCAGAAGATTTATGGCATCCTTCTGACAGCTGCTGGCATCAGCAGAAGGAAGGTTTCACCATGATCTTGATACTTATGTATCCATTAAGTGGTGGGAAGAGCATTACTTTAAGCTAAAAAAGACATAATGGAACTGGGAAAAGGTGCAGAAGAGAGCAACTAGAATGATTACTGGGCTGGAGGACCTCCCTTATGAGGAAAGGCTAAAACATTTGGGGCTCTTTAGTCTAGAAAAAAAGCACCTGAGGGGGGATATGATTGAGACATACAAAATTATGAAGGGCATGAGTAAAGCAGATAGAGGGACACTCTTCTCCCTCTCACAAAATACCAGAACTAGGGGACATCCACTCAAATTGAGGGCTGGGAGAGTAAGAACTGACAAAAGAAAATGAGAACTGAGTGATGATGAATTTCCAGGATCTATCCATCTCTGTTTACCTTTTACTGAAAAGTTTCAGGTTCATAAGCAAGTTTGGAGCACTTTTCAGGTGTTATAGTCCAAGTGTTGTGTGTAATATACGTACATGCTATAAGTGTAGATTAAAATACAGTGTGTGTGTGTGTGTTGTGCCATTATAGTCGTGACTGACCCTTCGTGACCCCATGTCCATGGAGTGTTCTTGGCAGGAATACTGGAGCGGTTTGCCAGTTCCTACTCCAGGCTCCTACAGCATCTGGTATTCCCTGGTGGTCTCCCATCCAAGTACTAACCAGGGCCGACACTGCTTAGCTTCCGAAATCAGGCGAGATCGGATGTGCTTAAAACAAACGGTTTGTATAACATAAAATCTGTACAACATAAAAAAATTCCGGAGGTAGGTGAAATTTACTTAAGAGAATCGCCTGTGGGGCGAATCCATACAACATAAAAATGGTCGCAATTAGGGATTACTCTGTTTTCAATGCATTCCGATGGGGAATTTGTATAAAGCAAAATTTGCTTAACAGAATTTGATTTGGAACAAATTAATTCCTTTATACAAGGTACCACTTGTATATGATATTTTCTGTTCGTTTGGATATCATCATTACAATTAAATGATGGCCAAAAGCGTTTCACGTAGTTACACAGGAAGAATGCAAATGGCATAAACTATAGAAGTGAATTTCTTCATGAAGGTATCACTTTTATACATTTTCTGTTGTGCGTTTGGGCCCTTGTTAAAGTTTGTACGCGGATGCTTCAATTTTCCTCAAAGGTACCAGATCCCCAAGTACAATAACTATAAATTGCTTGATCCTGAACAAAAACACCAAGGGGAGGAGGGAAGCACAGTCAGTCAACCCCCTCCTTCATGTATTGGCGAAAAACGAAAGCAGAGCAAATGGCAACAATTTGGGGACAATTATGCACAAGCAACTGAAATATCTGCCACCCTGAAAATTCAACCCTGTTAGGTATGAACATTATGTTGCTCTGCCCTTGCAGCCTGAGGGGCAGTATACCAGCCCACCCACCCACCCACCCACCTACCAACCAACCTGCCTAATTTTGTGGAACTTATTGATCATGGTGCATGCCGGCTGGGTAGCTCCGTGGTTTAGCTGCAGAGCCAGATGTTGAGATCTTGATTCCTCGCTGTGCCTCTTCAGAGAACTGCCAGCCTGTGTGACCTTGGGCAAGCGGTCCAATTCTATGGAGCCTCAGAAGAAGATAATGGAAACCACAACTGAGGATTCATAGAATCATAGAATCCTAGAGTTGGAAGAGACCTCAAGGGCCATCCAGTCCAACCCCGTGCCATGCAGGAAACCCAATCACAGGACTCCCAACAGATGGCCATCCACCCTCTGATTAAAAACCTCAAAAGAAGGAGACTCCACCACCCTCCTTTGGGGCAGCATCTTCCACTGCCGAACAGCTCTAACTGTCATGAAGTTCGTCCTAATGTTCAAACGGAATCTCTTTTCCTGTAGTTTGAAACCATTGCCCCGAGTCCTAGTCCCTGAATCCATGGAAAACAAACCTGTTCCCTCTTCAATGTGACACCTTTCAAATATTTAAACATAACTATCATATCCCCTCTCAGCCTTCTTTTTGAAAAGCTAAACATTCCCAGTTCCCTAAACCGTTCCTCATAAGACAGGCCTGCCCAAAGTCCGGCCCGGGGGCCAAATCCGGCCCCTCAGGCCATTCTGAGTGGCCCGCGGCTGGCTGGCCCACCCCTCCCTCCCCCTCTTTCGCCCCATGCTAACACTGACACTTGCAGTGGGCTGGAAGGGTCGGGGAGCAACCGGCCCCTGACACATTCTGAGCCACCAAATCTGGCCCTCCTTACAAAAAGTTTGGGCACCCCTGTCATAAGACATTTCTTCCAGACCCTCAACCATCCTGCACAACTTTGGAAAGAGTTGCTATCAGTCAGAATTGGCTTACCGACACAAGGTTGCTGTTGTTGCAGATTGTGGCAACTCAGGTCACATGCAAGTGACCTAAAGAGCTACTGTTTTGGACGCTGATTTCCAGAATCGCGCCAGATGGCCTGCCATGAGAAACTGCAACATTTCATTTATTTTCGTTTCATTTATTAGATTGATGCCTCGCCCATCTGGCTGTCAGGCCACCCTTCCTTTCTCTACTTGTTGCGTTAATTTTTTGTCCCAGCATACGAATAAGAGATGGACACGAAATGGAAAAATGGTGTTTCATTTCTGTTCCGTTTCGTGCCCATCTCCCTTCGTTTACCGTTTTTCGGACACGAATGTTTTAAAAAACTTCATTGCCGTTTTTCTTGTTTCGGGTGCTTCTTCCCCGTGGTGGATGAGAGCGCCAGGCGTGCTGTCATCCCCGCGGGGAAGATCCCTTTAAAGAGACCCCGTTCTGCCTCTGCACTTCATTTTTGAAGGGGTCCAGCTGATGACAGGGCGGCAGGATCCCACTGAAAATGGCCCCATTGCCAGCGCGGAGTTCTTCCATTGGCAATGGGGCCATTTTCAGAGAGCTCCTGCCGCCCTGCCATGGGCTGGACGCCTTGTCAAATGGCCCGTCTGGCACTAGTGGGTCCCTCTAGTGCCAAGCGGGCCATTTTTGAAGGGGTCCAGCCGATGACAGGGTGGCAGGATCCCCGCCCAGGCAGAGGTGAGACCACGGCCGAAGCTCAGCTGATCTCCTCAGCCTGGGATGACAGCTGTGCCGGCCATCACCCGGGGCGGAGAAGATTGAGCTGTGGTCTCGCAGCCCCTTCCTTCCCGATTCTGCCCACAGCCGTCAGCCCACCGGGCTGTCAGGCTCTGGGGGGAGGGTGGTGAGAGGGGGCTCCGATCCTGCCTCCGTGTGCAGAGATTGGATGGCAGCCCCTTCTCGACTCCTCCCCCAAAGCCGGAAGCCAGAAGACTGTCACTGGACCAGGAATGCCAGCAGCAGCACCAGCAGGTAGGAGGACTTTCTTCCATTCATTGGGTGGCCAGGCCAGTAACGGAAACGAACAGAACCGAAGAAAATTTTCTTGGTTCTGTTCGGTTCAACCTGGCCTGTCCAAATTGTCGTTCTTCGTTCCGTTACGTAATGGAACAACTAATGACTACCGGTAACAAAAAATTCATCGTTTCGTGCCCATCTCTAATACGAATCATTCCAGTCAGTTTACCAGCTGGTGGTATTCAGCTGGTGTGGAATTGGATCATTTTAAGGAGAAAGGTGAGGTACAAACAAACCAACACACGAATTCAAGTACTTGGGAAGAATTATCATTTTTCAGTCCCTTTAAGAGTCAGCCTCAAAATGCTTCTTTTGCGAGAATAAATGAAATATAATAACAACAGCTAAGTATGATGGCAAACATTATAGTGTAACACACACACGCCGATTTATTTATTTATTACTTCAATTTGTATAATCCCCCCATTAATGCTGAAACACTACTCTGGGTGGTTTTCAGTTTAAAAATAATGCAAACCCAAAATAAAACACTTTAAACCAGTTTAACAGCTAACCAGAAAAAAACCCAAAACAGATGGCACAATAATAATAAGGCAGAAAAGTGGAGGTTGTTAGCTGTAGTCAGTGGAGATCCTCCCTGAGAAATTATACCTTCAGTTACCTCCTGAATGTCCGCAGGGACAGGGACAGGTGATATGATTGTGACGTACAAAATAATGCAGGGCATAAGTCAAGTTGATAGAGAGATGTTCTTCTCCCTCTCACAAAATACCAGAACTAGGGGACATCCACTCAAATTGAGGGCTGGGAGAGTGAGAACCGACAAAAGAAAATATTTTTCCCCAGTGTGTTAGTCTGTGGAACCCCCTGCCACAGGAGGTGGTAATGGCATCTGGCCTGGATGCCTTCAAAAGGGGATTGGACAGATTCCTGGAGGAAAAGTCAATCACAGGTTACAAACCATGATGATGTGTCATCTCCAGGCTTAAAACCATGGTACTTCAAGGGCCATATGCAGGGGAGTGGTATCAGGAGAGAGATAGCTAGTCTCTTGCGATCCCAGAGGCATCTGGTGGGGCCACTGTAAGATACAGGAAGCTGGACTAGATGGGCCTTTGGCCTGATCCAACATGGCTATTCTTATGTTCTTATGTTCTCCTCTGGAAGCTGGTTCCACAAGGTCGGAGCCACCATGAAGTAGGCCCTGCCTCTTGTACATGACTTACAGGCCTTCCTCTGGTGGGCACCCAAAGGAGCTATGCCTGTGACAATTCCCATCAACATCTCAGGTCTGATTCTGCTCTGCCTTCCTTTAAGGGGGGAAAAAGATCTTCCATATTCAGATGCAGCTCAGAAAGGAGGCACCCAAACTATCCAGGGGAAAAATTCTCCCACCTCTCCTGCAGTGGATCTGAACTAGAGATTGGAACAACTTAGAAAATGAATTTAAAATGTATTTAAAGATTGCTAATTCATTAATTCAAATTCATATGTGCCCCCCAACAAATACAAATGAATACATTTTAGCAATATTTAATTTGTTGATTCACTGGGCTAAAAATGTCCTCACATGTACCTAGAAACACCAAAAATTGTAGAGAACCTTCCCCTGACTCTCTAGAAGCCCTGCAAGTTTGGTGACATTTTCAAACTTCTGAGTTGTGCACTCCCAAAGAACAACCCTAGAAAAATGCCTTCCCAGGCATCTAGAGATAAAAAAAAAATTCACAGAAACCTTTACATGGTTCTCCTCTACACTCTCTCCAAGTTGGGTGAAGATTGGGTTTCAGGTATCCGAGTTCTACAATTTGCAGGTATATAATGTCAATGTTTGAAACCCAATCTTTCCCAAACTTGGAAGCATTGTAGTGGAGAGTCAGAGGAAGGTTCTCTCATTTAGGTGTCTCTAAGGTGCCTGGGGGGAATTTCTGATAGTCTTTTAAACGACAAAACAAATCAACAAATTGATTCGTTCATTCATCAGGAAAAAAAATTCATTCATTTATTTGCAGTTTGTCAGCCTTGACGAATCATGAATTGAAACGAATTTAGCATTGCGATTCATGCCTGTCTCTAATTTGGACATGTAATGGATTTGCCCTCATCAGAAACATAATCAAGACCTTGTTAACAATCCTTACAGTGCAACGGTAGTGTTGCAAGGAAGACACCTGAAAACAACAGGGGTGTATGGGGGGGGGGGAGAAGGGTACATCTGGAGCACCTGGAGGGGGAGCAGGAGGAGGAAGCCATGCATCCTCCCACCGCCCAGCAGTCCTCCTTTCCCCTTAAGGCTTAGCAATGGCACCCCTCTGCGGCTGCATGCCAGGTGAGCAGCGAAACAGCAAGGCAGGCAGGAGCATGGTGGCCGCGGCACCCTCCTCCTCCTCCTCCTCTTCCTCACCTTGGTGGGAGAGGTGTAAGGCACGCATGTGCTACCGTGTGTGCACATCCACACAAGACCCTCCGCCTGTCCGCCCCTCTGCCCATCTGCTTGTCTGCTCGCATGCACGCGCACGCACCCAACCCATGCCCTCAGGGTTTCCCTCTCTCTGTTGCTGGGTGGGTGTGATGTGGGGGCTGCGGCAGGAAGGGTGCAAAAACCAACTTTGTCCCCAGGCACTCCAAATCCTGGCTACACCTCTGGAAAACACACCTTATTTCCGGCATACTTCCTACCCCCACGCCACTCCCTTTGCAGCCTCTCCTCCTTCTTCCATCCCCTGTACCTGCCAGACAGTTTCCCACCCAGAGGCTTGTATAAGTTGCCGTGAAATTGAGACTGGGGGGTTAATTCCTGGCCTTGAAGCAGTTCCATAGGCACTGGCCCTCCTCCAGCTGTGTGGATTATTCTGTGGCTTGCTGTGTAATGACACTGCAGTTTCATTTGCATTCCTTTTTTTTGTTTAAAATTTTAGTCCATAATGTGTTTCTTTAAAAAAATATTGTTGTACTTACTGATTTTCACTTTTTAAAACATTGTATTTTAAAGATGTAAGGCACCTCGGGTGCCTTTTCAGGAGAAACACTGGGTAAAAAACATTTTGAGTAAACAAATAAATGTTGGGCAATGAACCAGAAGAGAAGAACTAGCACTCTAAAATTTGTCACATAGTTTTGTGTTGCTGTAACAAAGAATTTGGTATTTGTTCTTTTAGAAATTTCTCCCTTAGCAAGAAAACATTCTGGCAAACAAATGATATTCAGAATGAAATACAAGCAGTGAAACTCTCCCACTGTGAAAAGTAGCATATTTGTATTGTCTTGTATCATGACATTTTTCATGAGATTTCAAAGAAACTTCCTCCTTACTATATTTCAGAGGGACATAACTTCAAACTTCTCAACCGATTTATTTCAAGAATTTTGACATCTAAGTAACAGAACTAATCCAGTAAAGCCCAAGTACCATTTACTATGAGACAGATTCTCTTTGAATTAGAGACCACAGATAACTCTGTCTTAGAAGCACTATACCCATCCTTAGTCACATATTTATTTCTTGTAATTTCATACCACCCAATTAGGGCTCTATCACACGTCCTTTAAAATGCTGATTAAATTTCAAGATAAAGTGTTTCCAAAAATCTTGTCCCCACGGCCACTGGGCCTTTTTCTTTTTAAACAACCAGTTATGCCCCCTTTATCGAGTTTTCCAAGACCTACTGGAGAAGTTGGGAATTTTTTGCCAGACGTCCATGGGAGCTTGCATATCATCCGGTTTTCTGCCCCCCCGCCTCAGCCCTGACCAGCTCATCCTGGTGCTTTTTGGTGCTTTTGATTTTTATTTTTTTAATCCCACCCACCCAGCACTGATCAGCTGGCCTTTGGGATGTCAGCTCTGTTTTTTAATTTTTTTCTACCTCCACCTGCTGGCCCTGGGGCTGGTCTGTGCTTTTTTAAAAAAATCCTTGTACGTGGGAACAGAGATCCCACATCTTCAGTCATGTGGCCAAGAAAGAAGAAAAGCCAGACTTTCACAATGGGCGTTTATACACGACCCCTAAACTCCGCCGCAAATGGCTCCCAGCTCCGGAGCTTAAAAATGTTTCCCCACCAGCTCCGGAGTTAACAGGAAATTAAGTGCGACCATGCCCATTTTAGCGCGTCCCAGCGCACCTTTCAAGTACCTGCTCTTTGGAGGTGAAAATTATTTGATCCGGTGTAAGGATAGTGAGTACGGGGCTCTCCTTGCTTCTGTTTGTTGTTTTTTGGATCCCGCCCCTTTAAGAACTACTTTTACAGAGACGAGAGGCAGAACGAGGTGAGCGGCATGCTTTTCTTTCTCTTTTTCTCCCTGCCCTCATGCAGCCAGCAGCCAGGAAGTGCGGAGGGGGTGGGAATGCAGGAAGAGCGAACGAACCGAATTTAAGTGGCCAGCGGATCTTAGGGGTCGTGTAAAAAGGCCCAATATCTGCATCTTCCCCCAGGTGAGATAGTGGCCTTAGTGTTCCCCGGGCAGTTAACAATCAAATCAATGCAAATAATATACCAAAACAAAACAAAACATGATAAAGAGAATCAAATCAAAGTCAACATAAAGCAAATGAAGTAATCAGCATCAAATGATTATATTATACTGTATTAGGCAAATGAAGGAAAATGGATCCCTGATATTGAACTTGTTTACTTCTCTCTAGCATTTAAACCTGGATCCTTACAGATGCATTAGGTAGGAAGCTGGAAGCATTTGAGATGCAGGGGTACAGATGAATTCTGAAGATACTTTGGATAGCCAGAGTCACTAATGTGGCCGTCTTACAGCGTATGAATAAAAAGCCAGAAGTTCTTAATACCAAAAAGAGAAGGAAACATTTCGGTCACATCATATGCAATAACAAATACCATCTGCTGCAGGTTATCCTTCAAGGAACAATAGATGGGAAGCATGGTGTAGAAGAACATTCTGGCTTAAGAATTCAATCCAATAGGTTGCAGTGAGCAAAGCTTCTGCATTTAGAATAGCTTTGCATTTTTTTAAAAAAACAGATCATGCTACTGATTGCCAACGTTCTACGTGGACATGGCACTTGAAGGAGAAGATGTTGAACTACTATTTCTGTCAACATGCCTGGTTTTCCTATCATTGCTGTTTTATCTTGGCTGAGCCCCGGTGTCCGATATAGAATGCCTTCATTTTTAATAACTCTGCTGCTTTTGCTGTCAGATGGTTGAGTGGGGTTTATCGTCCCACCTGTGCCTGTAACTACAGCATGCCACTATCTAACATATTGATGTGAGGTTTTTTAAAAAAAGGAGGCATGTTTAATAAATTGGCTGTGCGGGTTTTTTTTTCCCCAGCACTGGTGGAAAATAAAAAACATTATACACCAATGTCATCTAGTGGTCACTTGGTCAAAATGCAGGCGGATAGATATGGAACTGCCTTCTGCAAGCTTTTCCCAAAGCTGTCTGTTCCGTTTGGCTCTCTCTTTCCTAAAGGCTGCTAGCTGAATGGAGAGACCAGTTGCTAGCCTTGAGAGAAGGCCGGCCCTACCGTTAAACAGACACTACCTTGGGTGGCAGAGGCAGGGGAAAGGCAGCCGGAGACAGTATTAGGTCTGTATTGTCTGGTCTGACCTGTATCCCTTAGCCTAGCTTGCTGCCCTCAACTGAGCCTTCTTTCTGGTCAACGGTGACTCAACGGGGTAGTTTTTGTTGGTGTTGTCTTGGATTTTGCCTTTGGCAACGAAGCGCCTCAGGCAACCTCCTGGAACTTTCTGGAACTTTCTATGTCCTGTTGAGCCATGGGTTCCTGGGCATACTTCTATGGAGTGAAGCATGTACACCTCCCCACCTTCCCTGAGCAAACTACAGACTCATTCCTGAAGAAACACTGGGATTTGTAGCCCCAGCAATAGGGATCCCTTTATTCCCCCTCTGTGGCACAATCAAGGAGCTGGAATATAAAAAAGCAAATTTCTAAACCACCCCCATTGCACTGGCTGCAACAATTCACTCAGACACCACATTAAGGGGAAAAGGGGAAAAAAACCCACTATGCTTTCTGTAGACTTGACAAACTCAAGAGGTTGGTAGAAGGAATGAAGGAAAGTGTAAGAAGCAAAACAAAAGTGATTCCTCGCTCTCAGCGAACATGGCTGATGAGAAAATGGTGGGTGTCGTGTGGAGACACTTAGAAAGTGCTCGTCCTCTTAGGCATCTCAGTAGCAAAAGAGAATTAACTAATGAGCCCCCAAACAAAGAGCAATTAACTCTTGGAATTAGCCAAAAGCAATAGAAGTGGCCTTGTACCCTGCCAAATGAAGGGCTAATTGGACAGTAAGAGACAAGCAAAAGAGTTGGTGAGTGAGTTAGATGGGAGGTTCCTTCCTCTCAGGAGACCATGCATTATTTGCATGCAGGGTTGTAATCATTCCCAACAGTTTGCTCCATTGCAGTGTTCCAGAACCCTCTCTGGAACTACAGCGTCTGACTCCCCTCCGCAAAGCCGGCTCACAATCTTCTGGAGGTACTTTCTTGGTGCCCTGTTACTGCCCTAGGGTGACCACAAATCCATCCTGCAAGGCAGGGTTGAGGGAGAAGTGGGTCTCCTGACTACAACTCCCATTAGCTCCACCCAGCAGAGCCAATAGTGAGGAATGTGAGGACCTGCAGTTTTAACAACATCTGCCAGACAACACTTTGGAGTACCTGGATGCCTGACATGCTTTAGGTCTTGGACAATGCCCCCCACAAAAGAGAGCCAGAGGTGACAAAGGGCCTTTTCACACAACCCCTAAGATCCGCTGGCCACTTAAATTTGGACCAGAGATCTTAGGGGTTTGTCGCTGTTCCTGCGTTCCCACCCCCTCCGCACTCCTGGCTGCTGGCTGCGTGAGGGGAGGGAGAAAAAAAGGAAGAAAAGAATGCCGCTCACCTCCGTTCTGCCATCTTGCTTTGCTCCCGGCACTGCATTCAGATCTCTTAAAGGGGTGAGGGGCAAAAAAAGAACAAACAGAAGCAAGGAGAGCCAGGCAGTCACTACGTTATATCCGCATCAGGAATTTTCACCTCCAGAGAGCAGGTACCTGAAAAGTGCGCTGGGACGCGCTTAGGTGGGCGTGGTCGCACTTAATTATCTGTAAACTCCGGAGCTGGTGGGGAAACAATTTTAAGCTCCGGAGCTGGGAGCCATTTGCGGCGGAGTTTAGGGGTTGTGTACAAAGGGCCAGATATATGTATAAAATATGCAGTTACCAATTAGTATATCTAAGTGCAAAATGAGAAGTAGTTGCTGTTGGAATTTTATTTACTACATTGCAATGCTTTCTATGATTTGTGTCACTGGGAAGAACTGTTCTAGGTTGGGTAGTTGTCTGTCTTTCCAGCACTAACCAACTGTTCCTTCCAGCATTTGATTTCAAAGAGAGACCTACTTCTCTGCTGAGTGCCTCCCTTACTCTGTTGGTGGAAGTTGTTTGCTGTTGATCTGTTTGGTGCATTGCTAGAATTCTGTATGCTGCAAAAAAGAAGGCAGCATACACAATTCTGTAATTCCAAGTAACTGCAAGCATATATAAAATATATAATATATAAAATATCCCACAATTGTCTCAAAAGGGTGAGTTATTAAGACTTTAAGCGCAGGTTAATGGGAAAGGGGTGGACTCTGGAGAACTTGTAGATATTCCTCGCTATGATCCCTGGACTTGTAGAGCACAGCAAAAGCAATTTTCCCTGAAATTCCAAACTGTGCAACAGTTATAGTAATAACTTCATCGGAAGTATAGTACCCCTTGACATAGATAGGCTACTTGTTGACTGTTGCTCTACCTGCTGTCAGTTACTACTGCTCTCAGACCCTTCCTATTCTCTGTTGTTATGGCTTATTTATTTTTAAACCAGACTTGAACTGGACAGCTTTTCAAAGAGAAGGTTGCACCACCCAGCTGCAAAGCAAGACCCAGGGCTGGTGCTAGGTTTTTTTGCACCCTAGGCGAGGGGTGGGGGTGGGGGGCGGTGGGGGGGGGCAGCAGGCAGCGATGGAGGGACGGCGATGGGCGGCTGGCGGGCGTTGGGGCGACGGACGGCGGTGGCCAGGAGTGGGGGGGTGGCAGGCGGGCGGCAGGCTGTCCAGTGCCCTCTCTCCATTTTGGCACCCCTAGGCAACTGCCTACTTCGCCTTAATGGAAGCGCCGGCCCTGCCAAGACCAGTGTCCTCTTGCTAGTCCAAAATAGAGTAGACCACACTTACTCAAAGTGTGCTACCCACAGTGCTTAAAGCACTCTCTCAGACTGATGAAATTGCTTGGATGAGCAGCGAAACATTTTGATCCCACAAGAAAAGAAGTCCAGTTGCCATGACTCAACCTTTGGGTAACCTCACCTGGATGACTGAGAATCTGCACAGGCATTCTCTGAGTGGTTTACAAGTTAATTATACAGTCTACACATTGCTCCCTTCCCCCAGCAAGCTGGGTACTTGGATTACCAACCTTGGATGGATAGAAGGCTCAGTCAACCTTGAGCCAGCCACCTGGGGGATTGAACCCCGGGTCATGAGCAGAGATTGAACTGCAGTTGTTGTGTCATTACAGCTGTGACCGACTCTTCGTGACCCCATGTTCAGAGAATATCTGCCAGGTGGTTGTCCAAGTTTTTCTTTAATGCCTCCAGCGTTGGAGCACTTACCACCTCTTGAGATGATTGGTTCTATTGTTGCAGGAAGTTTTGCCTGGTAATCAGCCAAAAGCTGGGTTCTCTTAACTTGAGCCCACTGTTGCGTGTCCTGCACTCTGGGACGACATGAGTACAGATTATACCCCTCCTGTCTATGACAGCCTTTCAAATATTTGAAAAGTGCTATCATATCACCTGCTGCCGAGATGCCCTGAACACATCCGATCTCGCGTGATTTTGGAAGCTAAGCAGGGTTGGCCCTGGTTAGTATTTATTTTATTTATTTATTTATACAGCTTATATACCGCCCGTGTTCCTTGTGGAACTCCAGGCGGTTTAGTACTTAGTATATAGATGGGAGACCCCCAGGGAATACCAGGTGCTGTAGGCACCTAAAGTAGGAACTGGCAAACCACTCCTGTATTCCTGCCAATAAAACTCCATGGACATGGGGTCACAGAGAGTCGGTCATGACTGTAACAATGCAACACACACACACACACACACACACACACACACTATCACCCATCAGTCTTCTTTTCTCTAGGCTAAATATTTTGACCCTTTGTTGTTGTTGTTGTGTCGTTACAGTCATGACTGACTCTTCGTGACCCCATGTCCCTGGAGTTTTTTTGGCAGGAATACTGGAGTGGCTTGGCAGTACCTACTCCAGGTGCCTACGGCGCCTGGTATTCCCTGGTGGTCGCCCATCCAAGTACTAGCCAGGCCCAGCCCTGCTTAGCTTCTGAGATCAGACAAGACTGAATGTGCTCAGGGCCTGTAGGCAGCTTTTAACTCTAGAACTGCAGTTTAATCGCTGCACCCCTCGGTCGAACCCATGGAAATACAGACGTCTTCTGCAGCCATTGTTTCTATGGGTCACTTTGCTTCGCCTGCTTGATACCCGAGCGATCCACTAGTCACCTCAGTGGGTTTGAACTCCCAAGCAGCAGAAGAGGCAGTTAAACCATGTGTGGACAATCCCATTTCAAAATGCAGGTTAGGGTTGCCATGATGGAACAGTTTGTAAAACACAAGTTTTCCTATACATCAGACTTAAGCTTCTTCTTTTGCTTTTCTTCTGACGAATCGCTCAGCAATTGTTGTTGGAATCATGTCAAAATGCTGCCCCCCCCCCACCCCAAGCACAGGGAAAGAAGCCAAAAAAGCTAGATGAATCCACAGCTGCAAGGTCTCTCCCACACGAGGCATCGATATTCTTGATGCCTTGACCCAAATGGGAGGTTTTTAAAAAATTTTTTATTTGACTTTACTTCATTTGCAGGTGGCACGATCCACTGGCATTTCTCACGTGCGGCAATGCCTGACGAAAATTGGGGCACTTTTAATTGGGAACTCTTCCAGGGAGCTAATTGAAGCTTAATGACACCTAATGACAGCAATGGTAGCTGCTCAGCAGGGAGGCTCATTCTCCTATTAACCAGAGGTTCTGCCAACACTCTTGATATTCCCATCACGGAGCTGGTATTTTGGCTGCAAAGGATGTAACAAATACTTACACAGATTTTCTCATTTGCTCAAGATTTCCCAATCGTATGTAGGCGTGAAAAGACCACCACATTTTTGTTCCAGCAACATTTGCCAAAACACAAATCACTTGTGGGAAAACTTATATTTTGAATTTTAAAAACATGTCTTTGTGGACCAGGTTTTTATTTTTTTTTTATTTTATTGTAGGGAAAAAAATGTTTCTGCAAAGTTTTTTTTAATAGAGTGGCCAAATGAAAAAGAATGTATAAAATGGATGGCTTTTTCTTTTGTTTTCTTTTTTGTTTATGATAAGTGGGAGATATTTTTTAAAAATTCTCTGGTATACCCCTGGGGGGTAGCAAAGTCAGTAAACGCAACTCATCCTAGCTCACTGTCAGAAAAATCCCAATATAAGTGATAACTTGGTTAGAAGTCATTTGTCAGTCTGCAATGATATTGCATTGGGATGCTGGGTGTACCCCTGGATGACCCCGGAGGGTCCCCTTTTCCCAGCTCATATGTCATTGTGACATGGCAAATTCTGAAACATTGGAAGTCGTCATTAGAATGCTGCATCCAAGAAGAATCCCAAAATGCAAGCGGTGATCCAGACTTAAACCTATTCTAGTGGTTTTATGCAAATACGGGGCAGACCTTTTGTAAATCTAATGGAACTTAGTTCTTAATTCTCAATTCTATACCAAAAGACACAGCGATACAGTGACTTATTCAGGGAAAGCTCCAATATCAGGGGAGATACAGCAAGGGATTTTTTTTAACGAACAGGTTTTGGAAAGGATGACATCTTTGTTGATTGAAAAGTTCTGGCACTTTTACTCATCTGTATGGGCAATATTTATTTATTTATTTATTTATTTATTTATTTATTTATTTATTTGATTTATATACTGCCCATGTGGTAAAAAGCCACTCTGGGCGGTTTACAGCATAAAACAAACTGATTACAAAATACAGATACAAAAATATAATAAAAAGCAAAACATATTACAAATGAAAATGTAACTAAAACATCTTGGTGATGGTGCTTTTCGTTTGTGTCTTTTGTGCAACAGCAACTGTTGCACAAGTGTTCATAAACAACACTTCCGTGTTCCCTTGCTCCAATCCAAAACTCAGGAAAATATAGCTAGCACTTATGCTGGAGACAGAGGGAGCTGGGATGGAGGAAACGTTTGGCATCTGCCTTCCAGATGTTTTTGGACTGCAACTCCCACAGTACTTTATCATTGGCAACATGGGCTCAGAATTCTGGGAGTGGCAGTCCAAAACAGCTGGAAGGCCAAAGTTTTCCCACTCCTGAGTTAGAGTGTGGAAGGGAAGCCAATTTCCAGAGCTAAAAAGAAAAGTGTTTCCATACAAAAGGGGATAGGTTACTCATTTGGAGTACAGCTCCTAGAAACCTGCAGCTAGCATGGATTCTGGCAATTCTGGGATACACCAGATACCTAAATCACCTAGCTATCATATAAAAATGATGAAGATAATAATACCTTTTGAACTGCAGAGCTGAAGGGACACTACGGAGTCCAGGCACTCTTCAAGTAAAAGCATAAGAACATAAGATGAGCCATGCTGGATCAGGCCAAAGGCCCATGTAGTCCAGATTCCTGTATCTCAAGGTGCCCCCACCAAATGCCTCTGGAAGCTCCCAAGATTAGATATCTGTCTCCTGATACCACTCCTCCGGATCAGGCCCTTGAAGTACCCTAGTTTTAAGCCTGGGGATTGCACATCTCCATCATGGTTTGTAACCTGTGATGCACTTTTCCTCCAGGAATCTGTCCAATCTGTCCAGGCCAGATGCCATCACCACATCCTGTGGCACGGAGTTCCACAGACTAATAACACGCTGGATAAAGAAGTATTTTCTTTTGCTTGTTCTCACTCTCCCAACCCTCAGTTTGAGTGGATCTCCCCTAGTTCTGGTCTTTTGTGATTGGGAGATGAGCGTCCCTTTATCCACTTGACTCATGCCCTGCATTATTTTATACGTCTCAATCATATTCCCCCTCAGGCACCTTTTTTCCAGACTAAAGAGCCCCAAATGTTTTAGCCTTTCCTCATAAGGGAGGTCCCCCAATCCAGTAATCATTTTAGTCGCTCTCTTCTGCACCTTTTCCAGTTCCACTATGAGATGCAGTGACCAGAATTGTACACAATACTCCAGGTGGGGCCTTACTATCATTTTGTATAATTTATTTATTTATTTATTTTTCACACTTATATACTGCTAGCAAAAGCAAAGTGTTCTGCTTATATACCGCCCCATACCACTACAAGTAGTCTCTGGGCGGTTTACAATTTTGATTACAGTGTGCAGGCTACACATTGCCCCCCCCCAGCAAGCTGGGTACTCATTTTACCGACCTCGGAAGGATGGAAGGCTGAGTGAACCTTGAGCCTGCTACCAGGGATTGAACCCAGGTTGTGAGCACAGTTTTACCTGCAGGACAGCCTCTGATACAAGCAGGGCAACACAGGGCAACACAGGGCAACACAGAGAAGGCAACAACATGAACCTTAGTTTTTGAGTCCTGGGGAAATTGAGTCACTGAGCTTTTGGGAATTCAAGAACTGCCACTGACGTTCAGGCACAAATGATTCTCAAGTTGTTTATCACCAGTCGGCCAAAAAGTGGTGTCTTTGTTCTGTGCCAAATTTAATTTCATTGACCTCCCCTTGCTTGAAAATGTCTCCTAAGTCTGTGGTGGCCCAATTTCGGTCCTCCAGATGTTAACATAAGAACATAAGAAGAGTCATGCTGGATCAGGCCAAAGGCCATCTAGTCCAGCTTCCTGCATCTTACAGTGGCCCCACCAGATGCGTCTGGGAGCGCCCGAGACTAGATATCTGTCTCCTGATACCACTCCCCTGCATCTGGCCCCTGAAGCACCCTGGTTTTAAGCCTGGAGATTACACATCTCCATCATGTTTTGTCACGTGTGATGGACTTTTCCTCCAGGAATCTGTCCAGTCCCCTTTTGAAGGCATCCAGGCCAGATGCCATCACCACATCCTGTGGCAGGGAGTTCCACAACTCCCACCGTCCTTTGTCATGGGCAATATAGGCTTGGAATTCTGGACGTTGTGGTCCAAAACATCTGGATTGTACACAATACTCCAGGTGCGGCCTTACTATTGTTTTGTATAATGGCATTATAATGTTGGCTGTTTTATTTTCAATCCCCTTTTTTGATGACCCCTAGCATGGAATTGGCCTTCTTCACCGCTGCCACACATTGGGGAGACACCTTCATGGAGCTGTCCACCAACACACCAAGATCTCTTTCCTGATCCATCACGGATAGCTCAGAGCCCTTAAAAGGTTTTTTTTTTTTTTTTGCCCCAATGTGCATTACTTTACATTTTGCTACATTGAAACGCATTTGCCATTTCTCAGCCCATTCCCCCAGTTTGGAGAGATCCCTCTGGAGCTCTTCGTGATCTTCTCTGTTTTTTTTTTTTTTTAACCACACGGAAAAGTTTTGTGTCATCTGCAAAGTAGGCACAGTGTGGAATTGAACTCCCAACCCCTGGCTCTGCAGCAATAGATCTAAGCCACTGAATGACCCAGCACTCCTATGAACTGCGTATGGAAAAAGCAGGCCTCCTGTTAGCAGAGAAGGGAACATTGCCTAGTTATGACGAGTTCCACGCACACCTTACAAAGTTTTGCCTTCCCTTTGCAGGGCATTAAGGCGCAGCCGTTGGGTGGCGTGCTGAGTCAGTATTCATTAAAGTCTGAATTGATCACATCAGCCTGTAATGGAGTTTCTTGCTCGGAAAAGTTTGCAAACAACTTTAACATTAAGGGACAGCTTTTCCCCTTTCCTGGTAAATTTGCATGCCTATAAGCTGTATACAGCGTATACAGATCTAAAGCAAAATCCCAGGCCTCTCCGAAGACGGATCTTCCTGCACCCTGGGGATGGTGAAATGCAAAGCCTATAATATATATTCAAATACTATTCAATACATATTCATATGTGTTTGTGTACATGTATACACAAGTATACCGAAGCAAGAAAGAGGGAGATTGGGAGTCTAATTTGCAATATTTCTCTTAGGGCATTTATCTTCTGACGTCTCTCATAAAAAAAGTTGAATAATGAAACATACAAGTGGGGGCAGAAAAAAGCTATTATTGTGATTATTCATCTGTGCTTTCTCTTGGCCATTCACTTGGATAACTCTGGTGAGTGACAACTGTCTCCCATGCACAAGTGGGCCACTTTTGATTATACAATACATGAACAAGTTTTAAGTGGGACAATCAAGCCTTGTAAGTAGAGATGGGCACGAAACGCCAAAATGGTAATTTGTGGTCATTATTTGGGCCCTGTGGTCCGCTTCATTCCGTTTTCGTTTTTCGGGCCCCCAGGGCCCACTTCATTTCCGTTTCTTTGTTTTTCGGGTGCGGCAAGCTGCGGCCGCAGGGAGCCTTCCCAGGGCCGGGTGCCACCAGAGCCGGCGGCATGCAGGCCAGGAGAGCATTCCCGCGGCTGCGGGGAACCCTCCAGGGGCCGGGGCAAGCCTCCTGGGAGAGCCGTCCCACAGCCACAGGGAGCCCTCCCGGGGCCAGGCGCCGCCAGAGCTGGTGGCAAGCCTGCCAGCAGGAGAGCAATCCCATGGCCACAAGGAGTCCTCCCAGAACCGGGCACTGCTCCGGTCACCACCCCCAACAGGCCGCCACCCCCAGAGCACCACCAAGTGCCGCTCTCCCTTGGACCCCCTCCCCAAGGACCAATGCGCCACGCCATCTGCCACCCCCATTGGGTCGCTAGCCCCAGAGCCCTGCGCAGCGCCACCCTAACTGGGGCCCTTCTCCCCGGGAACCACTCCGCCCCGGGAGCCGCCGCCCCGGCAGACCACCGTCCTGCACCCCCCGGCCTAGACCCAGGAAACCTGTGGGGGGTGCCGCTGTACTCACCCCGTGCTCCAACGACGCCCTCCGCTCCGGCTTCTGAGCTGGCTGCACCGTTGCCGCTTCGCCATGTGATTGTCCCTCCTCTGTATGTCTCACTTTCAAGTATTTATAATTTTTTTTCTAAATAAATTTTCTAAGCTAACGAAACAGCCATTCCCCCCTTGATTTGCCTTCATACCAGCCTTCAGAGTGATTAATTCTCTTCAATAATCATAAGCTCAGTATGAGACTGGGTGAGTTGTCTGTCAGTGAAATTGCAATGCAGTCCCAAGACTTTAAAAGTTTGGATGCAAAGCACGTGTTTGGAACAGAGGATGGGAAATGGCTCCAGGAATGCTGCATCTAAAGATGAGCTGCCTTCGTCCTGAAGAAAGCATCCTTTGTGCTCCTTCCATAAGACCAGCTTGATGCTTTGTTCTCCTCAATGACCACTAGGGGTCACTCAAGGACTGCTCCTGAGGCAGGACTGCCTAGCAGGTGTTCATCGTCTTACCTGCTTTTCTTCTCAGGCAAAAGGTTTGGTTTCAGGAAGGTCCAGAGGGAGAAAGTACCGTAAAAGTGGATGTTGATAAAAAGGCTTTTTGGGTGGGAGGGAAGGGAAAGGCTTGCATTTTCCAGAAAGCTACCTGCAAGATAATATGGAATGAAAATATCTCTCTCTCTCTCTCTCTCTCTCTCTCTCTCTCTCTCTCTCTCTCTCTCTCTCTCTCTGTTTCTCTGTCATTTGTCCTTCCCATGGTAAACAAATCGCAACAACATAGAGTACTCAGCAAACCCAATCTGCCTTGGGTCCTTCCGGGGAGAAGAGCGGGACAGAAATATTTTAAATAAATAAATAAATAAATAAAAAGCCCACGGTCAACAGCCAGCAAGGAATGTAACATCCTGAATATAAGGAAAAGGGACACTCATTCAAAGATGAGGATGTACACATGTTAGAAAAGATAGGTGGTTTGAGAGGGGGTCAGGGAAGCCATTCATGCGTGTATTGAAAATCCCTCTCTCAACAGGGTTGGTAGATTTAGGGACAATCTGTCTCCCACTTATGCTGCCATTTTATTCCCCAGACAAATAACAAGCACTTCACACCTCAGCCAGGAAGGCCACTGTTAACGACCCATACTTAATCGGTGTTGAGAAGGGATTGCATTGGTTGGACTTTCACACATTCCAAGCCATTGTACATCTAAAGAGGCTATTCAGGCCATTGTCCACCTAAGGAGCCTATGTAGATGTGTGTGTGTGTGTGTGTGTGTGTGTGTGTGTGTGTGTGTGTGTGTGTGTGTGTGTGTGTGTGTGAAACCAAGATGAACTATAAATTGGAAGCCTCACACTAACTTTTCTCAGACTGACAAAGCTGCTTGGATGAGTAGCGAAACGTTTCAATCTCACAAGAAAAGAAGACCAGTTGCCATGACCCAACTTTTGGACTTGACCCAACTTTTTGGACTTGGATTTATATTTGTCTTCTAAAACCAAGGGGTATGGGCTCATTGTACCTCATGTGGGATTGCGTCCCATGGTGCAGTGACTACAGAGGAGGCCCAGTTTTGGGTGGCAGTGGTTTTTTTTTGGGGGGGGGGGGTGTCTCCCTCAGGGTTCCCACTCACAGCATCCCAGTGTATGAGATACAGGTGGGATGGTTAGACATACTGATGGAGAGGCGCCCAGTTAGGCAGCAAGGTCCTTACATCCAAGGAAGCTGTCATTCCAGATTGGCTACTATTCAAATAGCATGCCTAATAGTGCTCATGGGGTCACACTTGGAGCCACCACGGAGAAGGCTCTGCCACTTGTCAAAGACTTTTGGATCTCCCCCAGAATGGCTACATGGAGGACCCTAGCTTGGGAAAGTGCAGGTTGGGCAGATGACATTTGCACTAGTGGCACATAAATTAAAGAAATAAAGAAACAAGAAACAAATAAGTCGGGGACAGCCAGCAGAAGCAGCCACTGCCTCATTTCCTGCCACTTCAGAATTTACAGAAGTATAATACGGTTATCTTCCAACTTTGAACCTGCAAATCTATCTATTCACCCCTCTCCTTCCATAAAATGACAGTAGGAGGGAAGGCTGCCTCACAGCTGACCACAGGTGCGAAGTAATATCTGACAAAGGGGCTTGGAAGACCCTTCTTCGTCTGCTCATCGGCAAAGATCGTGCCAGCCAGAGCAGACCATACGGCGCAAAATGAGGAAGTACCTGCAGAGATCAGGAAGATCAAAGTGTAGAGGAGGAGAGAGGGAACTGGTTATGAGGCATCAGCAGAATGCAATTGCCATTCCATGAAAATCCCTTTTTTCCTAATGCAATTTATACACTTTGAACCTTGTGTGGGAAGATGTAGTAGATAGAGATGGGCACGACTCAAAAAAATGGTGTTTCGTTTGTCGTTTGGTTGTTTAGGGGTCCGTTTCGGTTCGTTTTCGTTTTCGTGATGTTTTTTGCAAAAAATTCGTTTTCGTTTCGTTAGGTAATGAAACGAAAAAACGAAAACGAAAACGAAAACGAAAAATTGCTGTTTCATTAGCATTCTTTTTAGTTCAATGCATCTGCTGCAACGAAAACAAAAAACACGGCAAATTGGGTCATTTTGTTTTCGTTTTCGTTTTGTTTTTAAAAATTTGTTTCGTTTTCGTTGCGTAACGAAACAAAAAACAAAAATGAAAACGAAAAATCGCTCATTTCGTGCCCATCTCTAGTAGTAAATAGTAGCTTGCCGATGAAAAATGTTCTATACAGTTATGTGGATGCTTTCCCCTATCCAGTCTTCTGAAGCTGCTGCTCATTCTGTCACTCAGTCTACGTAAGTGAGGTCTTACTGCTATTTCTGGTTTCAGAAATTTGTATATTTTTGGGATGGACACTTGCAGAAGTTATTTGCCACAAAACAAGCTAGGTGGTTCTTTAATTGCTCGCTTGAGGCTCGTTGAAGCACCATCCCGAGTAGAAAAATCTTTGTTCTGTCCTTAATTAAGCAAGGTTATCACGGGCAATTTACAACCTGAATGTTTTCACCTGAGTCCACTTTTTTGGATTTCACCTGGACCAATTTATAAACAGCAGCATATGTTGTGGGATGACTTGAGATATTTACATTGGGATATCTGGTTGGTTTGTGAGTTATAACACATGTGTTTAAGTTTGGTCCATGCTTTCAAGGTTGTTTATAATTCCTTACGTGCTAGCTTACAGAGCGTATGATTTAACATATGGAGGGTTTTTTTCAGTTGCATGAACTTGGGTGTGCATCATTTATGGAGTAAGCTTTCCTTGGACGGTGCCACTCAAAACTCCTGGTGCTCCGAACAGGCTGAGCTGCAAAATGAGAAAGATCACAATGTGAATCTCACCTCTGAGGTGTACACAAGAAGTTGGCCTTAGGCCAGCTGCCCCCACCTGGCCTCCGCCTCCACCCTCCCACATGCAGTGCAGAGAACATAACACTGGCTCATTTGCCGGGTTGGTGCAAAGAGCAAGATTTAATAATCCTTGTGGAAGGACACTTGGAAGTACTGTAGCAATGTTCCTTATTTTAGGCCTGGATCATTTAGGAATTCCAAGCAGAGTAGACCCACTGTTGAAGGGTGAGCAATAGCATTGTTGTTGTTGTCTTCTTGTTGTTTTGTTGTTGTTGTTCAGTCATTCAGTCGTTCAGTCATGTCTTACTCTTCATGAACCCATGGACCAGAGCTCACCAGGCCTTCCTATCTTCCACTGCCTCCTGGAGTTTGGTCAAATCCATATTGATTGCATTGATGACACCATCCAACCATCTCATTCTCTGCTGTCCTCTTTTTCTTTTGCCTTCAATCTTTCCCAACATTAGGGACTTTTCCAAGGTGTTCTCTTTCCTCACGAGGTGGCCAAAGTACTGGAGCCGCAGCTTCAAAATCTGTCCTTCCAGTGAACATTCGGGGTTGATTTCTTTCAGGATGGATAGGTTTGATCTTGTAGTCCAAAGGACTCTCAAGAGTCTCCTGCTGCACCATAACTCAAAAGCATCAATTCTGTGGTGATCAGCCTTCTTTATAGTCCAGCTGTCACTTCCATACATCACTACAGGAAAAACTATAGTTTTGACTCTCTTGACCTTAGTCGGCAAAGTGATGTCTCTGCTTTTTAAGATGTTGCCTAGGTTTGCCATTGCTTTCCTCCCAAGAAGCAGGCATCTTTTTATTCCGTTGCTGCAGTTGCCATCTGCAGTGATCAAGGAGCCCAAGAAAATAAACTCTTTCATTGCCTCCATTTCTTCCCCTTCTATTTGCCAGGAGGTGATGGGACCAGTGGCCATGATCTTAGCTTTTTTTGATATTGAGCTACAGCCCATTTTTTTCACTCTCCTCTTTCACCCTCATTAAGAGGTTCTTTAATTCCTCCTCACTTTCTGCTATCAGAGTAGTATCATCTGCGTATCTGAGGTTGTTGATATTTCTTCCAGACATCTTAATTCCGGCTTGTGATTCATCCAGACCTGTCTTTCGCATGATGTGCTCTGCACATAAGTTAAATAGACAAGGTGACATTATACCTAGCACAGGTAAATGCCATCAGTTCACTGGGTCTACTCTAGTTGCTCATTGTTCCTGGAGGGAATGAGGTTATTCCCATGAAATGTGGGTAGATCCCTTCTGGTACGTAGGATAAAAACTCATACCAGTCCAATCGGCCTGGGTGTACCAGCTCACAGAGGGCAATGTTGCACCTCTCTGTGAGGTCTGATGATTTGTTTGTCACCTACTTATTCTGGCCTCTGTGCAGCTTATAGGAGAGTAAAGGTGTAATCACATGGAGGACCAAATTGAAGTTTGGTCGGCTGGTTGAGTGGTCCAGTGAGATCTATTTCCCGGTGATCACACAGCATACAATGAAAATCCTATCTAGCTCGACCCCAGCACAGGACACTGCTGGATGTTTTTGTAGGACTTTTCCTTTCTGGAGCCAAGCTAGAGTGGATCCTGGGCCAATGGAAGAGTCATTGTAAGGAAGAGAGACCCTCTTAAAGTGACTCTTTCTGGTGCTATCAGGTTTGCCTTTTTTGCAGCCATCTGACTGCACCTTACCCATGGGAGCATCTAAGGGCTCTATCACACATCCAAGAATTTTGACAGAACTAATCCAGTAAAGCCCAAGTACCATTTACTATGAGAGAGATTCTCTTTGAATTAGAGACCACAGATAACTCTGTCTTAGAAGCACTATACCCATCATTAGTCACATATTTATTTCTTGTAATTTTATACCACCCAATTAGGGCTCTATCACATGTCATTTAAAATGCTGATTAAATTTCAAGATAAAGCTTTTCCAAAAATATTGTCCCCACAGCCACCGGGCTTTTTAAAAAAACCTGGTTATGCCCCCTTTAGCGAGTTTTCCATGACCTACCAGAGAAGTTGGGAATTTTTTGCTCCGGTAAAAAATGTGAGCCAGAAGTCCGTGGGAGCTTGCATATGATCCGGTTTTCTGCTTTTTTCTCCCTAGCCCCAACCAGCTCATCCTGGGGATGGTTGACACTTAATTTTTTTTAAAAAAAATTCTCCTTCCCCCAGCGCTGACCAGCTGGCCTTCAGGCTGTCAGAGCTGTTTTTGTTTGTTGTTTGTTTTCATTTTTTCCCTAGCCCCACCAGCTCCTGGGGCTGGTTGTCACTTTTTTATTTTCATTTTTTAATTTCCCTTCCCCCAGCACCGATCAGCTGGCCTTCGGGCTGTCAGCACTGTTTTTAAATTATTTTTCATTTTTCCCTAGTGCCCCCTGCTGGCCATGGGGCTGAATGGCGCTTTGAAAAAAATCTTTGTGGGTGGGAATGGAGATCCCACATCTTCAGTCATGTGACCAAGAAAGAAGAAAAGCCGGACTTTCACTGTATCTGGATCTTCCCCCAGGTGAGATAGTGGCCTAAATAGCATTTGGGTAAGATCACACCTCACGGCAAAGTTTCCATCATGTTGGCAACAAACGGCACCTGGCAGTGGACAGAGACCTGTCTGGTCTTTGCAGACTGGAGGTTGCCAACTGTGAGGTGCCTGAGGTTGTCATTTCAAGACACCCTGGCTTCTGGAATAAGGCTTTTTTCTAGGAGTTGAATTTATTGCAGAAACCCGAAGAGACATTTTGCTGACCAAGCTTAAGAAATGGTTCTGTACAGCCAGGGCCGGCACTTCCATTAGGGTGAACTAGGCAGTTGCCTAGGGTGCCAAAATGGAGAGAGGGTGCTGGACACCCTGCCGACCCCCCGCCGACCCCCCGCCACTGGCCACCTCCATCCGTCCCCCCCACCGCCCGCCAGCTGCCCGTCGCCGTCCGCCCAGCCCCGCATCCATCATCATCCCCCGCCACCCGCCACCGCCCCCTGCCCCCCGCCCCCTGCCCCCCGCCCCCTGCCCCCCACCCCCGCCCCCCGCCCCCCCCCCCCACCCCCCACCCCACCCTCGCCCCTCGTCTAGGGTGCAAAAAAAAAAAAAACTAGCACTGGCCCTGTGTACAGCTAGAAAGCACCCATTTTGGGAAGCTGAAGGGGTGCTTTCCTTCTAGAGTGAAGGATGATGATAATGATGATTTCTGTTTATATTGCACCCTTCTCTTTCTTTCCACAGAGGATACCAATTCAGATAAAAATGCCATTAAAATTGCAGGTTACCGCTATCTATAATGACAAATCTTGGGCCACAGGTTACGCAGACATCTAAAATTACAGAGGTCTTAAAATCACTCAAGCGCCATAAAAGCAACCAAAATGAACAGCAGTCAAAACGTCAAATGGAACACTCTGAATGCATTAAAAATACAAATTCGATGCTGATGGGATGTACACAGAGAATCGGGACGGCCTTGCTTTTACTTCTTCATTTTCCCCTCTTCGCACAATCGCTTTCTAAACAAACAAGTGAAGAAGAAGAAGAAGAAGACTCCACCGCACATCGTGTGGCCCTCCATGTGTAAACTGGTTTTGGGTCAGCAATGGTCCTTCCACATTTTATCGTTACTCTCGCTGTTATAGCAATCCCGCTTACTTACAGAAATCTCAAAGAGCGTTGTGATGATCACTACGAAACAATAAAATGACACAAACACAGAAAATGCAACATAAAAGAGGATCTGAAGCAACCAGCGAACGGAGAAAGGTAAAGATTAAAAAGAAATTCAATAAAACACTAACTGCTAATAGGAACTTCAGTGCGATTGCTAGTATAATGCTTCTGGGAGGGAAGATTTGGCCAGCTGCGTGCCATTGTCCAGTCTTTATAGAGGATCTTTCTACGTTCTCTTCCCATGAGGAAAAGGCTCTATCCCTGGAAAGCACTTAAAATACTTCAAAGCAAAGTATGAAGATCAAGAAACAATTGGGTAGAATGGGGCAACTTGGATACAGGACAGATCTTCTGTGATTCTGGAGAAATCCAATCAATGCAAAACATATGGGCATGCAATGTCTGCCCCACCATGTATACACAAGGAGATCTAGCAAATGGCTGAGATAAAACTAATGAAGGAGATTGCTTCTGGTCAAAAACAATCTGATTATCTTTATCATTAATTTATTCTGAATATCACCTATATTTGATATAAGTCCATAATTTTAAACAGTGCAACACTTTCCTACAGAGTAAGAAAGACTGCTGTGCTTATAATTCATGCCTCCATTAACAACAATAATAGTAAAGATAATAATGGAATCCCAGAATCATGGAGTGGGAAGGAGTCTATAAGGTCACTGAGTACAACCCCCTACATAAGGCAGGAAACATAGAATCATAGAATCATAGAATCATAGAGTTGGAAAAGACCTCAAGGGCCACCCAGTCCAACCTCCTGCCATGCAGGAACTCAAATCACCGGACTTTCGACAGGTGGTCATCCAGCCTCTCCTTAAAACCTTCAAAGAAGGAGACTCCACCACCCTCCTTTGTGGCAGCATATTATTCCACTGCTGGACAGCTCTAACTGTCATGAAGTTCTTCCTAATGTTCAAATGGAATCTCTTTTCCTGTAGTTTGAAACCATTGCCCCCAGTCCTAGTCTCTGAAGCCATGGATGTCTCTTCAATATGACATCCTTTTAAATATTTAAACATAGCTATCATATCCCCCCTCAGCCTTCTTTTTGAAAAGCTAAACATTCCAAGCTCCCTAAGCCATTCCTCCTAAGACATTTCTTCGAGACCTTCAACCATCCTGGTCGCCCTCCTTTCTACCTGCTCGAGGTTGTCAACATCCTTTTGAAATTGAGGTGCACAGTACTGGACACAGTACTCCAGGTGGGGTCTGACCAGAGCAGAATAAAGTGGTACTATCACTTTGGTTCTCTTGATGCAACCAAGAATCACATTGGCTTTCCTGGCTGCCGCATCACACTGCTGACTCATGTTCAATTTGTGGTCCACCCAGACTCCCAAATCCCTTCCACAGGTCCTATTTTCCAGCCAGGTATCTCCCATCCTATATCTGTGCAATTCATTCTTTTTGCCTAGATGCAGCACCCTACATTTCTCTCTGTTGAAAACCTTTCTGTTAGCTTTGGCCCAGCACTCTAACCCAGATCAAAGTAAATCTGACAGATGGTTGTCCAGTTTTCTCTTGAATGCCTCCAACCTCAGAGCCCTCACCACCTCCCACAGTCATTTGTTCCATTGTCATACTCTTCTAACAGTTAGGAAGTTTTCCCGTGACATTCAACTGAAATCTGGCTTCCTGTAACTTGCACCCATTGATGTGTGTCTTTGGTACTTTGGATTGTATTCTTGTAGTCTTTCGAGTACAGTAGGACCCCAGTATCTGCTGGGGATTGGTTCCAGGTGTTCCTGTGGATAATCAAAACTGTGGATAGGAGAGAACGCATGCCCACCCACCCCCAAACTGCTGTTTCCTGACAGTAGCTTGCTTTATGACTGCTGTTTTGAGACAGTGGCTTGCTTTATGGCAGCTGTTTGTGACAGTAGCTTGCTTTACATATGTTGTTTATGACAACCGCTTGCTTTACAGCTTGCTTTGTGGCTGCTGAATTATTTAATTTTTTCCTCTGCCAACCGTGGATAACTGAATCAGTGGATAATGAAACAGTGGATACGGGGGTCCTACTGTATTTGGAAAGTGCTATCCTATCTCCCCACAGTCTCTTTTTCTCAAGACGAAACAGGCCAAGTTTTTTTTCCAGTCTTTCCTCACAGGGTTTGGTTTCTAGCCCCCTGATCATCCTTGTTGCCCTCCTCTGAACTTGTTCCAGTTTGTCAGCATCCTTCTTCAAGTGAGGTGTCCAGAACTGGACCCATGGTACTCAAGATGAAGCAGAACCAATGACAAACAGAGGGGGACTAGCGCTCAGTAATCAGTGGTTTCCCCAACTCCTGCTATAAATAAGTGTAAATAAGCAAATAATTATCCTGTTCTTGAGCTGCTGTGATGGTGGCCATGTGGATGGTGTGTCTGGGATGAAGAAGAGATCAAGGGAAAGCCAAGAGTTGTTGTCATCCTCTTAAAGGAATAAATTGCCACTTGAAAAGTAATCGGGGAGAAAATGTGGGTGCCGGTGAGAGGGAGAAGCAAATTCCTATAATTTTACAGCTCGTTGCCGTTAATTGAGACAAATGTGCTTTCCTTTCTCCTTTCCTTATCAAATTACTATGAATGGTGGCCAGGCTGAGCTGTGGTGATCCATCCTCCTCAGTATGGAGAGATGCTATATCCACTCCATCCTGGCAAGGCCAGGTGATTAATGGACGTCGCTCTAATGGCAAGATGACTTTTTAGCGGTAATTATCCCTGCTGCTTAAATGAAATGGGTCTCTCTGAACAGTAAGTGAATTTAAAGCGTGAGGAGCTCTTTCATTTCTATTCTTGCCAGCCTCTCGCAAAGCTAGTTCCAGAAGAATCCACCACAGAAAGAAGAAGAAGAAGAAGAAGAAGAAGAAGAAGAAGAAGAAGAAGAAGAAGAAGAAGAAGAAGAAGAAGAAGAAAAGAAGTATAAGGTTCTGAAACTGGACAGTGGGTGCTTAAATTAGGGCTAGTGGGGAGGAATGGGCCTGGAGAGGTAAGATGATGTGGGTGGCTAGGCCAGAGGCCTGAATATTAATTCGGTTGGAACAGAAATACACTCAAAACGTCTGTTCTCAGGGCACCATCTGTGGCCACTGAAAACTGTGGTACTGTACCAGGTTTCCAGGTAGAGAGACAGGTATCAGGCTGAGTGAGGCTGGGGGAAGGATAATTTTGTTGTTGTCGTTTGAGGTGGCTTTTTTTAAAAAAAAAACTTGCATACATTCTTAGCAGCCAACCAAACAGATCAACAGCAAACAAACGCCTGCCTCTAATGTCTGAAAGAAAAGGAAAAGAACACTTAGCAGAGAGGCGGGGGCTCCCTCTGAATTCAAGGGCTGGAATGAAGAATTGGTTCATTCGTCCCCTCTACTCACATAAATTATGGGCAGCACATGAGATTGCAAATAAAACTCCAACTGCTGGGTGGCAGCAGCAGGGGATAGGGATCCCAGTGGGATGGTGATCTTGAAGCCGGTTTTACTCAGCTACTGAGTCCATTTCCATGGATTCCTTGCATCAGATGGCCCAGAAGCAATTCTAGTTTCCCAACCAACTATGGCGGGCAGGGCACTGTCCCACGAAAAGCCTACCTCTCTTGCTTAATCTTTTGACCTGAAATGGATTCCTTTGGCCTTGGTGCTCTAATGCAAGTAGGAAGCAATCTACATCAGCCGAATGAATGAATGCATCTATATGTAATGTGTATTTGGAGATTACACGACTGACAGATAGCCTAAACATTTTCCACTCTTGTCTTTTGGTAATTGATTTTTATTCATTCAACTGTGTACTTCTTTCCTGGTACCTCCATGACAATGAATCTTAGCATCCAGTGATGAAGGCACATTTCAGACAATTTCTCAATAGCCATCTTTTGACCAAGTTTGTAACTTAGTCCATTGACTTGACTGAGTAATGTTGCAGACCATCTAAACTGTAGTCAAACAAGTCAATTTGTCATCTGTAAGAGCCAGGCATAACTCATTAGGGGGAAATGAGATATAAATATACATAATAAATAAAAACGTAGCTGAACATCCATTCAAATTCCAGTTAACGTTAGACACATGTTTAAAATCCCGGCTTTGACCTGGTGTCTTAATCTGTGAAAGGAATAACATTATGAAGGAGAATTTCCACCTTGCTTCTTTTTAGTAAGAAATTTAATGTAGCTACCCATTTAAAATTTATTTATTGTTTAAAACATGCCTATTTTAACATATTGTAATAATATTAGATTTCCTTTGGCTTGTTAATTATTAAATTAATATATTGACCCCTTTCAGCTCATTTTTTTTAAAAAAAATCTCTTTCCCCCTGCCTTTGAATTACAAATGTAGCCATTCCAGTGGATGCTTTGTGAATCAGAAGGGAAATATGCAGATAACTTACAGAGGGATGGGCTTCAATGAGTAGCTGCTCTATCCAGGAATGAATTATAGGATTAGGGTTAACTTCCAACACCGGACTGGGTAAGGCTGTATTTTGTTTTCATAGGTGACCAGAAATGGAAAAGCAAACAGTTGGACCAGTTAATATACTGTAATGACAGGGGTAAGTGGTTCAACAGGCTTTGAATCATCAAAAGGCGCTTTTACATGACCCCAAGATCTGCTGGCAACTTAAATTCGAACCAGAGATTGTGGGGGTTTGCTCCTCTTGCTGTGTTCCCACCCATACGCACACCATTGCTCCTGTCTGCGGTGAGGGGAGGGAGGAAAAAAAGGGAGGAAAGAATGCAGGCTCACCTCTCCGTCTGCCAGTCAGAGCAGCCCTGGAAGCATTCCAGTCTCTTAAAGGGGTGGGGTGGGGGGGGAACCAAACAGAAGGCACTGATTGCTTTACAATCCGCATCAGAATTTTTTTTACCTCCGGAGACCAGGTACTTTTAAAATGCACTGGGGCGCGCTTAGGTGGGCGTGCTCGTACTTAATTTTTTTTTAAAGTGTGCAGCTGGTGGGAAAACAATTTTAAGCTCCGCATCTGGGAGCCCTATGCCTCGGATTTTAGGGGCCGTGTAAAAGCGCCCAATGATGGGAGAAAGCATGTGTCACAGTACAGGCCTATTGTGATGTCAGCTCAAACAGAGAGGAGCCCAAAAGAATGATTCAAGGAGCATTAAGGTCAATGTGCCATGAGATCCATCAAGGGGGAAACTAATACAGCAAAGGCACAAAGGAAAAGAAGAACATGGATGGGGTTGTTTACAGAAAGGCAAAGCAGGGACAAGGTCAAAAAATTGTGGTAGAGGCCTCGGTCCCCCAGAACAGTTCACTCCCTTTGCTCATCAACTGGCACTTACAGTCCCAATAACTCACTCTGGGACAATAGTAGGAGAAAGAATAAAAGCTTTCATGGCTTACCGCTGAACAGATTAAACAACAGTCTGAACAACATGACTGGCTGCTTTAAGCAACAGGTCTCAATAGATTAACTGGTTCCCAAAAACTATGGGGGCGGGGAGGCACAGCAGAGAGGTGGGGCAGTCTTTGAGGCAGAGGCAGGGAAGGAACTTGGTTACTGCTGTTAGTGATGGACAGTCATGCTAAGAAAGGTCTCTTCCAGCCACACCCACAAGAGGAAGCATGCAAGATTGCAAACGCTCCAATATAGTAAGAAGGAACTCTATTAAAAGCATTTGCTTTACAAATATCTGTAAGGACTGATTCAAAATTTGGGGGGGTTGAGGGAGATGTGGGACCCTCAGATATGGAGACCTTTCCCTCTTTGGCTTCCTCCTCCAACATAGAAGGCTGCGTGGCAGAGATCCTTCCCAATTTTCTCCATCATCTGGCTGGAGGCTTCCTCCCCATCCATGCCCTGGGGTGACACAAATGTATTGATTGATTGATTGATTTTAGTGTAACCCAAGGCGGCTTACACTAATGAGGGATAATATGCAGTCCAGTACAATTAAGACATGTTCAAGTATTTGAGAACACAGAATTGAGGGACATCTTACAGCAGGCATGTCCAAACTTTGGCCCTCCAGGTGTTTTGGACCACAACTCCCACAGTCCTTTGCCATTGGCAATCTAAGCTTAGAATTCTGGGAGTTGTGGTCCAAAACGTAAGGAGGGCCAAAGTTTGGACATGCCTGTCTTACAGCATTAACAGACAAACATTGCAAAACAGAGGGCCTCACAGAGGAAGGAAAACAATGGCAGGGCTGCTAGCAACATCTGGACTTGTGATCATTTGCTGAGCTGGAGCAAAACACACAAATCCTTTGAAGGAAAAAAAAACCCACAAAGGACAAAACTGAGCCATAACCCCTGCTAACTGTGAGTCCTCCTCAGAAAAAATGCTTGGGGAAATTTCTCGCTTCCATAGGGGGGAAATAGTGATCCCCCCAATTGCTTTACTGAGAGATATGTTGGAGAATTTTAAAGGCATATTTGCTTCCAGCTATAGGGTTGGGTGTTTTTTTAATTTTATGATAAGCTCCTGCCGTCCACCTCCAGCTCACAAGCGCTGTTTACTGAGCTTCTTGTCTGTAAAGTCGGAAAAACAGCGGCATTAAGGATTCAAAGCAAACAGAAGGCCGTTGATAAGAACCTTGTTGGTTATGGCTCAGAAGGGGATACAGGACTTCCCGCCTTTGAGCCTTAAAGCTGTGACGGCATCCCTGAAAAGGGAGTTTGCCCCACATCACACACAAATGGCAAAAAATAGAATCCTTCTGCTTATCAGAAGGTGGTGCAGTGGTTAAATGCCTGTACTGCAGGTAAAACTGTGCTCACGACCTGGGGTTCAATCCCAGGTAGCAGGCTCAAGGTTCACTCAGTCTTTCATCCTTCCAAGGCCGGTAAAATAAGGACAGTACCCAGATTGCTGGGGGGGGGCAATGTGTAGCCTGCATACTTTAATTAAACTGTAAACTGCCCAGAGACTACTTGAAGTGGTATGGGGTGGTACATAAGCAGAACACTTTGCTTTGCTTTATCAGCCCCCACATGAGAGAAAGTATCATAAACAGCCACCTCAAACCCTTCAGTTTTTGCAGAGGCCATTGCAAATCTTTGTCTGTACGGATGATCCATGTAATACAATCCCTTCTGTGCAAACTCTGTAGTCACGATTCTGGAGTTATTGAAACTTGCTGCCTCTAGATTTACAGACTGAGTGCAGGCTTGAGAGGCCATTTTGAAGCAGGTTATTTTTGCCCCACCGGTGATATATTATTGTGGTAACAGTCCTATTTATTGCACAAAGAACCAGGGGCACAGGCGTGTAGGGGGTGGGTTGGAATGAAGTATCAATGGGGTACTGAAGCTAGTGGCTCCCAGTTTTAGGGTGGACTGTGAACCTAGAATCAGGCTTTTGCCAAAATGAGCTATCCATGGTGCTGAGCCATGTTCTCCTCAAATACAGTACTGTACACTAGAGATGGGCACGATTTAGCGGTATTCCCGTTTCCATTTCCGTTACTCGTATCCGTTACTCTACGGAAACGGAAACGGGAATTACTCCGCCAGAATTCGAGCTCGAACCGACGAACGAACAATTTGGTCTGATTTGTCGTGCTCGTTACTTGCATCGCACAATGCCAAGCGGCACAGAAAAAAAGTTTTTAAAAGTTAAAAAAAAACCCGATTCCCAGCCCTAAAAGTAGGCGAAAACTGTCTGAGGGCACCTACCAGGCCAGAAGGGTGTTTTATTTGGGGGGGGGTTCCCCGCCCCCCTCTCCTTGGCTATTGCTACTGCTGCGCTGCTGGTACCAGGCTGGGAGGGCGCATCCATTTGCCATGCGGTGGTGGGGGATCCAAAATGGCGACCACAATATTTTTTTTGAAATCGTTGCCCAAAACCCCACCAAAGCACCACACAAACATGCAAAAATTAGCTATTTTAAATGCTTGAATTTTTACAGTAGCAGCAGTGGGTTTTTCTTGCAAAAAAAGTCTCCGTTGATTTTATTTTATTTTATTTTATTTTATTTTATTTTTTTACACCTGCGCATTCGCAATGATGGGCTCGCCCATGGGAGTGGACCATGCAAAGTTTTGGAGCCATTCCACCAATCGCATGGCCAGGTTTTGCTGACTGTACCAGGCTGGGAGGGCGCATCCATTTGCCATGCGGTGGGGGGGATCCAAAATGGCGACTGCAATTTTTTTTTGAAATTGTTGCCGAAAACCCCACCAAAGCACCACAGAAACATGCGAAAATTAGCTATTTTAAATGCTTGAATTTTTACAGTAGCAGCAGTGGGTTTTTCTTGCAAAATAAGTCTCCGTTGATTTTATTTTATTTTATTTTATTTTATTTTTTTACACCTGCGCATTCGCAATGATGGGCTCGCCCATGGGAGTGGACCATGCAAAGTTTTGGAGCCATTCCACCAATCGCATGGCCAGGTTTTGCTGACTGTACCAGGCTGGGAGGGCGCATCCATTTGCCATGCGGTGGGGGGGGGGATCCAAAATGGCGACCGCAATATTTTTTTTGAAATCGTTGCCCAAAACCCCACCAAAGCACCACAGAAACATGCGAAAATTAGCTATTTTAAATGCTTGAATTTTTACAGTAGCAGCAGTGGGTTTTTCTTGCAAAAAAAGTCTCCGTTGATTTTATTTTATTTTATTTTATTTTTTTACACCTGCACATTTGCAATGATGGGCTCTCCCATGGGAGTAGACCATGCAAATTTTCCACCAATCGCATGGCCACTTGGCCAGGATGACCACAGAAGACTTCTGGGATGTGCCAATCGGGCATAAACAGCCCACTAATCGTAGCCCAAACCCGAACCCTAAGCCTAACCCATACGCCAGTACACTGTCCTTCTAAGTGGGTCAGAGAGGCACCCAGAGGTGCACCCCAATACTCACCCTAACCTCACCCGTAACTAGCCTAACCCTAGCCGTTGCGCTAACCAGTCTTAACCCTAAGCCAGATCTACTTGCATTGCACTACATGCAAGTACGTGAGACACAGCGGGTGCAAAGAGTCTGCCAGTCCGTCACTTGTGGCTCTGGCTGACTCCTGCAGCTCCCTCCAGGAGCCCGCTACCCCCTCCCCAAACCAGTACTAACGACAACGAAAAAACAAAAAAATGAACTGACTAATTTTTGCAAATTTTCGCGAAAAACGGAAACGAGCCGAAACGGAACCGGCCCGACTAACGACAACTCGAAAAATTTTTTTTCAAGTCGTGCCCATCTCTACTGTACACCCATCACTAGAGATGGGCACGACTCAAAAAATGGTGTTTTGTTTGTCGTTTGTCATTTAGGGGGTCTGTTTTGGTTCATTTTTGTTTTTTGTGAATTTTTTGCCAAAAATTTCATTTTTGTTTCATTACGTAACGAAACGAAAAAAATGAAAACGAAAACAAAAAATCGCTGTTTCGTTAGCATTCATTACAGTTCAATGTATTTGCCGCAACGAAAACGAAACGCACGACAAAATTTCTGTTGTTTCATTTTGTTTTGTTTCATTTTGGAGACAAAATTCATTTTTCATTTCGTTACGTAATGAAACGAAAAAACAAAAATGAAAACGAAAAATTGCTCATTTCGTGCCCATCTCTACCCATCACCTTGGATTGGTCTTACAGTATGGACAGAAACTGGGAATGGTTTCGCTGCCACCCTACAAAATCCAGAGCCAGTGGGGAGAAATTGAGGAAAGTGAGTAACTGTAGTTGATTAAGAGGTGTAAGCCTTTTCATGCTTCCCAAAGGAGATCCCTCCAACCCTTTGAACACTCATCCTTTGGAGACGTTTATGGCAGTGTTTGTGAGAAGTAAAATGCATACAGAACAGTGGGACATTTTAAAATGTGAATGGTCAAGGCTGTGTCTCATGAAAAAGTATGGACCCAATTATTTTAGCTAATGGGGCACAAACTATATATTTGGGAAACGTTTTCCTTTCTAAGGATCCCATCGGCCTTGATGACTGAGCGATGCAGGACCAAACCTATTGCAGCACATGCCAAAGTCAAGTGTCTGTAGGGTGTCTGTCAGGTGCCTGTTCATCCAGAATGGAAAATTATAGGACCCGTAGAAATCCAAAGATCGTATCCATACTTTCAGGTTCCTGTCCATGTGCTGCTCACCCAAGACATTTTTCTGCACCGACACAGGAGTTAAGAGGGCAGGTCCTCTTATGGATTGAGAAGTGGTGGAGATCCAGGAAACAAAGAGTAGGTGTCAATGGGCAAATTTCTCAAGGGAGAGAGGTTAAAAAGCGGTGTGCCCCAGGGATCTGTCCTGGGACCGGTGTGTTTCACTATGTTCATAAATGATTGAGACATACAAAATAATGCAGGGCATGAGTAACGTGGATAGAGGGACGCTCCTCTCCCTCTCACAAAATACCAGAACTAGGGGACATCCACTCAAATTGAGGTTTGGGAGAGTGAGAACAGCATATTGTTAGTCTGTGGAACTCCCTGCCACAGGATGTGGTGATGGTATCTGGCCTGGATGCCTTCAAAAGGGGATTGGGCAGATTCCTGGAGGAGAAGTCCATCACAGCTTACAAACCATGATGGAGATGTGTAATCTCCAGGCTTAAAACTGGGGTACTTCAAGGGTCAGATGCAGAGGAGTGGTATCAGGAGACAGATATCTTGTCTCATGCGTTTCAGAGGCATTTAGTGGGGCCACTGTGAGATACAGGAAGCTGGACTAGATGGGCCTTTGGCCTGATCCAGCATAGTTCTTATGTTCCTATGTTCTTAAATGATTTCATGATGGAAGCCTCCCAAGCTCTTTGCACCATTCTGACACATTTATATAATACCTTGTACTACTTTGCAATTCTGTGGGTTGCTGGTTGGTTGTTTATGTATTATTAATATTATTTTATAATGTTGTTTCATGTTATATTATTTTACTTGTTTATTGTAATATCTGTAATGTCTGTTGTATTCTCCTTGTCCATCACCCAGAGCAGCCCGATGGCTAGATGGACGGTATATAAATTCAATAAAAAACAAACAAACAAAATAAATAAATAAATAAATAAATAAATAAATAAATAAATAAATAAATAAATGACACAATTGCTTGTCCACATCCTGATAACAGCAACAGTAACCCAGGAAATAACTAACAGCCTCCTGCCTATTCTGGACACCCCAAATCTCTTCCTGACATGGTACTGAGGCTCAGCTGGAGAAAGGCCTATACAGGAAGGCTGAGTTATGCCCCAGGGCTAGCCAGGAGCATTGTTTCCAAACAGGAAGCTAGAGCTTTCCAGTGGAGGCCTTTCTACCAGGGGGGAACCACATCTTTCTGCTAGGTTGAATTATGGGGAGGGATCATAACAGAATCAGTAGTCCTTCTCTTTTCACATGTGGGCATTGCATGTGACATAAGAACAGAAGAAGAGCCCTGCTGGATCAGGCCAAAGGCCCATCTAGTCCAGCTTCCTGTATCTCACAGTGGCCCCACCAGATGCCTCTGGGAGTACACGAGACTAGATCTCTGTATCTCGCCCTTGAAGTACCCTGGTTTTAAGCCTGGAGATTACACATCTCCATCGTGGTTTTTAACCCATGGTGGACTTTTCCTCCAGTAATCTGCCCAATCCCCTTTTGAAGCCATCCAGGTAAGATGCCATCATCACATCTTGTGGCAGGGAGTTCCACAGACTAACAAGCAATAACAAATATGGCAATATATGTTTTTGCTCTGCATGCAAGTGAATATATTTGCACTTGTTTGTTTTCAGTGATTTTTCTGGCCAATATCATGTTGACTAAAGCTGGAGCATCACACTGAAATGTTCCATACCTGGAGTTAAACAAAATAATAATAATAATAATAATAATAATAATAATACATTTTAATGTGCATTTGCCAGTCATTTCTGTTGTTTTGCAGACGACCAGAGAGGCAACCACTGCGTTACCACTGTACCGGCGTCTTAGAACAATTCTTCCTGCTAGGAGGAGCGTGTTAAGGCTTGTTTTTTAAAGAAGCCCTAATTTACAATTCCTTGTTAAAGATGGTTGATTAAGGACCTACCACTCTTTAATGTGCCTTTCCTTGCACTTCCACTGAGCACCACATCCGCATTAGCAAATGGACAAGAAAGCATAGCTTTAATTCATAAGTTGATTTGGAGAGCTTTAAGATTGCCATGGAGGAGGGCCCATGACTAAGTTGTAGCACAGAACATGCACCCTGAGCGCAAGGTTCATAGAATCATAGAGTCATAGAATCATAGAGTTGGAAGAGACCTCAAGGGCCACCCAGTCCAACCCCCTGCCATGCAGGAACCCCCATCACAGGACTCCCCACAGGTGGCCATCCAGCCTCTGCTTAAAAACCTCCAAGAAGTTCCTCAAAAAACCTCCAAGAAGTTCCGTTGCATAATTATGGTTAAATGCTTCTGGCTGCACAGCAAAAGTGCAAAGACATCCAGAGCAGAATAGTTTCAAATTCCCCAGTTGAGGCTCTTCCCTGTTTCTTATCAACTGGTATTTACAGTGTCAATAACTCACTCTGAGACATTGGTAAGAGAAATAATAAAAATGATTTAATTTTAACAGAACATGACTGCTCTCAGCAACATGCCTTAACAGACTGAGGAGAGAGGGGGAAAGAACTGAGCAGAGAGGTGGGATTCCCCTTGAACTCAAGAGGCAAGGAAGAAATGATTGGTTCGTGCTGGATAGATTGGCAGTCACCCCAGCTCAGAAGGTTCCAGGCCAGCCAAACCAACTAAAGGCAGAATGCGAGGTTGCAAATGCTCCAACAGGTTGTAGATTGGCTCACTTTCAATTAGATGGCCATTTTGCAGCGAATGGGCCAAAAATCCTCTGCCTTTCTGATACCTTTTGGCAACGCTACCCAATGAGCTGCTCTTCGTGTGTTGAGAAACCCTGAGCCAGCAGGACATTCTAACTTAATGTTTCTATGATGACATCTCTTCTCCTGCGGGGCTCCTGGAGGACCCATTACGTTTTGATCGCTGTGACTGAGGCTTGCTGAAGTGGCAGGATGCTGAATGCCAAGAGCTGGCCTGGTTGATGGACTCCTCAGCTGGGATTTCTACGACCAGATGCCCGTGGTAAATTGTTACTAGTGTAGGGGTATCTAAGAGGCGCCGTGTTCTTATGGAGGAGCCAAGCTGGGAAAGAGGAAGTCAACTAAATCAGCTGGTATGAAACCAGGTCACACCGTTTGGTTCCTTAATATAAATCTTGTTGCACGAAAGGACATGATAAATGCAGCGCTGTGTCACAGCAGTACAGTGGCATGGCGGTTCATTGGTGCAGAGTAGAAGACTAATGATCTGCCAATATTATCCACCTCCGGGATTTTCGTCAATTGTCTCTTAATCTGTGGAATATAACCATGGAGAAGGAAAAGCCAGAGCTAAGAGATGTTATTTCTTTAGAGATGGGGCTCCCAGAATCCCCCAGCCAGAATGGCAGGAATGTTGAGACAAGGCACCCCCTTTGCTTGGATGATGCACTTCTAGATCAGTGATCTTGGAGTTTTTTTGCAACCTCGCATGCTGCCTTTAGTAGGTTTGGTTGTGAGGGACTTTTCTGGACTGGGTTGGCTCTCAATCACTAACATTCCGTTCCTGACTTTGAATTCAGAGAAAGTCTTGCCTTACGGCTTGGCTCTTTCTCCAGCTCCAGAGTCTGTGAAGCAGTCAGTCACATTTTTGGGCAGTTCACTCTTTGACTTGTCCATCCTTACGGAATGAAACTTGTTACTCATTCTCTTACTAATGTCACAGGGTGAGTTACTGAGACTGTAAGGGCCAGTTGATAGGGAAAAGGGGTGGACTACTCTGGGGGTCTCGGAGCTGTTCCACTCTGTATATTGCTGTACTTCTGCTGTGCAGCTAGAGGCATTGAAACAAAACTAAAAACTCTGCAACAAGCTCTTTCAGCATCATAGTTCCCCACTCATCAGAGTGTGCCTATGACACAGAGCTGCTTACAGATATAAGCACATAACTTATTAGAGACGGGCACGAAACGAACAATTTTTTGTTTCTGTTTTCATTTTTTTGTTTCGTTACGTAACGAAACGACAAACAAATTTTGTCTCTAAAATGAAACGAAATGAACAGAAACACCAGAAATTTTGTCGTCCATTTCGTTTCCGTTACTGCAATACAGTGAACACTGCTTTAAATGCTAAAAAAAATTTAAAAAATTGAAATAAATGGTAACGAAACAGTAACAAAATGAACAAAAACAAAAATGAATTTTCTTGCAAAAAATCACGAAAAACGGAAACGAACCAGAAACGGACCCAACAAACGACAAACGACAAACAAAACTCCATTTTTTTCTATTCGTGCCCATCTCTATAACTTATTATTAATAATATAGAACTCTTAAGTATGTGAAGAGTCATCACTTTCATTCTTGTAATGACAGGTATTTAGAATTAGAAGCAGGTGGTGGTTTGCCTCTTCACCTGGGGTCAGAGGCTAGAATCTACTCAACCTTGCCTGGGGAAATGCTGGCTGGAAACCAGCCCTCATTTCCCCAGGCAAGGTTGAGTAGATTCTAGGACACATCACTACCAGCCAAAAGCAATAAACAGAGAAGGTGGCAACTCCCTATTCAGATGCAGAGATGCCTTTAGAATTCCTGAACAGAATGAAGTCCATTTGATCCATGAGACTAATACAAAGCTCCAAATTCATAGGTAAGCAGGAATCATTTCAAATTATTGGACATACTGTATTGCTCTTAGTTTGAGAAGATGAGCCAGGAAGTCATGATGGTACCAATGACAGGTATCTCACAAAGTCAAGGGCGTTTGATTATCCGCTCACTAGCTTTTGAAGCTCTACAAGGCGCCAATTAGTTCGTCTGCATTTGGTGACTGGTCACTGGGAAATAAACATCCAAATTAGTTTCTGTGTTGATTTGTGCAAAAATTGGAGTTTTAATGAGCGTGCCTCTGGAAGGAAAAATCTCATCAGTTTCTAACTGTGAATGCAGCTGTCTTGGCTCTTTTTTTTGCCCAGAACTTGTGGCAGTAAAATGGGGTACAGCTCCGATGGCAGTAGGGGAGCAGATGCATTTGGAGACTTAGTCTGATTGCTAAAGAAGCTATTGAAGAGGCTGAAACCAGGCCAGAGTTTCAACTTCTCGTATAAATTCCTTTTGCTACAGAACAAGTACTGACTGAGATTCGCAGAGGAGAATAGCTTCAGGTTCCCCAAACAGGTTCAGGTTCCCCTTTTTCATCAACTGGCACTTAAAACTAGTTCTCTGAGACATTAGTAACGGGAAGAAGAAAACACCTCCTCATCCTCCTCATATTATCACATAACAAACAAGATAACTACGCTGGATTTTGTATTACAAATCACTAGTCAAATGCTTCCTAAGCGTTTAGGACTATGTGATGTATCGGCGAATTATGCGAGCACATCCCAGTATGGTGGCTTTCTGCAGCTGAATGATGGTGACTTTGTCAACTCCAATTTCTTCTAAATTCTTACTTAGCTCTTTAGGCACCGTAAACAGCATGCTGATTACCGTTGGAACCACATGTACTGGGTTATGCCAGCATCTCTGAAGTTCAATATTCAGATCCTGATCTCAGGTAATCTTTTCAAGCTATTTCTCGGTGACTCTACTATCACCTGGTATAGCAATATCAATGATCCACACCTTTTTTTCTTCCCCACAATTATAATATCCAGTGTATTATGCTCCAAATCTCTGTCTGTGTTCGGAAGTCCCAAAGTAATTTTGCATGCTCATTTTCAATCACTCTTTCAGGCTTATGATCTCACCAGTTCTTTGCTATGGACAGATGATAGTTGTGACACAAATTCCAGGGGACCATTTGAGCAACTACATTATGGCACTGTTTGTAATCAGTCTGAGCAATTTTCTTGCAACAACTCAATACTGTATATGGCTGAGGGTTTCATCTGCCTCTTTACAGAGTCTACACGTGGGGTACTCAGCTTGTTTCTTGAGCTGCAAAAAATCAGGGCTTCTGTCTCTATTTTCATTGTTCATTTGGTGAGTCATAATCAGGGCTTTTCCTCATGTACTTATGCCAGCTATCAACTCGTATTTGCATCGTTGCTTTCCTGTATTGACCCTTTGTTTGCTTTACTTTAAACACCTCCTTGTTCTTAACCTCCAATAATGCTGGCTCTGTACTATTTTTTACATAATCTGACAACGCATGTTTCTCTTCTTCAACTGTCTGCTTCACTTGCAGTAGACCTCTACCACCTAATTTTCTAGGTAAATACAGCCTGTCAACATCACTGTGTGGATGTAATGCATAGTGAATGGTCATAAGTTTTCTTGGTTTTTCTATCTAGACTTTCTAGCTCCGTCTGAGTCCAGTTTATAATGCCGGCGGTATACCTGATGACCGGTATGGCCCAACTATTAATGGCCTTGATGGTGTTACCACCATTCAGCTTAGTTTTTAGTACTTTTCTAACCCTCTTCATGCTTTCATCTTAAGCAAAATGAACTTTTTGTACTGAAAAGAGCTCCAATGGGGGGCCTTAGAAAAGGAAAAAGACAATTCTGTATCAGTTGCAAGACGTCAAGTCACAAATCCTTCTGGACTACGTAATTCTAGTCGTCGGCGAGGGATGGCCCATCAGGGAAATGAGAAGTGTGAGAAATTATGGTGAAAATTTAAGCTTTCTAGTTAAACAGAGAGTGGATTAAGAAAGATAAGGGAGGGAATGAAAACTCAACTTGTATTTGAGCCCATCCTCATGGGAGGAGGAATTGGAAGCTGGCATGGCTTGTCAAGCAGGCTTTTCTGAGCAGAAAGGAGAGAGATCAATGGTATTATGAGACTAGACCAAATCACGAAGGAGAGATCTGCCAAGAGTCAATTCAATCTTTCAAATGAAAGCAAGGATATCTTTGATAACCAGATGTTGAGGGATGAGCATCAACCTTTGCTGCCAGTCGTCCTCTCTGTTTGCTTGCTTACTTGTTTTGTTTTCATTTGATTTGATTTGATTTGATTTTTATACTGCAAAAACCATCCGGCCCAGAGGCCACTCTGGGCAGTGTACAATGTCATAAATTACCAAATAAAACAATGGAGGGGAGAAAAAACAGAAGAGACAAAATTCCTCTTCTTCTTTTGAGGAACACATTTTTATTTCTTTAAATTTTTTTATTAAATAGTAAGAAGACATTTACAATAAAATAAAAGTTTTTAAAAAATCACATTGTGCAACCCATCCACCCCACTCAGAACTAGTCTCATTCTTTTCCTTCCTACTATCTGGATCTACCCATATCTTTGAGTTAATGCATTCTCCCGGTGCATACCCCTCCACCTTCTGAAACACATGTCCCCAAAACAGGTTCCGTATATTATTATAAGACCATTCCTTTTCCCCATTGTAATCTTAATTTCACAAGTTTATTGATCACCGACAGCCATAGTCCATGTTTATCTCTAGACCTCTCCTCCACCATAATCTGGTGGTTTGATTTCCAAATCACCAAAGGTTTTTTTTTTTGTTTTTTGTTTTTTTTTGCAAAAAACCCACCTTCTAAAGCTGGCCATGGCTGCAGTCATCCTGTAGGATCAGGTCGATCTTTTGCTCTCATTCAGCAAGGCAGTTCTGGCTAGGAAGTAGTTGGAAGTGCTAAAGAATCAGGATCCATTTTCCTTCCAATTAGAAGCAGTGAAGGGGGGGGGATTTTTTCCTGCCATCTTTTGCAGGATGCCAAGTTGGGACTGATGCTTCTATCGTTCCACACCTTCTTAGTTGTGACAGGGTTGTCATCCTGATTGCTAGCAGCACTGTGTCCATCGGGCTCTGCCAAAGGATTTATTTATTTATTTATTTATTAAGATAAGATAAGAGAAACCTTTATTGATCCTGTAACAGAATCAGGATGATAGGACACAGCATGAAAGGAAATTAGCATGATGGGACATTGTGTGATTTTTAAGGCTCAATATTAATGGTACGTTTTCAGCTTTCTCCCAACACTTATCTAAGGTATGCATTTGCCCAGTCAAAACAAGCCAAGTTGTACAGAAGATTGATCAGCTACCATTGGACAATTGTTTCACGTGACCTCTGGAAACTGCATGGATCTGGGAAAGTTTATATTTAGACCAGGCATGCCCAAACTTCAGTCCTCCAGACGTTTTGGACCACAACTCCCAGAAGTCTAAGCTTAGATTGCAAATGGCAAAGGACTGTGGGAGTTGCGGTCCAAAACATCTGGAGGGCCGAAGTTTGGGCATGCCTAACTTAGACTATGGGAGAGAGATGGGCTTAGAATCCGGCTTGAAGATGTAGACAGAATTTAGGTCCTAGCCAGCCTAAGAATTGAAACTTACAGAGTATTAAGCTAGTAAGAATATCTTAGATTTTATTATTTTTAGGCAATATTATATGATTGTATCTGATAAGCATTTTTATATTTTTCATTGATTTTTATAAGTTGTTTTTCATTTTTGTAACTTAGAACAGTGAATAAAGCTATTCTTTCAGATCATTTTTCTCTTTAAAAGAACCCACAGGGACTTAGAGAATTTCTTGGCCAGAGACGCTCCTACCCCTGAGTTCTGTTACAGATCCCACATCGGGAAAATTTACTCGTTACATAGCTCCTAATACAAAGAACAAATAAAGAAGAGTAAGCGCACAAAAAGTGTAAGGTGAGAAAGAAGAAGATAATAGATAACAGAAATAAAATAAAATAAAAATCCAATATACAAATATACACTATAAAATAAGGATATAAAAAAATTAAATGTGAAAAAAAGAAAAAGAAGCTATAATATACGAATACGAATATGTTAGACTGTAGAGTTGTAGAGTTTCACAGCAGTGGGAGCAAAAGACCTGCGGTTGCACTCCTTCCCGCACCGGGGATGTCTGAGCCTGCCACTGAAGGAGCCATGCAGAGCTTCCACTGTCGGGTGCAGTGGGTGAAAGGTATTGTTCATAATGGATGTCAGCTTGGCCAACATCCTCCTCTTAACCATCTCCTCCTCTACAGAATCCAGAGGGCAGCCCAAGACAGAGCTAGCCCTCTTGGCCAGTTTGTTTGTTTGTTTGTTTGTTTGTTTATAATGCACAGGGGCAGCGGCAGTGAGAAGGTGGCAGTGGTGGGTGGCAGAGGAGGTGGAATCCAGGAGCGAGTAGATTCCTTCCCCCCACCAGGCATGTCCCAGTAAAACAAACTTCAAAGCACTTTGATTTTCTGAGGCTTCGTTGTGGCTAACCATGAAGAATGAACCGTTCCAGTTGGAGAGTGGTAGGGTTTTAAAAGTTTCAGAGATTAGCAGAGTTATACAGTGGTGTGTTAAAATAATTGCTAAGCCCAGATTTGAAGCTTGGAGACAGAAATAAACTTTAGCATAAAAGCTTGTATTACAAAAACATACACAAATACACAACGAGATAAAACACACAGCATAAATATTACAGATTCGTGGGGAAACTGCTCATCTCACCAAAAAAAGCAGTCCCAAATTAAAATGGGTTACAAACCTGCCTTTTATACATATGGCACACCTCATATAACCCAATCACATGAGTACACATAGGCAATGTTAAGTAGTTATCCATGGCATCTGGATATAATTATTCTTATATTTTCATGTGATTGCACTATTCATCTGTGTCATGACAAATGACTATGCATTGATACACAGAAACCATTTGAATCGGTTAAATATTATATTACATACATTTTGTTAAAAGTTACATTACTTGACAGTTACGAATCATCAGTTTTCCAGTTGGCACCCATCTCTATGTACGGCCAAACAATGGTTCTTATAACCATATTTTCATGGAGTTTCAAACTTCGGAGGAAGAGGCTTAGAATAGGAACCATGTCATGCTCCAGAAGAAAACTCTCTCTCTCTCTCTCTCATGTATTTGTGTGTAATGTTTTGTATGTAGTGTGATGGTCAAGCACCTTCAAACAGTTATTATAAAATCATAGAATCATAGAATCATAGAGCTCACAGTGCTCACGACCTGGGTTCAATCCCTGGTAGCAGACTCAAGGTTCACTCAGCCTTCCATCCTTCCGAGGTCGGTAAAATGAGTACCCAGCTTGCTGGGGTGGGGTGGGGGACAATGTGTAGCCTGCACACTGTAATTAAAATTGTAAACCGCCCAGAGACTACTTGTAGTGGTATGGGGCGGTATATAAGCAGAACACTTTAAGCAGAACACTTTAGAGTGGAAAGACACCTCAAGGGCCATCCAGTCCAACCCCCTGCCATGCAGGAACCCCCATCACAGGACTCCAGACAGATGGCCATCCAGCCTATGCTTAAAAACATCCAAAGAAGGAGACTCAACCACCCTCCATGGCAGCATATTCCATTGCCGAACAGCTCTAACTGTCATGAAATTCTTCCTAAGGTTTAAATTGAATCTTTTTTCCTGCAGTTTGAAACCATTTCCCCATGTTCTAGTCTCTGAAGCCATGGAAAACAAACCAGTCCCTTCTTCAATGTGACATCCTTTCAAATATTTAAACATAGCTATCATATCCCCTCTCAGTCTTCTTTTTGTAAGGTTAAACACTCCCAGCTCCCTAAGCCGCTCCTCGTAAGACATTTCTTCCAGACCCTCAATCATCCTGGTCGCCCTCCTCTGGACCCATTCAAGATTGTCAACATCCTTTTTAAATTGAGATGCACAGAACTGGACACAGTACTCCAGATAAGGTCTGACCAGAGCAGAATAGAGTGGTACTATCACTTCCCTTGATCTAGACACTATGGTTCTGTTGATGCAGAAACCCAATGCCAGGAGTGGTCATTTTTCTTTAAGGAACCATATCCTACCGGAGAGTCAGGAAGACAAAGGGGACTGCCTGGATCACGAGAGAGCCGGGAGGCTGGGTGGGTCGTGTGACAGCTTTATTACCAGCTTCAGCTCCATAGTAAGATCAAGGACGTCATCAAATATAATTTACTTTTCTCATTACAGTTCCGAATGGGCTCTCATTGGGAGCGAAAAGGGTGTTCATTTACAGAACGCAGGGCGGTAAATCTGTCACTCGTCAAATGAAACTGTCCCAAAGAAATGTGCCAATGCCGTTTCCTGAAACAAGGTGCATAAATGGAGGCAGCCGCCTTTGCTTTCCCTTTGGGCTAGAGAGAATGGGTTTTATGAACAATTTATTATGCTGAACTGCCGGCAGGGTTTCGTTCTGTCAGCCAGGTAGAACCTCCACTGGCAGAGAGTGTGAACTACTGAAGGTCAAGGCACACTTGTTTCATGCGGGAGACACGGAAAAAACTGGATTTAATCCGTTCCAATGCAGCGTTAGGTTTTTTTTTGGGCTAGGCAGGTGCCAAAAGGGTCATGCCACATGTATTTGCTTTTCAGCAGTGGCTGACTGATTACAGATAGAAACAAATCAAGTTGGGCCAATTCCTGGGCTTGAACAGGACATGATTGGTTGTGCTGTCTGGACCTCACGAGGGACTGTGCACCTTGCCTGCCACCAAATCGTCTTCTAACATGGAAAGCCCAGCTATATTTTGTTTTGAAGTTTTGTGTTGTGTGTGTGTGTGTGTGTGTGTGTTCTGCTTATTCCCCCATAGTAGTCTGTGTAGCAGATGTGCAGGGATCCCGAGAGGAGAATACATTCAAGTTCCCCCAGAGTAGTTCACATCTTTGCGTGTTGTTAGTCTGTGGAACTCCCTGTCACAGGCGGTGGTGATGGCATCTGGCCTGGATGCCTTCAAAAGGGGATTGGGCACAGATTCCTGGAGGAAAAACACTGTCCATCACAGGTTACAAACCATGATGGCTTTTCAGACGACTGTAATCTCCAGGCTTAAAAGGACAGGGGTACTTCAAGGGCCAGATGCCACCAAATCAGGGCCCAGCTATATTTTGTTTTGAAGTTTTGGTTAAATGGTAGATCAGGAGACAGAGAGGAGAATACATAGTCTTGTGTGTTGTTAGTCTCTCCCTGCCACAGGCATCTGGCATTTCAAAAAGGTTGGACAGATTCCTGGAGGGCCAATCTGAGATACAGAAAGCAAGGCCCAGATGGGACTTGATTGTATGCTCCCAGAGGCATTTAGGGCCTGTGAGATACAGGACCTGATCCAGCAGGGCTCTTCTTATGCTCTTATGTTCTTATGTTCTCTTCTACTTGTTTCTAGGGATGGGCACGAAATGGAAGAATTGCATTCGTTTATGAACCTACCCGGCAATTAAGATCGAGCCAGGGGGCCCTCGTCCCCCCTCCCGCATCCGCCTCCCATGTTATGGAATTGCCCTCCCAAGTCCTTGTTTTTGGCGTTTCCTGTTTCGAAGTTTTTTTTTGATACAACATAGACTATGGGTCCTTTGATTTTTAGGGTGATGTATAAGAAAAGATTGATTTTTAATAATTCCTTAAAGCCGCCCAGAGACCTTTGGGGGGGCGGCACTGGAAAGACCGTTATGTCCCCCCCCCCCGCATTTCCCCGTTTTGTAGATTTCCCCCCCAAAATATTTGCCCACCCCTTCCTCCTCCTGCTCCAGGGCACCTACTTACCCCTCCTCCTAGGCTCTCATGCTGATGAGGACCTTTGGTGGTGGTAGCGGCATGATCTACCGCCAGGCCATTCAGCCTCCCTGGCTGGCCAGTACCTTCAGCAGCGTTGTCGGCAGCAGTGATGGAGGAGGAGGAGGAGGGGGGAGAGAGGGAGGAGGAGGGAGGAGAGGGAGGAGGAGGCGGCCCAGGCTGGCCTGCCAATCCCGCTCTTGCCCTCTCCGGCCTGGCTAGGCAGTCTCGGCAGCAGTGGCGGGGGGGAGGGACACCAGCAGGTAAGGGACTGGTTTATAGATGGAACAAAATGGTTTGTTTCAATAAAAAAGCACCATTTTGGGTGCTTTTACATGACCCCTAAAATCCGAGGCAAAGGGCTCCCAGATGCAGAGCTTAAAATTGTTTTCCCACCAGCTTCGGACTTAAAAAAAAAAAAGTATGACCACGCCCACCTAAGCATGTCCCAGCGCATTTTCCAAGTACCTGGTCTCCGAAGGTGAAAAATTTCTGATGCAGATTGCAAAGCAGTGAGTGCTGGGCTCTCCCCGCCTTCTTTTTTTTTTTGCCCCCCGCCCCTTTAAGAGACTGGAATGCTTTCTGGGGCAGCTCCCAATGGCAGAGCGGAGGTGAGCCTGCATTCTTTTCTCCCTTCCCCCCCTCCCCTCACACAGATAGGAGCAAGGGAGTGTGGAGGGGTGGGAACACTGCAAGAGGAGCAAACCCCCAAGATCTCTGGTCTGAATTTAAGTTGCCAGCGGATCTTAGGGGTCGTGCAAAAGCACCCTTTGTTTCATCTCTAACGAAATGCTGCTTCCTCATTCTGTTTCATTTCGTTACGTAACAACATGACAAAACAGCATTTCGTTTTTCATTGTTTGTCCATCCCTACTTGCTTCCCAATGCTGTGGGTGCCCCATCTCTGGAGGTTTTCAAGAAAAGATTGGACAGCCATCTGTCCGGGATGGTATGAGATCTCTCGCCTTGGGCAGGGGGTTGGACTAGAAGGCGTCCAAGGTACCTTCCAACCTTTCAGTGATTCTATGATTCTATGAGATTCAAACCAATTTAACATCATAAAAAGACAACCAGACACACTATGGGAGGAACTAAAAGTAACTGTCCATGACGTAGTAGCATATATCAACCGATTGCTCACAAGAAACCAACAAAATTCACTCAGTGGATATCAGAACTGCAAAAAGAAGAAGAAGAAGAAGAAGAAGAAGAAGAAGAAGAAGAAGAAGAAGAAGAAGAAGAAGAAGAAGAAGAAGAAGAAGAAGAAGAAGATCCCCAATTCTCTCCTTCATCACCATCATTTGAACAAATTGATCTTTCTCCTGTCAGTTTCCTTCATTATCCAGCACAATATCCAGAAGAAGAAGAAGAAGAAAGGCAAAAGATATGTGTTTTAAGGAATAAACGTGAAGATGAAATGCCAAGTTCCAAAGAGAAGCAAGAAAAGACAAGAGAGAATTTTGGGATGAGCAGTGCAGGAAACTGGAGGAAGCAACTCAGATGGGCCATACGAGAGAGTGTTTTTCATGTGTGAAGAAGGCCGGAACTCCTTTTGTGGCTCAAAAGGCAATCATCAGGGGACATGACGGGCAGAAATTTCAAGATCAGCAAGCAATCAGAGGAAAGTGGTGGGAATATACAGAGCAACTTTATACAAATGAAAATTAAAAGCAGGAGAGGAGGGAGCCCTGGACCTGGACGCAGATATCCAGGAGGAGGAAGGTGAGTGAGCACTCAATCAGAAGCTTTGAGTCAATGGAATACCAGCAGAACTACAGAGACCACAGCCAATAAAAGCATCCACAGCACTATGTCAAAGGGTATGGAAGACTGGTCAGTGGCCAGAAGAGTGGAAAAGGTCAGTATTTATTCCAATACTGATGCAAGACTGTTCAAACAACTGCAGTATTGTCTTAATACCACAATTGAGTATGATTCTACTGAAGATAATCCAACAAGGTATGAACTCAACCTTCGAAAGAGAGTGAACATGTATGAACAAGCTAGGTTCCAAAAAGAAGAATGCATGACCACATATTGGAAAGTTGCAAATTAACCCATGGCCCAGAAATGGGTGCCAGGGGATGTGCGTGTTCCTAGTCTAGCTGATGAGTCTAGTTAAATTTTTTTTTCGGTCCGGTCCCGCCATCTGCTGTTGTTGTTGCTTATATTTGCTTTTATTAGTTAGTTACCATTTACTTTTCTGTTTTGTAATTTTGCTGTGTTGTATAGTTGTTGTAAACCGCCCGGAGTTCCCTTAGGAAGACGGGCGGTATATAAGCTGTATAAATAAATAAATAAATAAATAAATAAATAATAATTCCATCCCCTCCCATCAAGACAGTCAATATTTTTTAGCTATTAAGTTGAATAGATTGTTATCAGGCAGACTGTTATTGTGTTTGTGACACGGCCAGGAAACAGAGGTGGGCACGAACCTTAAAAATGGTGGCTCGTCATGGTTCATGGTTCATGGTAAGCCAATAGGAATGCAGAACTGATTCGCAGTTTGGTTTTTGGTTCCTGAATAGTGAGGGCCTACTGGTTGCTCTTGAGGTGTTGTCACTGCCCCACTGCTTCTATCTTTAGAGACAGTGGCTAGCTATCTCAGAAGATGGATGTGGTGGCAGGATCTGGGGGGGGGGAGGTGATGGGGCAGTGAGAAGGGGACAGGGGAGAATCTGTTTTAAGCAAAACCAAGTCCTGAGCAGAAAGAAGTTTGGTGCATTGTTTTAGCAAAATGGGTTACATGCAGGGCCGGCGCTAGTTTTTTTTGCGCCCTAGGCAGCAGGGGGGTGGGGGTGGGGGGCGGCGGTGGGGGGGGGCGAGGCCGCAGTGGTGGGCAGCGGCGGGGCGGTGGTGGTGGATGGGCGGGGCGGCAGACAGGCGGGGGGACGGCTGGCGGTGGCTGGTGGTGGGAGGAGTGGCGGGGGGGCAGCAGGCTGGCCAGCGCCCCCTGTCCATTTTGGCGCCCTAGGCAACTGCCTAGTTTGCCTTAATGGACGCGCCGGCCCTGGTTACATGAACTGAACCACACATTGAACCTTGAACCAGCCCTGTTTGTGCCTCCCCCCCCGTTCGTACCTTAGTTCATGCCCATCAAAATATTGAGTCATGGAGGAAGGTGCAAGGCCATACACGGAGGTTCAGAGAGAGACGCTGACCAACCTAGAAATAAATTTCTTGTAAATTTAGCTCAGGCGATGGTGGGGAGAAAGAGAGGAGCTTTTGGGTGGCAATTTAGTCAGCGCATCCTGAGATGTCATGTTTTCACAGTTCATCATAAGTAATCTGTGAGCTTTTGTGAAGCCGACATTACTTTCCCCGCAGTAAGACACGAGTCACCTTCGTCTATTTTGCTTTTGCTGCTGCTGACATTTCAATTTATGGTAATCTGTACCACTTGGAAAGGAAAACAAAAACAAAGAATTACAAATAACTAAATCTCAGACTCAGGCAGGCTTTGAGATTGGGTGAGAGTGAGGGAATTAAAATTACATAAAGCTGACGGTTCCACTAAGATCGCATGTCACACACTTCATATATTTGCAGTTATTCAAGCGTGGGTCCCGCACATATGGTACTTAATTAGTTTTCCTCAAGAAGTGGCTCGAGTTCCTTCCCACCACCACCCCAAATTAAAAAAGAAATAAAAATGTGAAGACCTTTGTTTACACTCAGACTTCCTTTCTTCTACCCGTGGAGTAAAATAATCAGTGGCTTTCCCCCCCCCCCCCGTCTGAAAAAGATTTACAAAATGGCCCTAAAGATGTTTGATTGCAGAGGTAGCCCTGTGTTATAGTTTGATACCCTTCCTTTCTAGTTAAAATTCTGCTGGTGAGAGAGCACAGTGGTTTTAGTGTGGTGCCAGAGTTTGAGCGTTCGATTCTCCACTGGGCCTCCAGTGAGAAGACGCAGCCTGTGTGGCCTTTGGCAAACAGCACCGGACAGTACCAGAAGAAGGAAATGGTAAGCCAATTCTGGTTATTCTTTACCAGAAAATCCCTGAAAAGGGACCCATTATTATTATTATTATTATTATTATTATTATTATTATTATTATTATTATTATTATTATTATTATTATTATTATTTAACCACACAGCTATCTACGCTGGATTTTATATTACCAATCACTAGTCGAACGCTTCCCAAGCGTTTAGGACTCAGTGATGTATCGGTGAATTATGCGAGCAGATCCCAGTAAGGTGGCTTTCTGCATCTGACTGATGGTGACTTTGTCCACTCCAATTTCTTCTAAATTATTATTATTATTATTATTATTATTATTATTATTATTATTATTATTATTATTATTATTATTATTATTATTATTATTATTATTACTGATCAAGGAATGTGTAATACCTGTCACCGTGGTGGGCATCTCTCCTAAAGTGGTTGAAATTTTGCCTCAGGTTGAGAACATCTCTCGTCCCCCACACTTTTCTGATCCATCTTTGGAGGGACAGGAAGACTTTGTGGAGCTGGGAGACGCTGGCCTAGAAGGGGATTTCCTGCTGTTGGTGTCCTCCTAGAAGCTTTGGGAGGCAGAATAGCTGGTAGGGAAGCCTCCGCATATGAGGAGGGCATGACAGGTGTGAGTGCAAGGCAGAGACAGAGGTTGAAGAGATTTGACTGGAAACGGGCTCAGCATCTTGGGATCTCCTGTTCACTCCTTAGAAACAAAAATGTCCCAAAGATGTCAGGGAGGGCTTAGCTCAAGTTCAAATCCCGGGCATGCTGACAGGAGAGTCAACTTGGAAGCCCTCGCTTTTTTGCAACCTTGCATGCTGTCTCTAATAGGTTTAGGGGGGAGGGAACTTCCTGGGCTGGAGTAACTATCAATCAGTCTCACACTAACCAATCATTGCTCCTCTGTCTTGGAATTGTAAGAGAGCCCCACCTCTCTGCTTTGCTTCTCTGCCCCTCTTTTATCTGTTGGAGTCAGTCAATCCTTTCACAGCAAAGCAAACTAAAGTGTGCTGTTTATATACCACCCCATAGGGCTTTTGAAGCTGAGGCTCCAGTACTTTGGCCAACTCATGAGGAGAGAGGAGTCCTTGGAAAAGTCCCTGATGTTGGGAAAGACTGAAGGCAAAAGGAAAAGAGGACGGCAGAGAATGAGATGGTTGGACAGTGTCATCGATGCAACCAATATGGATTTGACCAAACCCCGGGAGGCAGTGAAAGATAGGAAGGCCTGGCGAGCTCTGGTCCATCAGGTCATGAAGAGTCGGACACGACTGAACGATTGAACAACAAATAGGGCTTACAGCGCTCTCCCATTGGTCTACTGGTATGCAGGCTACGCATTGCCCCCCCTCAGCAAGCTCAGAATACCCATTTTTACTGACCTTAGAAGGATGGAAGGCTGAGAGAACCTTGAGCCGGCTACCTGGAACTGCACCCCAGGTCGGGAGCGCAGTTACAGCTGCAGTACAACAGTTTAACCACTGTACCATGAGGCTCTTGTAAGAAAAGCCTTGACACAAACCCACAAGCCTGCTCCAGAGAGCCGAGAAACTCCAGAGCCAGTCCTGGGATGGTGCTGAAAGCTGCATCGGAAATGGAGGGAAGAAGGTTCTATGGCTGTCCAACAGAGTTATGCTAAATCTCGTCCTTCCGTTTGAAGTGTTGAACCATTTCGTTGAACCCTCATTAGCCCCAAAAGGGACTTGTCATGGGTAATGCCAGCTTTTATAATGTGCAGCTTTCAAGTTGTGGCATCTGGTGCTCCCAGCCACATCACAGGGCCTTCTAAGCAGGACAAGAGAGCATATCTGATCGCTGTGTATAATTGGATTTGTCCAGCGTCACCACCTTTGCTGAAAGCTGAGAAAGATGCTGGTGCACCCTGGTTTTCTTGGGTTGGAAGTAGAGATGGGCACGAAACGAGCGATTTTTCGTTTTCGTTTTTGTTTTTTCGTTTCGTTACGCAACGAAAACAAAATGATTTTTTTTTCAAAACAAAACGAAAATGAAAACGAAACGACCAAATTTGCCGTGTTTTTCGTTTTCGTTGCAGCAGATGCATTGAACTAAAAAGAATGCTAATGAAACAGCAATTTTTCATTTTCGTTTTTCGTTTCATTACCTAATGAACCGAAACCGATTTTTTTTGCAAAAAACTCACGAAAACGAAAACGAAAACGAACCGAAACGGACCCTAAACGACCAAACGACAAACGAAACACCATTTTTTTGAGTCGTGCCCATCTCTAGTTGGAAGCCTAATGTGACACACTGAATTTGACAGGCGAAGCCCTTTGACTTTGTACATGGTATGGATGTTGAGAGCTAATTGGTCCTATAACAATTAGGGTAGATGACTGCCATGTTCTCTAGAGTGGGCTGCCTTTGAAGACAACCTCCAGAGCCAGAGGCTGGGAGTTCGATTCCCCAGTGTGCCTCCTTGATGGAGCTGGACTTGACGATCTAATTCTACAGGGTTCCTTCCAGGTCTGCCGTTCTAAGATTACGTTAAGCACTCTAAACTGGAGAACATTCAGGCATTAGCATGTGATTTTTTTGGATTGATTGATTGATTTTGCTGCCCCATGTGGATTAATCAGGTATCCTCCCCCCCGCTAGAATTCTGATAGCTTTAGCTGCCACCGCTGCCGCCGCCGCCACCACCACCACCACCGCTGCCATTATCATCATCATCATCTGGATCACTGACTTTGCAATTTCAGGGGTTGCCGGAGTTGAAGCTAAAGATTTGGGGAAACTAACAAAATACCAAGATCTAGCAATCAAAACATTTTGATTGTGGATGAAACACACTTCATTGGTCCCTGTAGTCACTGGGGCTTTGGGAACAATGCCAAGAAATTTCACACAATATTATAAGCAGTAGTAGGTGTCAGAAATAACATTAGGAACAGTAACATACTGCACCAATGTTTATTATTATTATTATTATTATTATTATTATTATTATTATTATTATTATTATTATTATTATTATTATTATTATTATTATTATTACTACTACTACTACTACTACTACTACTACTACTACTACTACTACTAAATTATCACACAGCAGACAAGATAATTACGCTGGATTTTGTATTACAAATCACTAGTCGAACGCTTCCCAAGCGTTTAGGACTACGTGATGTGTCAGCGAATTACGCGAGCAGATCCCAGTAAGGTGGCTTTCTGCAGCTGACTGATGGTGACTTTGTCAACTCCAATTTCTTCTAAATACTTGCTTAGCACTTTAGGCACTGCACCCAGCGTACCGATTACCACCTGGGACCACCTATGCTGGTTTATGCCAGAGTCTCTGAAGTTCAATGTTCAGATCCTGATATCGGGTAATTTTTTCAAGTTGTTTCTAGGTGACTCTACTATCACCTGGTATAGCAATATCAATGAGCCACACTTTTTTTCTTCTCCACAATCATAATATCATGGCTAGAGCTTTCTAAGCTCCATGGGAACTGCAGAGCACTATGGGAAAGAAATCTCTCAGTTCATTAAGCTCTTTTGAAGATGCTTCTCAACAAGCTCCCAGTCCCTTAATGCCTTGTAGTTGCCATGACCCATAGCTAGCAAGCAAGCTCTACTCATGTCCTCTTCCATGCTTCATGGCCTTCACTGCAGACAGAACCTTGGTAAGGAAGAGGTGTGTTTCCTGGATATCTTTGGAAAATTCTGGTGTGTGTGTGTGTGTGTGTGTGTGTGTGTGTGTGTGTGTGTGTGTGTGTGTGTGTGTGTGTAGAAATCCACTGTTGAAGGCACCCTTAGCAGATGCCATTCTAGCTTCTGTTTAGACATCTCCAGCAATGTCGAGTCCATCACCTTTTAAGGCGCTCCCTTCCACTATCCATCAGCTTTTGTGTCAGGGAACTTCTTACTAATGTTCTTTTGAGATCTCCTTCCTTTTGGGAACCCCTTTTAGGTTGCTCCATCATTGGAGGCAAGACAGACAGCTACCAGTCAAAAGAGCATCATAGGGTTATTCCTTCTGTTGCGGAAAAATCATTCCTGAGAGCTTTCCTTGACTCAGGTAGCACTTTTAAAAGAAATCCACTTAAAAAAAAACAACGCCCTACTTTAGTTACTGCACTTTGAAGACCTGGTTTGATATATTATGTAATATACTAAAAATGTAAAATTCAACAATGCGATGGTAATGCAGCAAAACGAGGAATAAAGCCTGCATGAATATATGAAATTGAGATAAGATCAGTGAGAGACCAAAAAAAAAATAATACAGGATATAAAATCAAATTAATACCTGGAGAAGGATAAGAATGCAAAGGCGCAGAAGCATTTTTATTGTCCTTTGACAGAGCTGGGGGAAGCGTTTCTTCATTCTAAGTTTTTTTTTAGATGTTTTTAAGGGGTTATCTTAATAATGCTGGGAGGACCCTTCAGAAGGCCCTCCCCCTATTCACTGAAACAAATAATGCATCTCGGTGGTGGTTGAGGAATACGATGAAAAAACTGGACTTTTAGTTCCTTTAGGGAGGTTAGGCAGAGATACCCCAATCTTTAGACTCACCGGATGTGCCTCCTTGTTTGTGCATTTATTCATGCCTGATGTGGAATTAAGAGTGAACAATCAAATATAAATCAGGGTGGTTCTCTTCAGCTTGGAGAGACGTGACCAGTGGGGTGCCCCAGGGTTCTGTTCTGGGTCCAGTGCTGTTCAATATCTTTATTAATGACTTGGAGGAAGGAATAGAGAGCATGCTAATTACATTTGCAGATGATACCAAATTGGGAGGGGCTGCTAATTCCCTAGAGGATAGGATGAAAATCCAAAATGACCTTGACAGATTAGATTGTTGGGCCAAAGCTAACGGAATGGATTTCAACAGAGGGAAATGTAAGGTGCTACATGTAGGTAAAAAGAATGAATTGCACAGATATAGGATGGGAGATACCTGGCTGTAGAATAGTACCTGTGAAAGGGATCTGGGAGTCTTGGTGGACCACAAACTGAATATGAGTCAGCAGTGTGATGCAGCAGCTAGGAAAGCCAATGTGATTCTTGGTTGCATCAACAAAAGCATAGTGTCTAGATCAAGGGAAGTGATAGTACCACTCTATTCTGCTCTGGTCAGACCCCACCTGGAGTACTGTGTCCAGTTCTGTGCATCACAATTTAAAAAGGATGTTGACAACCTTGAGAGGGTACAGAGGAGGGCGACCAGGATGGTTGAGGGTCTGGAGGAAATGTCATATGAGGAACGGATTAGGGGAGCTGGGAATGTTTAGCCTTTCAAAAAGAAGGCTGAGATGGGATATGATAGCTATGCTTAAATATTTGAAAGGGTGTCATATCGAAGAGGGGACAGGCTTGTTTCCCATGGCTTCAGAGAGTAGGACTGGGGCAATGGTTTCAAACTACAGGAAAAGAAATTCCATTTGAACATTAGGAAGAACTTCATGACAGTTAGAGCTGTTCAGCATTGGAATATGCTGCCACGGAGGGTGGTGGACTCTCCTTCTTTGGAGGATTTTAAGCAAAGACTGGATGACCATCTGTCAAAAATATTGTGATGGGGTTCCTGCATCGCAGGGGGTTGGACTGGATGGCCCTTGAGGTGTCTTCCAACTCTATGATTCTATAATTCTATGATTCTCTGACTCTGCAGCTAGACGTGATCTAGCTCATTGAGCGATCCAGCCAGCCCCATTACAACCCCACCCCCAATATTTTTCAGCTGGCTTTGCCTGTCACTGGGAGATCCTGGGAATTATAGTCAGAATAAGAAAAAGGAATTTTAAATGGGCTGTTTTGCTCATGCCATTACTTGTACTGTTTGATGTCGATGCTGCCCACCTAGCGAATTTTACTATGAACTAAGATGGCTTTGTTGCAACATGGGGAAAGTAGGAGGGAATCCCCGTTTCAAGGACTGCCTGTAGGTTTGTTCTGCTTCTTCCCCAGTAGGTGTAGCTAGAGATCCATATAGTACATTCTCTGTCACAAATTTAAGAAGCAGCAGAAATATCTCAGAAAGTGGAAGAGAAATGAAGCAAGTGTGTGTATTAGAGATGGGCATTTCATTTGTCGTTTGTCAAAAAAATGGCATTTCGTTTGTCGTTTGTCGTTTGGAGGGTCCGTTTCAGTTCGTTTCCATTTTTTGTGAATTTTTGCAAAAAAAATATCGTTTTTGTTTTCGTTCATTTTGCTACCATTTTGTTACCATTTATTTCAATTTTTTGTGATTTTTAAAAAGGATTTTAAGCAATTCACTCATATTGCAGTAACAGAAACGAAACGCACGACAAAATTTCCGGTGTTTCTGTTCGTTTCGTTTCATTTTAGAGGCAAAATTCGTTTGTTGTTTCGTTACGTAACGAAACAAAAAAACGGAAACGGAAACGGAAAATTGTTCGTTTCGTGCTCATCTCTAGTGTGTATAGAAGCATAGAAGCATAGAATCATGGGGGTTTGAACCGGCCTATAAGCTGGTTTTAAGCCAGGGCTCATACAATAACTTTGGAAGGGGCCTGTAAGGCAAATCCAACCCCTTGCCCAAAGCAGGAATGCAAATCAAAGCAAATGGTTGTCCCATTTTCTTTTGGATGCCTCCAATGTTGGGAACACTCACCACCTCCCAAGGTGATAGGTTCCATGGCTGCACTGCTTTCCTGATAGTCAGCCTAGATCTGGCTTCTGGTAGCTTGGGCCCATTATTATAGGAGTCCTGCACTCCAGGATGACTGAGAATACATGCTGCTCATTCTCTGGAGGACTATCTTTCAAGGATTTCAAAAGTGCTGTCATATCTCCCTTCGATCTTCTTTTCTCAAGAACCAGCAAGGCAAAAGCAGAAGGGAAAAGGAGAACATAGGTAAGATTGCTCACAGAAAGGCGAATCAGGAAGGTAGAAAATGTGCAGCAGAGCCATGAACGTAGGAGCAGATAACAGAATCATAGATTAATGAAGTTGGAACAGGCCTACAGGTATAAGGCCATTGAGTCAAGAACATAAGAAGAGCCATGCTGGATCAGGCCAAAGGCCCATCTAGTCCAGCTTCCTGTATCTCGCAGTGGCCCCACCAGATGTGTCCGGGAGTGCATGAGACTAGATATCTATCTCCTGATACCACTCCCCTGCATCTGGCCTTTGAGTACCCTGGTTTTAAACCTGGAGATTACAAATCACCATCATGGTTTGTAACCTAAGAACATAAGAACATAAGAAGAGCCATGCTGGATCAGGCCAAAGGCCCATCTAGTCCAGTTTCCTGTATCTCACAGTGGCCCCACCAGATGCGTTTGGGAGTGCATGAGACTAGATATCTGTCTCCTGATACACTCCCCTACATCTGGCCCTTGAAGTACCCTGGTTTTAAGCCTGGAGATTACACATATCCTTCATGGTTTATAACCTGTGATGGACTTTTCCTCCAGGAATCTGTCCAATCCCCTTTTGAAGGCATCCAGGCCAGATGCCATCACCACATCCTGTGGCAGGGAGTTTCATAGACTAACAACGCGCTGGGTGAAAAAATATTTTCTTTTGTCTGTTCTTTCTCTCCCAGCCCTCAATTTGAGTGTATGTCCCCTAGTTCTGGTATTTTGTGAGAGGGAGAAGTATGTCCCTCTATCCACTTGACTCATGCCCTGCATTATTTTGTACGTCTCAATCATATCCCCCCTCAGGCGCCTTTTTTCCAGACTAAAGAGCCCCAAATGTTTTAGCCTTTCCTCATAAGGGAGGTGCCCCAGCCCAGTAATCATTTTAGTCGCTCTCTTCTGCACCTTTTCCAGTTCCACTATGTCTTTCTTGAGATGCGGTGACCAGAATTGTACACAATACTCCAGATGCGGCCTTACTATTGTTTTGTACAATGGCATTATAATGTTGGCTGTTTTATTTTATATCCCCTTTTTGATAATCCCTAGCATGGAATTGGCCTTTTTCACCTCTGCCACACATTGGGGAGACACCTTCATGGAGCTGTCCACCAACACACCAAGATCTCTTTCCTGATAGGTCACGGATAGCTGAGAGCCCATGAGTTGATAGATAAAGTCTGTATTTTTTTTGCCCCAATATGCATTACTTTACAATTGGCTCCATTGAAACACATTTGCCATTTGGCAGCCCATTTCCCCAGTTTGGAGAGATCGTTCTGGAGCTCTTCACAATCTTCGCTGGTTTTTACCACATGGAAAAATTTTTGTGTCATCCATAAACTAGGCCACCTCACTGCTTATCCCTGTCTCCAGGTCATTTATGGACAGACTGAAAAGCACCGGTCCCAGGACGGATCCCTGGAGCACAACCCTTTTCACCTCTGTCCATTCTGAAAATCATATGGAGATGCCTGTCCAATTTTCTTTTGAATGTTTCCAAGAGGAACCATCTACCAAAGTCATTGGCTTCAGTGTCATATTTCTCTAACAATTAAGATTCCTAAGCCCCATCAAGCCCAAATCTCGCTTTCAGGTTATAGCGTGAGAGAATAAATCCTGGAAAAACCTTACCCTCTGTAGAACCTGGATACAAGGAAAAATGTGCAATTCAAGATTATTAGTCTTGGTTGCCCCATCCATCTACCCACTAGACCAACACATCTTCTAGGGCCATAGAGCTCCAAATTGCATGTAGTCCTTTAAACGGCAGTTCAGGGGCCCAGGCTCAAGACTGAATGTTCTCGCACGCATATAAAAACCCTTGAACACAGAAAAACCCGACTGTACTGATGCACGTGGAATGTTTTATTCCAATCTTCCGCCATCAAGGTGTTCAGAACAGCTCGCATTATGCAAGTATAATCAATAAAAGAGACTCATAAAACATGAAAACAGAGCAGTCTCCCGATAAAATGAAACCTAATAGCTAATATCTAAAAGGTACTTAAAATCCAGCACAAAAATAAATGTGTCTGGGAAATCTGATCCCGACCTGCCAGGTTTTTTTTAAGCTCCATCCCTGCCATTCTTGATATTTTGTCGTATTCAAGTGTTCCTTGCTTTCTGTCTCTTCCTAAGTTTTGATGTTATTTTTATTGCTGCTTCTGATTATTATCAAGCTATGAAGGTCCCACTTCTCTCATTTCCTTCAAAGTGCCTCTAACAGTTTCCCCTGCAGAGCCTGTCTTGCATGGCCACTGGCCCGGAATTTCTGCTTGCCAGCCAAAGTTTTGCTTGCTTCCCCCTCCCCCTCCTCCTCCTCCTCTGCAGGACACATAGCAAAGGGCTCAAGTTACAGGAAGCCAGATTTCGGCTGAATATTAGGGAAACTTTTCTGTTGTACTGTTAGAGCAGTACAATAATGGAACCCATGATGACCTCACGAGGTGGCCAACCCCCCCCCACACACACACACTTTGTCTTTGCAACAACTCTGAGGCAAATCATGCTGAGTGAATGTGGAGGTCCATCACGACCTATCAAGTTTCATGGCCAACATTACAACAGTTGATTCTTCCACTGATAATAGAAGACCCTTGCCAGGACCCTGCCTGTCATGGAACCCAGATGTGAAGGGTTAAATGCTGGAGAGCAGCAGGAGGAGCCTTGTAGTTCAACTCAGCAGGCAGCTGAGTCTGAAGACGCAGCTGAGGGCACATCTCCTCCTTCTATAAGGGCTAGGAGCAGGATCCTGCAAAGGAGAACTAACAGGAGAGCTAGGGAAAGGATCTTTAATGATAGGCGTAAAATTAGATCTGAAAGCCCTGAGTTCTGGCAAGAGCCTTGCCAGAGATATGGGTGTGCTCCCTGTTTTAGGATAAAGCTAGCAAGTTTACCCTGAACCCTCTGTGGGAGCAACATGTCACTTACCTTGCCACTACGTTCCTGTGTGTTATCCTGACTTTGTTTCCTGACCTTGGACCGGCTTTCTGACTACGGCGTTCTCTGTTTCCTGACCTTGGACCGGCTTCCTGACTACGACGTTTCTCTGTTTCCCTTGAACTTGGCATTTGGCTCTGTAAATTATTCTGGATTGACTTGGACTGTACTTTGTACTTTATCTGGATTACAACTAAAGTTCCTGGCAAAGAACTGAACTTGGCTTGCTGTGTGTTCTGTGTGTGGGGCTTGACAACCCTCCCCTTCCAGTAGGCCTTTAAGAACTTTGACAGAGTCCCTGGAGGCTGGCTCTCTTTTATTTTCCCTTTCTAAGTTTGTTTTGGGACTCAAAATGTGTTGAATTACTTCATGGGTTTTTAAATTATCATTATACAGCAATACCTTGGTTTGCGAGCATAATCTGTTCCAGAATTATGCTTGTAAATAGAGGTGGACACAAAACAGAAAACTCATGGTTTGGGTTCATCTGTTTCAGGCCCACCCTTCATTCGGTTTGGTTCAGTTTGGGTGCATACACATTTTAAAAAATTGTACAAACCCAAACTGCTTCGAACCAGTTCGGATCGACTTACCGGGCAGCGGCAGCGGTGGCAGTGGGGATTCTGGTCCCAGCGGCAAGGGCTTTTTGATGCCTGGCTTGGGTGGCTTGGGGCCAGCGCCTCATTTTTTTCTTCAAGCACTGACCGCACGGCCCCTGGGGCCGGGACGGCGCTGATTCTTTTTAAAAAAAATTTCGTTATTTTAGAGCGCCGACCCGGCCACCCCTGGGTTTGGGTCGGCACTGGTTTGTTTTTAATATTTGTTTTGTTTTGTTTTGTTTTTGTTTTACAGCACTGACTGCATGGCTTCTGGGTCTTTTTTTTTAAAAAATCTTATAGCACTGACCGTGTGGCCCCTGGGACTGGGTCGGTGCTGATTTTATGATTATTATTATTTTCTTTATTTTAGAGTGCTGACCCTGGGGCCGGGTCGGTGCTCCTTTTTTTAATTTGATTTTTATTTTATCTTATTTTTGGGTTTTTAAAAAGTCCCCACTAGGGGCTTTTGAGATGCTGTCCCCAAGCCAGTACCTCCATTAAAAATTTTAATTTAATTTAATTTAATTTAATTTGGCTTTTAAAAGTCCCCAGCAGGGGCTTTTGAGGTGCTGGCTTGGGGCCAGTGCCTCTACAGGCCTACGTTTCCGCCAGGAGGAGGAGGACTGCAGCAATGAGGACAAGGTAGGAGGGGGGTAATGGAAAATTAAGTGAACAAAATGGAAATTTCCATTTCGTTTCATTTCATTTTTCTTCAATGGGTTGGTTCGTTATTCATTTGATGCCCATATCTACTTGTAAACCAAAACACTCTTATATCAAAGCAAAGTTTCCCCATTAGAAGTCATGGAAACTCAGATGATTCGTTCTGGGGCTCCATGGACCACACACTATACACACAAAATGCCAAAACTCACAAAAGATGTTAGTTATAAGTCCACATCCAAACCATGGTTTAGGTACCTGGCTGTGGAATCTGCTCTGCTTGGGACTAACAACTGGATTTTACTCTTGTGTTTTTAATATGACAATAATAAGGTGCGTTTTGTAGCTCTATATACACTTGACTAGCTGCCCCATGACTAGAAATGGTTTTTACAAATAAGAAAGAATGCTGAAAACAAATTAAATAAAAATATAAATATAAAGAATAAAACCCTAACCTGCATGTTCCTGGCTGGTCCAAGGGAGACCTCTATTCTTCTCTCCTCCCTTGACTTTGAAGGTTGCCTGAGGGAGGAGAGAGCCATTATTGGCTTACTTGTGTTCATGTGACCTGCTCCCATTGCTTGTATATCAAGACATTGCTTGTTGATCAAGGCAAAATTTAGAAGAAACGTTTCCCTGCCTTGCAAAATGCTCTTAAACCAAGATATTACTGCAGTTTAATTGCATTTATTTTGTGTTCTGTGTTTTAACTGGTTTAAACATGGTGATCTGCCTGTGACAAAGGCAGTCTGCAAACCAACAAACATGGCAACACTTTTGAGTATAAGTGAGAAAACATTTGAAGCCCTCCTTACCGGAATCTTTGCTGTTGTTGAATCAACAGTAGACATGGGCACGACTTGGCGAAATTGTCGTTTCAGTTTTTGGTTATCTTTTCCGTTACGTAATGGAAACGGTAACGATAATTAAGCCGTCAGAACTCGAACTCGAACCGAAAAAAGAAAAATTTGGTCGGGTTTTTCGTTTCCGTTTGTGGCATCATGGCGATCGCGCAATGTGAAGCACAGAAAAGGTTTTAAAAGTTTTTTTAAAAAAACCACGACTCCCGGCCAAAAAAGCAGGTGAAAATATGCCTGCCTGAGGCTTTGCCACCTACCAGAGGGTGGTTTCTGGGGCGTCCCCGGCCTTTCCCCCCCTCTTCTCCTGTCCTGGGCTGCTTGCACCAGGCTGGGGGGGGTCATCCTCGTAGTCTGTCTCGCTGCATGCCATGCGGTGGGGGGGGGATCCAAAATGGCGACCACAATTTTTCTTTTGAAATCGTGGTCAAAACACACACCAAATCACCACAGAAACATGTGAAATTTATTTATTTTAAATGCCTGAATTTTTATAGTAGCAGCAGTGGGTTTTTTATAGCAATAAAACGTCATATTGATTTTATTTTATTTTATTTTATTTTTATTTTTTTAGACCTGCCCATTTGGGCTGGGCATGGGATGGGACCATGCAAATTTTTGAACCATTCCACCAATGGCATCGCCAGGTTTTTGACTGACACTTCTGGATGCCGGCACCTTCCAGAAATCGCAGTCGGGTGTATGGATGTGGTTGAGGGAGGAGGGCTGGCTGCTGGTGCTGGTGTGATCCGATCGAGATTGAGGAGGGAGGCTGGACGCTTTAGGATTTAAGTTAGGCAGGCAGGGAGGGAATTGAATTTAGAAAATAATTTCTTTGATTCCCTGCAGCTTTGTCTGCTGAATGGAATAGCAGTTTATTCTTTTTTTCTTCTCTGGCAGTTTGAGGATTTTTTTCGGATATTGGTTAAAGGGGGAGGTTCGACTGGGAGTGGGAGGTGTGGATTTATATTAAAAATATATTAGGTACTACCATTTATTTTCTATTTTCCCAACTTCAATTTGCTTGCACACACACACATTTGGGGTGCAAGCCAAGAATAGAACCTCTATCCTAAGTGATATCCTAACTGCCCACTCACCCGTCTGCCCACGCCACCACCCACCTGCGGCCCGTGCCACCGCCCGCCCACTCGCCCGCCCGTGGCTGCCGCCCACCCATGGCCCCCCGCCCCCGCCACCCGCCCCGCCCGCTGCCTAGGGCACAAAAACACCTAGCGCCGGCCCTGATTGTGGGACGCCCCTATGCTCTGGGAAGTCAAATCACACTAAATCGCGGTGGAAACGACAAACGACAAATGGAAACGACAAATTTTTGAAAAATTTTCGCGACAAACAGAAACGAGCCAAAAAGGACCCGTTCCGACAAACGAAAACTCGAAACGTCATTTTTTCTGGTCGTGCCCATGTCTAATCAACAGTAATAACAACCCGCCATGGGTTTGAAAAAAATGTTATCCATTGGAAGAAATGTTGGATGCACAATTTAACTCAGGTTGTGGCTGAAATGCTAATTATTTGGGGAGGGGGCAGATGGATAGTTTTCTTTCTCCATCTGACCTTAAGTGTATTCCTAGTGGATGTCTGTTACTATCCCTGTTACGCTGGATCATTTGAGCCACTTGCATGCATGAAATGAATTCTGTTTACCCGTTTGATCTTGCCTGTGGTTAGCTGGAAAACGTCCAGTGTTGTAACATCTGTTACTTTAAAGATGACAAGCTTTATTCATCTTGAAACTCTTCGGATCTGAGCTTTGTAATAGCAAAATAAACAGTAACTGCCTGCCCTTTCCCCGATGCCCTTTGTTTGATGGATGTAGGCACAAAGAAAGGAGAGCGATTGTTGAAGCTTATACACAATGCGCATAAAAGCGTATTGTTCCAAGGGAAGAAGGGGGGCGGAAAAACCCAGAACAGAAGATGTTTCTAATGTCCGCTGAAGTCCCTTGGAAATTGTACAGGGATACCAGGGAGAAACATCAGATGGGTATAAATCATGCGACATCTTCAAAAGCCCATACAAATGCATTTTTAAAAAAAACCAGAATTCAGAAGAGCTATTTGTAAATTACAGCTCCCAGATTGGGAGAATATTTGGCTCAGTAATTGCATGAGTGAGAAGGACCTTGGTGGAACTATTGTAGATCAAAAGCTGAATGCAAGCCAAAAAAAAAATGCAATGTGACTGCAAAAAAAAGGCAAATATTATTTTAGGATACATAACCGATCTCGCCTGATTTTGGAAGCTAAGCAGGGTCGGGCCTGGTTAGTATTTGGATGGGAGACCACCAGGGAATACCAGGTGCTGTAGGCGCCTGGAGTAGGAACTGACAAACCTCTCCAGTATTCCTGCCAAGAAAACTCCATGGACATGGTCACGACTGTAAAGACGCAAAATACACACACAACAAAAGTATAGACTCCAAATCCCTTGAGGTACTAGCACCCGCTCTATTCAGCACTACTTAGGCCTCATCCTGAGTACTGTGCCCAGTTCTGGAACCCACACTTTAAGAAAGATGATAACTTGGAAAAAATTCAGAGAAGAGCCATGAGGGTAACCAGGGCACTAGAATCCAAGCGTTACGAAAAGAAGACCCAGGGGAAGATATGACAGCACATTATAATGCCATTGTACAAAACGATAGGGTGTGTGGTGGCTCAGAGGCCTAGAGCGCTGAAACGGTAGTCTGCAAAGTCAGCAGCTCGGCGGTTCGAATCTCAGGTGCCACGCAGCGGAGCGAGCTCCTGCTGATAACCCCAGCTCCTGCCAACCTAGCAGTTTGAAAGCATGTAAATGCAAGTAGATAATTAGGTACCACCATAAAAAGTGGGAAGTAAAAACAGTGTTTCTGTGCAGCCATGAGGGCCATGTGGCCATGGAACTTGCACAACACTGGTTTTTTGGCTTGAAAATGGAGAGGAGCACCGCCCCTAGAGTCGGACACGACTAGCATGCATGTGTGTGGGGAATCTTTACCTTTACCTTTTTACAAAATGATAGTAAGGCCGCACCTGGAATATTGTGTACAATGCCGGTCACCGCATCTCAAAAAGGACATAGTGGAACTGGAAAAGGTGCAGAAGAGAGCGACTAAAGTGATTAATGGGCTGGGGCACCTCCCATATGAGGAAAGGCTACAGCATTTGGGGCTCTTTAGTCTGGAAAAAAGGCACCTGAGGGGGGATATGATTGAGACGTGCAAAATTATACAGGGCATGAGTAAAGTGGATAGAGGGACACTCTTCTCCCTCTCACAAAATACCAAAACTAGGATATTGAGGGTTGGGAAAGTGAGAACAGACAAAAGAAAATATTTTTTCACCCAGCGTGTTGTTAGTCTGTGGAACTCCCTGTCACAGGATGTGGTGATGGCATCTGGCCTGGATGCCTTCAAAAGGGGATTGGACAGATTCCTGGAAGAAAAAGACAATCACAGGTGACAAACCATGAAGGAGATGTGTCATCTCCAGGCTTAAAACCGGGGTACTTCAAGGGACAGATGCAGGGGAGTGGTAGCAGGAGACAGATATCTAGTCTCATGCACTCCCAGACGCATCTGGTGGGGCCACTGTGAGATACAGGAAGCTGGACTAGATGGGCCTTCTTACGTTCTTATGTTCTTATGTTCCCTTTTCAAATTCCTGAAAGATTGTCCTACAGAGGAGGGGCAGGGTCTGCTCTTGATCACCCCAGAATGCAGGACATATAATAATGGGCTCAAGGAAACCAGTTTTAGGCTTCTAAATCAGGAAAAACTCTTAACTGTAAGAGCAGTATGAAAGTGAAACCAATGCCGGCGCATTCAAGAGAAAATTGGACAACCCTCTATCAGGTGGGCTTTGGTCTGGACTCCAGCCTTGAGAAGGGGGTTGGACCCAATGTCTTTAGAGGCTCCTGCCAACAATATTTTGTGACCCCATGATTATGGAAGGTGGTGGGCGGGGGAGTGTTCGGGGATTTTTTATGTGTGTGTGTTGAGGGGATTTTTTAATGTGTGAGAGAGTGTTCAGGGATTGTGTGTGTGTGTGTGTGTGTGTGTGTGTGTGTGTGTGTGTGTGTGTGTGTGTGTGTGTGTTGATTCTGGTCTCTGGGTGACTGAATTTTGTTGTATGTGTATACTGTGTATATAGTAATAATAATAATTTATTGTTATTTCCAAGCTCTGTAGAAGCCTCAGTGAGCCAGGGTCACTTTGTAAAATGATGTGCTCATTGGCCCATGTCATCCCTTGATGTGCAGGGAAAAAAATCCCTTGGCTTTTCGAGACAGCCTTATTTATGTATTTATTTATTTGATTGATTGATTGATTTCCCACAACCATCTAGCACAGTGGTTTTCAACCTTCATAATGTCACAAACCTCCAGTTCCTCGTGTTGTGGTGACCCCTTTGCCCTGCTCGGAAGAGACCACAACCCCCCTTTGGCAGTTAACTGCTGCAGGTTCCATAGAGAACTTCCCTCTACAGGCACCCTCAGCTAATCACAGCCTCTGGTGCCAATTGACTGACATCCCTCCAACCTATCAAGCCATAACTCACTCTTCCCCCCTTCCTCCTCCAGACTCAAGCCATTTGTGCCTTTTTCTTCACTGGCTCATGGCGACCCCTGTGAAATGGTCGTTCAACACCCCACCCCACCCCCGCAAAGGGGTCCCGACCCCCAGGTTGGGAACCACTGATCTAGCAGAAAGCTACTTGAACTCCGGCTCCTTGGGCACTCAGCTCTTTGCTCTGATATTGACAGGCATGTCTCACACACAAGTTGCGTTTTGGTTTGCAGCTGCGGGGTGGCTTTCAGAAGCTTCCTTTGAGCCTGTGCTTCTGCTTTTGGCTCCATAAGACATCTCAGAGACCTTCTTAGCTGCCTTAGAAGTTTGGCCCCTTGAGGTTTGTGAGGGTCAAAAGCCATTGACGGCACATTGCATTTCCTTGCTGGCGTGCCATTGAGTGTCCTAGAAAAAGGACTTGAAGCAACGGGCAGAGCCGGGACAGACAAAAGCACCATAAAGCGAGAAAATGGAGCTCAGATTTAGACCCAGCCATGAAAGAAATCTCTGCTCCTCTTTCATTCCCATTTAGAAGCAATCAGCCAGTTGGCGAAAAGCATAAAAACCTGTCACATGTGCATAAGAGGTGACCTTAAAAATGCCCATAGGAACAGCGTGTGAAGCCGAGGAAATTAGGAGTACCTTTGGCCGAATCGGATGATGTGAGAAACATGTTGTTTCTCAGTGTGTGCCCCGTTGGCAGCCCCTCCTGTGGTGCCAGCAGGACTGGGAGGTTCCAGGCAATAACTCTATGGGTGCCGCTTGGTTTCCTGGCACAGAACAACTTTTATTAGCATCGCAGCATTTACCTCCCTCTGCCTTTGCCCTATCCAGCCCGAAATAAAAAAGCAAGACATTGTGTTGAGATTAAACTGGGGCTACAACTCTGTTAAATTAGTTTAACTTTGAACTCCCCCCTTTTCAAGGGTGCAAATGTGCTTGGGTCCGGAGTCTACTCTGACCCCCCCAGCCTTCCACTTTGTCCTTTGAGTTCCTGATTTGCAAATGCACTGCCTACTTGTTCAGCACACTTCTGAACACTTTACGCCTGAGTACCCAGAGGCTGCCCTCCACCCAAGCCTTCTGGACCTAGGTGTTGCTCAGCCCATGGGGTCTACCGGCTTCCCCTTCCCCTCACTGGTCTTAATTCTGAGAGGAGGGAGGCCTTGCACCCTCTGTGAGGGGCCTTCCCCAGGAGAAGACCCAGCCCAGGGTGCACCGGCCACCTCATCGAGCAAGACAGAAGAGAAGGGGTGGCACGTAGCCATACAGGAACGACACCCAACCGGGCAGGAGGGAGTGACCCAAGGACACCCTTTGCTGGAAGCGCGGGCCACGTGGGAGATGGCGAAGGGGTTAACTGTGGAAGGGTTTTGGATGACGGAAGAGGAGGAGGAATCGGAGGACGCGGGAAATAAAGAGGGGGAAGAGTGGGAAAGCAGTCAATGGTGGGAATGGGAGAAGGAAGGTGAAGTAGAGTAGACAAATGGAGGATGTTTGTTTTCCACTACCCCAAGGCTCCCTAGAGGAGGGACCCTTCCATGGGCCAATTCGTTGGAGTGAGTGGTGGAGTGGGCACGGACCAGCCCTGTGAACCCCGCGCAATTGGGAGAGATTCCAGAAACTCCCTTACCCGCAGAATCCATGAATTGGGATGGGACCGGTTGGAACTATCCATCGGTCAGGTGGTGGAGGGTATGGGTGAGCCTGTTGAGGTTGTCATTCATTCATAACATAAGAACATAAGAACATAAGAAGAGCCATGCTGGATCAGGCCAAAGGCCCATCTAGTCCAGCTTCCTGTATCTCACAGCGGCCCCACCAGATGTGTTTGGGAGTGCATGAGACTAGATATCTGTCACCTGATACCACTCTCCTGCATCTGGCCCTTGAAGTACCCTGGTTTAAACCCTGGAGGTTACACATCTCCATCATGGTTTGTAACCTGTGATGGACTTTTCCTCCAGGAATCTGTCCAATCCCCTTTTGAAGGCATCCAGGTCAGATGCCATCACCACATTGTGTGGCAGGGAGTTCCATAGACTTACAATGCGCTGGGAGAAAAAATATTTTCTTTTGTCAGTTCTTACTCTCCCAGCCCTCAATTTGAGTGTATGTCCCCTAGTTCTGGTATGTTGGGAGAGGGAGAAGAGCTTCCCTCTATCCACTTTACTCATACCCTGCATTATTTTGTATGTCTCAATCATATCCCCCCTCAATCGCCTTTTTTCCAGACTAAAGAGGCCCAAATGTTTTAGCCTTTCTTCATAAGGGAGGTGCCCCAGCCCAGTAATCATTTTAGTCGCTCTCTTCTTCACCTTTTCCAGTTCCACTATGTCTTTCTTGAGATGCGGTGACCAGAATTGTACACAATACTCCAGGTGGGGCCTTACTATTGTTTTGTATAATGGCATTATAATGTTGGCTGTTTTATTTTCAATCCCCTTTTTGATAATCCCTAGCATGGAATTGGCCTTCTTCACCGCTGCCACACATTGGGGAGACACCTTCATGGAGCTGTCCACCAACACACCAAGATCTCTTTCCTGATCCGTCACGGATAACTCAGAGCCCATGAGTTGATAGATGAAGTTTGGATTTTTTGCCCCAATATGCTTTACTTTACATTTGGTTACATTAAAACGCATTTGCCATTTCTCAGCCCATTCCCCCAGTTTGGAGAGATCCTTCTGGAGCTCTTCACAATCTTCTCTGGTTTTTACCACACGGAAAAGTTTTGTGTCATCGGCAACTTTTGGCCACCTCACTGTTTATCCCTGTCTCCAGGTCATTTATGAACAGATTGAAAAGCACCGGTCCCAGGACAGAGCCCTGGGGCACACCGCTTTTCACTTCTCTCCATTGTGAAAATTTCCCATTGACACCTACTCTTTGTTTCCGGGATCTCAACCAGTTCTCAATCCATAAGAGGACCTGCCCTCTTATCCCCTGACTGTGCAATTTTCTCAGCAGCCTTTGGTGAGGGACTGTGTCAAAAGCCTTTTGAAAATCCAGATAGACTATATCAACCGGTTCACCCAAATCCACGTGCCTGTTGACCTTTTCAAAAAAATTCTAAGAGGTTTGTCAGACAAGATTTACCCTTACAGAAGCCATGCTGATTTTCTCTCAGCAAGGTTTGTTCTTTTATGTGTTTTAAGATTTTCTCTTGGATGAGGCTTTCCATCATCTTCCCTGGGACAGATGTAAGGCTAACCGGCCTGTAGTTTCCTGGGTCCCCCCTCCTTCCTTTTTTAAAAATTGGTGTGACACCTGCTATCCTCCAGTCCTCCGGCACTGTGGCCGTTTTAAGAGACAAGTTGCATATAACCGTTAAGAGATCTGCAATTTCATTTCTCAGTTCCCTAATAACCCTTGGGTGGATGCCATCTGGGCCAGGTGACTTGTTAATCCTCAATTTATCAATTAGTCCTAAAACCTCCTCTCTTTTAACCTGTATTTGATTTAATTCTTTAGTCAAGAGGGGCGGCTCAGGCAGTGGAATTTGCCGTTGAGTGTTAATAATAAAAGCTCCCATTTTGAAGCACTGTCTCCACCTCTTCCTGGATCCAAGGGGTCAGAACAAACCAATGATTACTGGGGTGGGGCACCTGACTTATGAGGAAAGGCTAAAACATTTGGGGCTCTTTAGCCTGGAAAAAAAGGCGCCTGAGGGGGGATATGATTGAAACCTTCAAAATAATGCAGGGTGTGAGTAAAGTGGATAGAGGGACACTCTTCTCCCTCTCACAAAATACCAGAA